>CM062805.1:1085471308-1085932817 GCA_031772625.1 Pinus tabuliformis | reverse complement strand
ATGCGTGAACACAGCATTCACGAAGATCGAACACACCGTACCGTAAAACGTATTCTGTGGTTTTGCGAAAAGTTTGGCACACCCTCTGCCTAGAACTCCAGAGCAGTTTCTTTTGGCCTTTTTCAAACTCTATAACTGAAAAAGTCCAACCGAGCATTTGTCACTTCGGGCTCGTTAAAACATCGAAGGAGACTAGAGTCATCTTTAGCTTTTTCTCGACTCTTAAAAAGTGAAAAAGCAAGTTGTGTCTAAGCGTCGTATAAAATTTATTTTAAACGGAACATAATCACCTCCTATTCCCGCGTTGATCTTAAGTTGAGAACATGGAACGCCCCAACCAAGGAACTCCACATGATGGAAATCCTAGTCCATTCTCCTCTTGGGGAGAAGTCGGTGCGCCCCACATGGCCACATTGTCGCTTCCAGGACTGACAATTGGCCTGCCTATTTGGCTATTCTCAACTAATGTAGTTCAGACCACCATGGTTCCTGAACAGTCGAGTCAACAGTTAGATCAGTCTAGAGCTGCCCACCAGCCTTCTACTTCTTATAACTCTTCCTCTAATCCTCCATCTTCGCAAGGTGGGGCTGGCAAAAGCCAAGCTCCCATGGAGAAGAAGGAAAAGAAGAAGAAAGAGAAGAAGAAGAAGGAGCCTAAGGCGACTGGGGGCAAGCAAAAGACATCTGACAAAAACCCACACACAGCACAGACCGGGCCTAAATCGCCATGAGTCATATGTAAAGGAGACCACTTCCATAGAGATTGTCCCTGTATTCCCCGATACTAAGGGATTGGTCACCTCGTTTGCACAATTCGGGAGCATCAATCAACCTCTGATAACCATGTTGATTGCATACCATCAACCAGCGAAAGTGAAGGTTCAAGACAAAGAGGGGGAGTAAGATCCCCCTGCAGACTGTGAAGGCGGTCACGCCATCCACTGTTGTCCCTTCTTAGATGAAGCGAAGAGAGTTTTGGAAGATCATCCGGTTTCACCAGCAATACTTCCTCCTGGATACAAAAAACTCGTGCCGAGTCCTTCGTTGGTTGAAAATACAGTTGGCCTGCTCAAGTGGTCAGCTGAAGCGTCAGTCATTGAAAATGAACCTACTGAATCCAGACCAGACGAAAGTCTAAAGGTCGATACGGCAGTTGACCCGTTCTTCCTTCAGAGGTTTCATCCTCAAATGACAACCGTCACTGAAGATTCATCTTCAAATGACACCCTCACTGAAGAGAATAAGGATGACACCATCCAGATTCTTTTCATCAACACAGATTCTGATTAGCATCAGGGCAATGCGCCCATTCCTTTATCGCAGGAAGGAACATCGTCAGGATCGTATCCGGCCGTGTATTCGGTCCCACCACCAAGCAACCTGGTTGTGTCCTTTGATTGGAACCAACTAGGCAGACCCCGGTTTACCAGCCAGTATACCATTCAGAATCATAGTCCAAATCTACAGAATGGTAATGGCTGGAACTATCATTGATGAAGGGGCATCTGTGAGTATCCTTTCCTCTATTGCTTGGAAAGCACTGGGTTCCCCAGAGCTTTTGCCTGAGATAAGAAATCTCTCTCGGGTTTTGATAAAGGAACCAGTCGACCGTTAGGGATCCTCCCCAATGTGCCTGTTACATTGAAAGGGAAGACCGTTCAAATGAATGTGATGGTCGTTCAAGGACCCTTGGATTATAACCTACTCCTTGGACGAGACTATATATATTGCATGGGAGCTATAGTCTCCTCACTCTTTAGAGTAATGTGTTTTCCACACGAAGGAAGAATGGTCAAGCTCGTAGACCAACTTTCATTTCCGGGATCACGCATCGCAAATAGTCAAATACCAACCCTCAATGGTCTTTTCACCCGAGAAATGTCTCCACCCCTAGTCCTCCTTCCCGATGAATGCGAGTGATTCAGAAAGATGGGACTGGAACCCAGGGGCATGCATCCTGGTCTGCTTCGGGCAGAGGAAACCTTGGGTATAAAGTAGAATTTCCGCGGAAGAATATGACTAGTCCGTACCCCGTCCGAAAGAAGGAAGAGGGTTGTTCTGGAACAGGATTCTTTTGTCAAAGTTATGTGTTTGATGATTTTAGTCATTCACCTTTGTCTAAACAGGTAGGCTACCAAAGAAAGAGATTCTTTTGCGGCAGCAAATTGTAACCATCTTTGGGTAAAAGGCAAGCCTCACCCATTAAAACTTATGTTTTAGAGGATAAGTAGGGGCAGCCTCCAAAGAAAGAGATTCCTTTGCTGCAACAAATAGTAACCATCGTTGAGTAACCTAATGATAGACATCGCCAGAAAAAGAGTTTCATTTGCGGCAGCAAATAAAACCATTTTTTGGATAACCTGAAAGAGGCAAGCCTCACCCATCAAAACAAATGTTTTGAAGGATAAGTAGGGGCAGCCTTGAAATTGTACCTTATACCTGGGGGCATGCAAACCTTTTTGAGTGTAAGCAAAGAGCGGTCATTGATCGTTTCCTAACTTACATAAAGAAAGGATGTGGGGCAAAGGTCAAAATTTGCCAAAGAGCATAGCTTATGTGAGGTGCAAGCTCTATAAAAATTGGAATCTTGCAGGAGACATTTCTTATCCTATGACTGGTATATCGAGCAGTTTTAGCATAAAGTTCATGCTCGTTAAAAAATAAACGCAAGATCCGAGCAGTTTTAACGCGGTCTTCATGCTCGTTAAAAAATAAATAAAAGCAGTGAGCAATGTTTCCTCCAGAGTTTAAGCTCATTTTTATCTAAAAAAGAACCTACCCCGGTAAATAACCTTTGTGATCGTAATTTTATCAGCCATAGAAAGCCTTGGTCGTGTTTGCACCCACCACCTCCACCGTCATTTGGCCGATCGTTCACCTCCATATGATTGTTTACCCATTTTGAGGAACAGCTGCGAAGAGTGATTTCACCTAGCCATCCTTGTGACACTGCCGTGATTGGAAAATTCCAACCTGTACCTGGAATCAGTTGCTATCCCTGTTTATCACTCGTTCCTCAAAAGACGAGTCTTCTTTGAGCTCTTTTCATCTGACTCGTAAAATATGAAAAGTTTGCCGATTTTGGCCTTCCAGCTCGTTAAAAGGACCGGAAGAGCTATCCCTCCTCTAGATTTTAATCTTTTTGGACCTGAGGGATTATTGCACAAAAAGGTCGAGCGCTTGTTTTATTCGACTCGTTAAAGTAATCGAAAACTCATCCCTTCTGTATTGTTTTATACTTTTTCGGACTTAGGGATTAGATGACGAAAAAGGAATTTTGGAGTTAACTTTCTGTACCTTTTCAGACTCTCTAAAATTGAAAAGGACCGAGTTTTCCTTGTCGTTAGACTCGTTAAAATGATTAAATAGCGACAAACTTGTCTTTAGACGAGAACGAGTTTCCCTATCGCTAGGCTCGTTAAAACATAGCGATGGGCTTGCCCGAAGGGCAGGTTATAGAACAAGCATATGTTATCCTCCTCAAGCTTGACAAAAATAAAGAGGTACTGGTCAGAAATGACTGGGGAAAAATTGGAGAACCTCAAAGCTTTAATGGTAGCAAGTCACTCTTGAACATGACACTTTTCCTCCGTACCACATCGGGTTGGGTTGTTTTCATTCACCGGTCTCATCACCATGGTCCTCGCCAAACCATCCACATTTGGGGTAATGCTACCGATCCATCGCATCAGTGTCGTTATATGTTCAAGAGATGTCGTTCAGAAAGAGTCAACCGTGTCCCATCCACTGCCATACATTATCCTTCATCCATTCATGGTCGCCACCCTGAGTCATATGTCACAGTTTGTTTTCACCTCCACTAAAATCATTAGCTCCGTTCCGTGTCATTGATGTGGATTCATTAAGGCCCTCCTTTGACGGATCGCTTCTTGTCGACTTTAGCTCATTATCCAAGAAGTTGATCTAGGAACAACCCCTTCAGTACTTTGAAGCTTGCATGCCTCAATGGCAAGTTTCTCACTTCCGGCGACAGGTATACATCAATGACCTTCGACCAGAAGATTTTGCGTGGTGTTCGATGCCAAGTCCTTTATTCACACCACATGAATTGTACTGCAGTACCTTGAGGGTCATTGTCATTATTGGTGATTCCTCTCGCGCTTGTTAACGGTTTACATTATTGACCGGTAATCAAGCGATGTCTTTCCATGTTCGACTTCAGCGCAATTCTCACATGGATCAACTTGTACTTAGAGTGAAGATCGAACGAGTTTGAAGACCCCGGATCTAGTTTCATCCATCCGGGCTGCGATATACATTCAGGATATAAAGACATTTGTTATGTACATCATTGCAGCAGATGATCATCCTACTCAAAGGATGATAATTTTAGCAGAGGTCTACCATCAAACGATCGTCTGTTCTATGTACCAAAATGTATTTATAAAGCTGAGCATGGGAATGCCCGCCTCAGCTAGATCATGAAAACAAGATGAAAAATAATGTATTGTATTGTATTTTATTACATGACACCTCTCAGCGATTGAATGAACTTCGGATCCTCTGAATAAAGCATTTCACACCGATAAACGACCTCATACTTTAGGGGGCAACTGTTATAGACATTTCTGTGCCTAACAGCATGAAGCATGAAATGTCAATAATCTAAGGGATCCAAAGTCCCTAAACATGTTGTTCTTACCCCTAGAGGAACAAGGTCAGCAAACCACAGCACTTCAGATCAGTTCTCCACCTGAAAACACTCAAAAACAAGCAATTTCAGGATCATGTCAACTGCTCCACTGAGCATCTGCGCTGAATGTCAACTGCTCCACTCTATACCTGCGCTGAATGTGTCAAATCTAATGAAGGCTACCTGCGCTGGGCGAGATTGGCCAAGTGGCACAGTCATTCTGCAAGGTGTCAGGTGCCCAGGAAGCTTCTAAAATGACACTTGGATCAGCAAATTCGCCCTATGATGAGTAAGAGGTCCTTAAACTCCAAGTGGAGGCTAGGATCTCCAAGTGGACTCAAGAACTGGAGTATAACTGAAGAGGGAGAGGACACAAGTCAACTTCATGTCAGTCTCAAGCTGACTCATCCTTTCTCCAAATATCCTATATATAGAGCTCTCTCATGAGGTCTATGGAGGCTGGAATTTTGTGAATGTAAGGAAGTGCTGTTGGTTTGTGTATAGAACTATTGGGTGATTGCTCTGAAGGAGGTGAAGAGGAGATTTCTTTCTGCTGGGAAGTGTTGCTGGATTGGGCCTCTTATGGTTGTAACACTCTCAGAACTTTACTTCTTCCATTAATAAAGCATTTGAGGTTCTTCTATATGCATGTATCTTAATGGTGTATTGATGCTTGTATATTTGATTTATTCTAATCCTTGAATCAATTATGGATGTATGCTTCTTGTAGTTTCCCTTTCTTGTGCTTTTGCAGGATCTTTGTGTAGCTGGGCCAGTGAAAGAGCAAGGAGCTGGGAGCAAGCGGCAAGGAGAGAAGACTGGATCAACACTAGCGAAAGACATCGGTTGGTGGATCTCTTTCTCCCCTATTTACTTTCATAAAGAAGAAATCTTAGATAGCTTTACTTTCAGTTGTTGCTGAGGTACTATCACCCTTAGAGTGGGATAGGGTCATTTCGTGTCGGATACTTTTCCCTACAACAAAGCCGCAACTTTTGGTGGTGGAATGAAGTCAATCTGACGAACGGTTTGCAAGATATCGACTGCCCTAGTTTGAAGCTGGAAACTGTTGAAATTGAAGCTGTAACTGCAGAAGTAAAGATTGACCTGCGTGGCCTAGAATATCTCCTCTTTGGAACTACGCTGTAGGTTCATCTGAACCTCCTCTGAAAGCCGCAACTTTTGGTGGTGGAATGAAGTCAATCCGACGAACGGTTTGCAAGATATCGTCTGCCCTAGTTTGATAATGAAGCCGCTAATGTTGATGTTGCTGATCTAGGGTTTGCTACTACTGATATGAATCAGATTTATTGTACTATTTCTCTCTGCTGAATTATTGAAGATAAAAGAATATTTGATCAAAGGGTTTCCCCACACATTGTGGGGTTTGTCCCTGGCTAGCCGCCACATCTTGTGTCTCTTGTATTGGCTTGTTTTCTGTCGATCGTTTAATGTTCTATCTGCACTTTACTTTATGTACATGTGATTGCTAATCGATGGAATATAATAAGAAAAATAAGTAAACTGTTATAAGCATAGAACATACCATAACTTAACAGAACCGATACCTTAAATTTGAATTAGATGTTCACTAGGATTTCACCACAACATGGTCCAAGTTTCATAGTTTGAAACCTAGCAATAAAAAAGTTATAATGAAAATGTAAAACTCACCTATTTGAGATAGATTCCAGGAGAATTCAAAAACCTTAACTTCCTTATAAGATATCTCTAGAAATATAGTGAACCAAGATCTAAATTTTGAACCAGATACTTCTCAAGATGTATTATCAATATTTCCAAGTTCGCCATTTGAAACATCTCAGGAAAAAAGTTCTAGCGAAAAGTCCATAATGATCTATTTGAAGTAGCAAAACCCTAGAATCATGATCTCTAATACCAAATGTTATGATCCATGTGCTTTAAAAAGGATAAGAAACCAATAATTATAGTCATATTTAAGGGGAAAACCTCCTTTTACAATGAATACAATGTAAAGACAATATTTTAGGAGACAAAGTGTAAAATTATAATAAAATGGGACCATAAGGGGTTATATCCTACATAAGAATACAATAATAAAATGTAATCACTCAATATCTAGGGCTTAATAATAGGTTTTTGGGTTAACATGGGGCTTATATGGGGCTTAACTAGGGCGGGGGGGGGGGGAGATGGAAGAAGAGAAATATATAGACAGAGATGTGGGGAGAAAGAGAGAGAGAGAGAGATGGAAGAAGATAAATATATAGAGAGATATGTGGATAAGAGATAAAATGAGAGAGAGATAAGTGGGGGTTGAGCAAGAGAGGGAGAGAAGGAGTCACACACACAAGAAAAGTTGAAAGGGGGTTATTATGAAGGAAAAAATGAGGAACGAGGGATGGATAGATAAAGAGTAGAAGGGGGAGAGAGGCGGTGGTAGTTAGGCGGGGAGGGAGAGCAAGAGAGAAGGAGATAGAGATAGAGATAGGTCTAGAGGGAGAGATAGAGAGAAGAAGAGACAAAAATAGCAAGAGAGAAAGAGAGAGAGTGAGAGGACCAAGGAAGGAGAGGGAGACATATAGATATGGATAGAGAGAGGGGAGGGGGAGAGAGACAGAGAGACAGAGGGAGATAGACTAAGATAGTGGGGGGAGAGGGAGAGAGAGACAAAAATGGATGACAAGAGAGAGAGGGTCGGAGGTAAGGAGATAGGGATAGAGCTAGAGGGTGGAGAGAGAGATATATATATACATAAAGAGAGATTGAGAGAGAGACAGAGCTAGAGGGTGGAGAGGGGGTGTGTGAGAGAGAAAGAGAGGGAGGGACATAAAGACAGAGCTAGAGGTTGGGGAGAGAGAAGGAGAGAGAGAGATAGTGAAAAAGAGAGAGGGAGGGAGATATAGACAGAGAAAGAGGGTGGAGAGAGAGGGGGGGAGGCAGGGAGGGAGGGAGATAGAGACAAATCTAGAGGATGGAGAGAGAGTGGGAGAGAGGGAGGGAGATAGAGACAAAGCTAGAGGATGGAGAGAGAGTGGGAGAGAGGGAGGGGATAGAGAGAGAGAAAGAGAGATGTTGGGTGTGGCTTTTGATGCTCGTTTTTCTTAACCTAAACCCTAATTCAACCTAATAAACTTATGTTTTACTCCATTTTGCCTACTTTATCTTCATTTGGGCCTAAAAATGCATCAAAAAGGTATTTAAATCATTTTATTTTTAATCATGAATGTTTGACAAAATTTGTGCATTAGGAAAAAAATCTAACCACGAAATTACCAAAAAATGGAATATCTAGTAATTACTCATTTATTGGGATATGTGCATGACAACTAGGAAAAATCTAGAATATGGATTTTTTTCCTTGGGAACCATGGATAGATGAATACCTATTGGTTTTCCAAAATGCAACTCGCACATGCCTGGTCAATGCTTGGTCAACATAGCCTGTTTTCAGCAAAATATTCTATTTTAGCCTAAAAATCATAGCCGTTTTGATTTTTGGAGGGATTTCACCTAATTTCGAGACACTCTAAAGATGGAGCTTGACCAACTCACTATCTAAAACAGAATTTTAGCTCATGGTTATAGCTTTCATAGCATTTAAGTTCCAAAACCTTATGTATAAATACCTTTGTTACACCAAAACCGCTTCCGAGAGGTGGGAAACCCGTTCCAATGGTTCCCGCACTCCCAGGAGCTTTGGAACTGTATGAGAATGTTACCTTTTTAGTGAGAGTTGCAATGGGAGTTGGGGGAAGTTCTGGGAGATTTAAAGACTATTTTTTTTTGGAGTTTCGGCGTTCCCTGGGATTTGGGAATACAAAACCTGTAGAGAAATATGTTGAACTACCAACAAAACATGAGCCTATGTTGAAACCTTTGCAGGAAGAAAGGCCAAAAACATCCTTAACACTGATATCCTAAATTGAGAATCTGGAGCAATATATTGATGGGTTAAGGAAGCGTGTGGCACCTCGACGTAAGGGCAATATCTGGGATGTCATGCTGATGAGTATTTCTTTTGTTGTTTATGTATATATATATATATATCACAGAAGATTATGTGTGCATATTGTATGTAGTAGCCAATGCTTAAACATTAGAGTTGCTTTTTCTATTAAGAGCACTAATAATGAACTTGACATTTTATATACATAAAAGGGAGAGACTCACCTAGAGAATATATTTATATATAAGAGAGATTCTATATTTATTATTTATATATTTAAATTGATTTTAATATTTGAATATTTTGATTCAATATTAATTTTGATTATTATATAAATTATATAATTAAAAATTTATTTTTTAATTTTTTATTTTTTTGTTATATAATACTATTGTTCTCGATTAGCCTTTTTTTGTAAATTTTGGGGAAACCTCTATTCATTTCGGATACCCGTACCCAAGTTCCCAATGTTCCCATGTTCTAGAAACTCATGCAATATAGATAAATACCCAACCATGTAAAAACTTTCATAAGTTTGTATTTTTAAATTTCAATCTTTGAGAATTTGGGCTTTAATTTCATATCTTCGGAGTTGTGTTGTAGCTTTGCATATTTATTTCATCAATACATTAAGCTAATTTAGTTTTCTTAACTAATAGTCTCAAAAGTGTGCAAGCTAGGGTGTGGAGGGACCCCACAATCTCAATGTATGAACTTGTTTCCTCTTGTTGTCCATAGTTGTATATGCTTGTATATTTTCATATGTTTTCTTCTATGTTTGTCTATACTTATGCAAGCAAACAATTACTTTCATGAGATTTGGGTTATCTTGTTCATATTTATAATTTCATGAGATTCAAGCTATCTTGTTTATAATTTTTTATTTCATGCTTTTAGTCGTTCATAATTGTTTATAAATTGTTGTTTACAAGGGAAAATTTTAAGGATGGAAAATTGTCTTGAAGTTTGAAAACATTGACGAATCTCACTAGTCCCTAATATGCAAACTATAAAATGTTTATTGATATATTTGTAAAATTATTCAAATTTATAATGATTTTATATATAGCCTCTATATAATGTTGGCGATTTTTAAGGTAAAATAATTTTATATTGTAAAATTTGGGTGAATCGTTTTTATAAAAAATGGAAATTGGCGAATCTATTTTTTGGAAAAATCATGGAAAATTAGCCCACCTACGAATATTAGCCCCTAAAATTTTCCATGTTGTTTACATTATCAATATTTTTTATTTTAGTTTTAATATCGTTCACGAGAAGATTGAGTCTTCTTATCATAGAATAGTTAATACTCTTGAAGACAAGCTTATTGTTGGGTTGTGTAAAAGACTAGGAGTGTCATCCCTGAGAAAAGGCGATAGCGCATGCATAGCTTGTCAACTAGTGTTGCATCAAAGAATTATAGATTTTGTGTTCATAGATTAACAGATGTCTTGAGAAACAAGATGATAAAAAAAAATTCGGTGATAATCACATAAGAATTCATTTTTTGACGCGTTTCAAACCATCCAGTGTGGTTCATAATCATGGCAAGATAGAGAATCAGAGCTTGGCAATATATTAAATAGCAAGAGATTGATGCAGAGAAAATTATAATGGCTAGTTCTAATAGCTAGGAAAAGATGATTTAATAAATGAAATGATAATAATAATAAATAATAAATAAAACAGTGAAATAAAAGATGATCAAAATAAAATCAAGGTCAATAATGAATAAATTAATAATACCAAAAGTCCTCGATATAATCAAATGATAGGAGGTTAATAAATATTAATTATGAATACCTATAAATAGAGAAAGAAATTATTAAAAATATATATATAATGGAAACCCAAAAATACAATATTGTTTATTTTATTTTTATTTTTTAATTTTCATTTTTAAGTTAATTATTTTATTTTATTTTATTTATTTTATTCGTCTTTTAATTATTTTATATATAAACTTTGAGTTCTAATACCCTTAATTTTTTTTTGTTAAGCTTGGCAGGTCCTTCATTTTCTATTTATAAACAGCAAATTTACACCACTTATGTGAGATAGGTGGCCTCAACTTGCCCAATGGGAAACAAAGTCTGTTGGCCACCTATCCTCGTCATACACCATCCAAAAACAGTAAAGTATCAACATTTTTAACCAAGCTAGATAAGTTTTTGTTTCATGGTAGGACTCTATATGTCTATCTATCATAAGCATGCAAATTTTTAAAGTAAATGTTACCCGTAAAAACAAACAAAAAGCTCCTAGATAAACTGGTTATTCTTGTTGCTCTTCTGAAGCTGGCTTGATCGAAGTTGGGTCCTTGGCAAAATCACCAGGCATCTCAACTAGCTCGATGATGCAAGGGATATGCCTTTGAAATCTGTCTAGGTAGATGTCCTGCTTGTGAAGCCGAAACTGAATTTTTCCTACAAATATTTTTTGTAGTTAGGCATATCTTGGATGGTCAGCACCATCCCCACTGATATTTGCTCCATCGCCTTCCCCATTAGGCTCTTCATAAGCTAATATAGATAATAAACTGATTTATTCTGCCTTTGGTATTCCCGGGATCCGGGATTACAACCCTCTAGTTCTCAATCTCCTCTTCGGTCTCGCCTTCCTGTTTGATTTCTCCCTCCCTTTCTTCCAACAACTTACGGATACCAGCATTTGTTCCCTCCCTATAAGTTGCCACAATTTTGTTAATGAGGTGTTTTACCAATTTTCTTTCTCTTATCTATTTCGAGGTGCTCGGGCCATTTGCTTGTGCAGGCTCCCTCCCACGTCTTCCACGCCCTCTTCCTCTTGCCGGTCGGGCCATCTCCACTTTGTCCACACCCTGTTCAAAGTCACAATGAGTTATCCCCAGGATGTGAATTTTAATAGAACCTTTAAACTTGTTCCTTTTCCTATCCCTAATGCTTTCGGAGGCAGGCACAGGTTGGGTGATAGCCCGTTTTGGGAACAAGGTCGATCGCCTTGCCCTATCTTGCAGTTCTCTGCTCCCTTCCCGCTGTCACTCATGCACAATTCAGTTGACCCATCCCACTCACGGCCAAGCAAGGGTGCCCATGCACAAGTGAACCTTCCCATTCCCCTCTGCCCAGTCAAGGGTCCCCCAACATGGTTGAGCCTTCCCATTCCCCGTTGCCTAGTTAAGTTGCACCACTCATCGACTTTCCCTTGTGCCTACCCTTCCCCATTGTGTTGCTTCTTCCACTCCACCCAACCGGTCATGCGAATTCTCTTTGCTGCTCTCAAGGGAGGCTTCCCAATCGCTGACCAGGTAAACACTCAAGACTCTCCAAGCAAGAACACTAAACCAGATAGCAACCAACCCAAGATTGTGGTATTCTCCCCGGCTAGCCCCCCAGTTCCCTTCCCCAGGCTTCTCTCGAGCCCTCCATCCATAAACAAATAGAGTTGCCATAGCAAGAGGGTTACAGGACCAAGAAACATACCCGAATTCACTCCACTGATGTCATCGACAATACCTCTGCCTCCTTGCTCTAGTGCTCCAACTCCCACCAACGTTCTCAACAATGCGTTTAACACTCCCCTTCATTGCCTTAACTCCACAATCTGTCATGTCATAACCTCTCCCTATCCTTCCTTACCTGCAGCACCTCCCACCTTGTCCTTGCCATGCCCGCCACCTTTCCTATCACCTTTGCATGTATGCATGCGGGAGGCCACCGCACCCATCGCCATGAGCATGTAGGGGATGGTGGAGTGTACCCTGACATTAATCTTCATAATTGTCATCACTGCCCGTCGTCCTTTCCAACCTCCAGCACGCACCCCGATCGGGGTTTAATACCCTTATTTTAAATATGATCCTATTTATTTATTTATTTATTTATTTATTTATTTATTTATTATTTATTTTATTCATTCATTTATTTATTTTATTCATTCATTTATTTATTTTATTCATTCATTCATTCATTTATTTATTTATTTATTTATTTTTATTTTTAAGTTCACTTGGCCCCCAATATTTCATTTTTGGGTTTCTATTATAATTTTAAATTTTTTAAATAATTTATTTCTCTATTTATAGGTATTCATAATTAACATTTATTAACCTCTTATCATTTGATTATATCGAGGACTTTTAGTATCACTAATTTATTCATTATTGACCTTGATTTTATTTTGACCATCTTTTATTTGATTGTTTTATTTTTATTTATTATTATTATTATCATTTAATTTATTAAATCAAGTGTCTTTTCCAAGTCGTTAGAACTAGTCGTTACTTTCTAGCCATTATAATTTTCATTGTTAAGATAATCTTCGGCAAAATCACATAACCAGACTTTTGTCGACGCGTTTCGAACCAACCAGTGTGGTTCATCATCAGGACAAGTTGAAGATCTAAACAGGCTTAGCTCGATTAAATAGAGTGTGCAGAGACTCCAACAGCTATAAGGTAACGGCTAATTTGACTTAATGAACCTGGTCAAACTACTCAAATATTTAATTAATGTTTAAAGAAATAGATAAAATAGGTAAATAAGGAGTTTATTTGTTAATTTAAGGATAATATTAATATTTTAATTATAATGGTCATTATCTAATATATATTCAATGATTTAATATTATTCAATTATTATTTAATTAAATTCGATATATTAATAATATTATTTCGAATATTAAGAGGATCTATTAATTATAATGGTCCTTATATATATGTTTTTAATTGATTTATTATTATTTAATTATATTACTAACTAATTATTATTAATAATTTAATAATACTAATAAAATATATATATATATAATTGAATTCATTTGTTAGTTTAATATTATTTCAATTATCATGGTCATTATATAGTATATATTAAATGATTTACTATTATTCAATTGCTATCTAATTATTGTGTATTAATTCACTACCATTTTTTATATAATTTAGTTACATTGGATAATTATGTAATAATTTCTTAATGGTCCATTGGTAAGTTAGTTATTTATTATTCAAAATATAATAGTATTAAACTTATAATATATGCTTATCGAATAATCAATAACTCCTAAATTAACAAATTGTTAAAACATTATTCTTCCTAGAGTTTTGTTATCCTAGGAAATGCCATAATTAAGGGTAAGGTCCAAGTTCATTCATAATAGTATTATTCCTTTAATGGTCAACTAATCCATATCAGTTCAATATTTTTTATTCAAAAATATTAGAGGTAACTTAGCCCTTAGGTAAATTATTACTTATAGGGTTGAATGATTATTCTTAAGAATATAACTAAAATCATTGGTCAATCATAACTTATCCTTAAAATCTAAGGTAAGGTTCTATTAATAGTCGATATTTATTCAAATATTATTTATCTAAAAGATATTAAGTCAATTCGGCTATAAGGTCAACAAATTTATAAGGATTAAAAAAGGGGGGGGGGGGTCGTATTAGACAATAGTTAAAGGGAAACTCAATTAATCAAAGAATCAATTATCAAGGTATAATAGAAATGCCTAATAGAAATGAATTCAATTATATATATATATATATATATTTTATTAGTATTATTAAATTATTAATAATAATTAGTTAGTAATATAATTAAATAATAATAAATCAATTAAAAACATATATATAAGGACCATTATAATTAATAGATCCTCTTAATATTCGAAATAATATTATTAATATATCGAATTTAATTAAATAATAATTGAATAATATTAAATCATTGAATATATATTAGATAATGACCATTATAATTAAAATATTAATATTATCCTTAAATTAACAAATAAACTCCTTATTTACCTATTTTATCTATTTCTTTAAACATTAATTAAATATTTGAGTAGTTTGACCAGGTTCATTAAGTCAAATTAGCCGTTACCTTATAGCTGTTGGAGTCTCTGCACACTCTATTTAATCGAGCTAAGCCTGTTTAGATCTTCAACTTGTCCTGATGATGAACCACACTGGTTGGTTCGAAACGCGTCGACAAAAGTCTGGTTATGTGATTTTGCCGAAGATTATCTTAACAATGTTATGGATCACAGAAGTCTAAATTCCTTAAAAATTTTCATTGTATTAATCTCTTGCTATTTAATCTAATGCCAAGATCTGATTCTCCATCTTGCTCTAATGATGAACCACACTGGATGGTTCGAAACGCGTCGGCAAATGAATTCTGATGTGATTATCATTGAAAAGATTATTTAATCAATGTTATGGATCACATAAGCCTAAATTTAGATAAAAACAAGTTATTTCTATGATATGTAAGATATTAGGAGTGTCCATCCATGAGAAAATGCCCTAATATATGCAAGTCCACCAAACTAAACTTACTCAAGCATTTTTTTATCCTGCTTTCATAAATTAGTAGATGTCTTGGAGATTAAGCTTATTATTGGGTTATGTAAAAGATTAGGGATGTCCATCCATGAGAAAAGGTCCTAATGCACACAATTCCACCAAACTAAACTTAATTAAGCATCCTTTACTTTTCAAGAAGTGTGCCATTACTTAAGAGTTCTTTTATTTTCAATAAGTGTGAGTAGTTAATTATAGTTGATTGAGTTGTTAGATTAACTTTATTTCATGCTTTCTTGATTTTGTTAATTTAGAATTCTAGATTTTAGAATTTCCTAGTTAACCTAAGCAACTTGTCTCTAAGACAACTAATCATTTTCCATTTATTAAAGTGAAAACAAGTTTAATTCTAATTTTCTACAAAAAGTCATGTGTTTCTAAGTTTATGAACACCTGGATTAATTAAATTATCATGCCCTAATCTACGCCCATAAAATAGCCTAACATTTTTGGCATTGTTGCAGAGGAAGCACATATTGAGAACTAGAAGACATTCCTAAATTTTGTATTCAATTTTTCAAAATATAAACATTTAGGACTTGGAGGAGTGAAGGCATTAAAAACATACACATTCATGTTACTAGAGCAGTCACAAATACTAATCATGTTTATATATGTAATTTTGGATTAGATCTTAGTTTTTACTTATGTTTATTTTTGCATTCTTACACTAGACCTAGAGATTAGTAAGGGGATACTTACATACAATCTACAAAAATCAAAACAAAGTAATCTAAGACCTAAGTTTACCCAAAAAAAATCTTAAAAGGAATCTAGGATGATTTTATAAATATCCTTAATATTATATATATTTTGTAAGTTTACTTGTACTCTTCTAATAGTAAGTTTAATGGCATTGTAAACGGGTGCATTTTCAGTTGAAGTCGACACCCTTCACTTATTGAGATTTAATAGTTGAGAAAATGGCTCAAATTGATGAGTTATTAGAGTTATTAATTACTCTAATACTCTCTATTGTTGATGATATAGTCATATTTGATAAAGAAACTCTTACTAATGCTCAAATATGTTTACAATATACACATTACAAAATCAAGTTTCTCTGGCTCAAATCAAAACTTCAATGAGATGAGCTACAACAAAGGAATCAACATTCTAACTTAATCTTTATTGAGAGGAATTCCCTGTTTGAATTTGAGAAAGATTCAGCAACCAACATATGACACCACTTATAAAGCATTTTTAAATGAAGATGCAAATGTTCATCTTGCACTTCCCAAGCCCATCATTAGAACTTGGGAATAATTCATCAAAAACAGGCACAAAATCGATCTTGGATATTAAAAGGAAGTGATATTTCTCATTCCAAAATATTCTGAAACAACTCAATTTTAGACTATCGGGTTTCTTCAAAAATCATCTCACCTATTCCAGTTCCACATTAGATTCTCAAATGCCAACATTGTCATTGATTTGGCCACATGAAAGGTCAATGTTTTTATCTCCACCCTTGTAAGCATTGTGAAAAACATACTCATCATTCTGACAGATGTTACAGTCACATGAATCCTACAAGAGCAAAGATTCATATTGGATGGATCGCTTGTTGGAAATGGTCTTCAATAGCCAAGAAGATATATTGGTCATACCATAGAATTCATTCTTGAGTATTGACACATCTTGTAGTGGAGATATTTTCATCTTCTCACCTTGTATCTAATTGAGGGGGGATTGATAGTTAATTACTAGTTTCGAAGTCATATCGAGTGGGCCTGAGCCACAGCCAAATCTTAGCGCTAGAGTTAGCCAGAGCCAAAGTCAGAGTAGTAGTTCTAGATAGACTCATGTTCCGTGAGAACAATTTGGTTTGCAGTCATTCCAAAACCACCAATTGGTTTGTGGTCCTCCTTAAACCACCACTTAGTAGAATACTTAATATTCTTGTTGGACAATAGTTTGTGGCCATGTTCAAACCCCCATTTCATCAATTCGTGTTCATCTTTAAACCATCATCATAGAGCACTTCCATTTCACATAATACATCATCTTCTAGCCAAATTTGGAATTGTTCCATGAACTATTTTTCTCCAAGTTCCAAAGTTTGTCGTCAACCTTAAACCACCACCAATAGAAGACTTCAACTTCTGCTATATTTTTCGTTTATGGCCTTCCTTAAATGACCGCTAGTAGAATATTTTGGCTTCTTCTACCCCCTTTGGTTTGTGGCCTTCCTTAAGCCACCAGATTCAAAAAACGCATCCAGTTATTGGTTGATATCTACCTCCATATTTCAACTCTCTTATGGGACTTACATACACCCCTGCAAATTAAAGTGGGGAGGGTGGGGGGGGTGGGGGGGGGGGGTGGTGTTGGAAACATAATCCCTAGGGGATTATGTAAATTGTAATATTCACTTGTGTGGAAGGTGAAAAGCCACAAGTGAAGTTGAAGATTCATGAGAAGTCCAAGAGACCTCTTGGAATATAAAATCAAGGGTCATTAAAATTGTATTTATATGTGAATCATTTAATAATATTTGCATCTCATGTCTTATCAAATATATTCTTCCATGAGTTTAACATTTTATATTTATCTTTCTTGTTTTGTCAAACGCGCATTATTAGAAAGAATTGAAAGCCTATAACTCTGTTAATTTGGGGTTTCAGGTCTTGACCCTAGCCCTCGTCACATGAGTTTGTAGTGGTCATGACTGGGGGCTAGAAAATAAAGGGGTTAAATGGAAAAAGTGTGGCAAGGTGCGGATGTTATAGTTATATTAATTATTTAGTAATTGGACATCCAATTTTTTGTGTGTTAAGCACTAGTGAACATCCAAAAACATTATTTATGTGTGTGTGAGAGAGAGAGGGATAGTTTGAGCATTCCAAATATCTTAATATTGAGATATTTGGGCATCCATAACTTTATTTAATTGTCACACAAGGAAAACCCTAAATAGTGGAAGGCTCAAATGGGGAAAACATTAGAATAGTGGAACCTTGCCTGCGATAAACCTAACAATAAAGCATATTGGATCCAAAAAATTCTTAAATTCTTGTGATGAGCCAAAAAACAAAAACCCGAATATGTCTGTCAGTGAGGCAAACCATGTTGTGGACAAATAGGGTTCACATAAGTAATCCCAAACCTTAAGGTGAGTAGGTTCTAATGTGGCATGCTAATGTGACATGATGATGTGGTAGGATGATGTGTCATGCTGACGTGACGAGGAAAAATCAAGATGACATAGCATAAAAGTTTTATGAAGTTGACATGGTGACTGCTGCTTATCATGGTGGATTACATGGAGTCTAGAAATCCAGAAATCTGGAATTTGTAAAAATGGCCTCTTGGGATTTTCCAAATGTTGAATGGTCTATATATTCAGAAATCCAAATTTTATCCCACCTTGACATTTCATTGATCACGTGTCATAGTGCTTAAGTGGAGGCCAGGTGGAAGTTGCCATGGAGGTAATGTGGATAGCAGATGTTTTGGACTTAATTCAGAAATTTGGCTTTTTAGTTTAGTGAGACTTTGGTTTTTTTCGAATAGTGTATGATCCAAATATTTGGGGATTTAGATATCTAAAAAGTTTACCCATTGATCGTAGTAGGAATCTAAAAATACATAATTTCTTTTTTGTGGCATTTTTAGAAACATCTGGATCTGAATCTAGATTCTTCACAGATTGACTAAGTAATTATGACTAGATCTAGAATTTGAAAGAATTTAAAATGACAACATTGGGGGATAGTTGAAAATCTAGATCTAGATATGACTTGGTGAGCCAATGTGAGCAGCTCATCAAGGGGGCACAAAGTGATAGTGACAAGTGTGTAGGACTACCGTATGTAAGCCATATGTCAATCGTACAAACACTGTCATGGCACAAAATGACGAATCTTATAAGGGCTATTAATTTGTGTCCAAAGCTCAGAATCTAATGAAATTTATATTTTTGGAAAGATCTCAATGAGAAAAAGATGATAATGACCTCAAAATGGTGGTTTGAGATGGTTAAAGGAGGAGTAAATTTGAGTTACCTATAATTATCGTTAAGGAAGTTTAAAGGGTTGAGTTTGTAACAAAAATGAGACCTCAGTAAAGAAAACTATGAATCAAGTATTCTATATTGTCTCCCATTATCTAAATTTTATTTGGATATGTGTGTGTGTGTGTGTGGCACCTTTTTATCAAAATATAAAAGCAATAATCTCATGAAAAGACACAATTGGGACTATAGGTTTCATACCTTTCATTAGGGAATTTGAGCTTGGAGTTGAGGGATCAAAAGGAGATGAAAATAGAGCATACATCATCCACAAGGGCTTTTTACCTCTACACTAGCTTGGCATGAACTATTGCACTTATATTCATCCTTCCTGACATTGCTAAAGGATTCACCAATTTCTTTCCCTCTAGTATTGATTCAGGTTTGATCATCATACTATTTGTCATATATCTCAATACTTTTGAGGTGAGGAAATACGAGGAATTGGCTTGTAGGGCCCATTTTAGCGGCAAATCCCAATTTGGAAAATTGGGGTTAGGAACCTTTTCGATACATTTTGAGGCACCAAATGGCATATTTTTGGCATCAAAAAATTGTCAACATATATCCATTCTTGTGATATCATTCTACACTTCAATATATTTACGATGGTCCAAAGGACACCTTAATCAAAGCTCATGTGTGGAAGTTATGCCTCTCACAAGTTGACCTACCTAGTTTACCACCATGGTATAAGTGGATGCCATGTTAGCCCTCGTTACTCACACATGTGGAGCTAAACATGAGGACTTTCAAGAATGCCCTAGAAGGTCCAAAATCTTATCACATTTAAGACTGAGGAAGTCAAACCCATAGTTGTTAGGTATGTGTTATATCTTTGCACGACTAGCTCCAAACACGATAGAATACATTAGGTGCGGTGGGGGGGGTCAAAGGGGGGGCGATAACTCCCATGCACATAATTCTAGGTATCACCCCCAAAAAAGGGCAGTTTTGCCCATGGTTTTATCCATGGTATTTTTTCCCATGGTTTTGTAGATCTGTTCAAAGGAAGTACAATTATATTCTAATCCAGGGTTAATGGATTGGGGGTTTATGAATGCTTCGGAATGTATATAATGTACTGTAACATTGAAAGGAATATAATGAAAAATGAATCTAGTTTTCCTAGTTTTGGGTTCTAGGAGAAAAATATTTGTGTATATTTTTTGTGATTGCCATTGTATCTTTTATGTTTTTCTAAGAAATCTTTTTCAGGTATTATCTATATAGGGTTAAAACCTACACTAACCTTAGATGGATATTGGGTTATGTTAAATATCAGGTTGCTAATAAAGAAAGGGGTTCCAATCTTTTGCATTGTACATGTTCCAAAGTTGAGAAAAACATATGGGAGTGGTATTTTCATAGCATAATAGAGGAGGAGGATTCTATACAGTCGCGCATGCCACAATGTCAAAGGTAACTCCATAGGAGCACCCATCCCTTTGTATATGCATTTTTATAACTGAAGCAAAGAGAGAAGAGGATAGGCATCACCTTCTAACTGAGTCTTTTGTGGTATTGGATTTACCATGATAAATATTGTAATTCTTTGTGTAGATGGTTTTTTCATTTCCTATTCCTTTCATTTCTTATTTTAGTTATTCATAGATTTGAACAAATCTAGTACTAAGATAATCTGGAATATAAGGAGATAAATCTACATAATCTAATATTTCATAACATTATAAGATATGTTGTGACACACTCTTTCGCTAGAATATCCATGACAATTTACAAATCAAATATTTTAATCCATATTTAGAGTTCCATAATAGTACAATTCACTCTTGGATGCCCTACATTATGACAAAAAACACATTGGAAGAGAATTTTCCAATAGTTAAGTTTTGATAATATTTCTCGGACCATCCAAGTCAATATTTTACTATCCAAATTGTATGTAATGATGAAATCCCTAATCCACAAGGTAATTTTGAGGTACAACCTTTAAGATTCAAGGTCAAGGTGAATCAAATGGCAATGAGGCCAAGAAGAAACCCTCCAAGGAGTTGGCTTATTTTTTCAATAATTAGGGTTTGAAATTAGCACCACAAGGCTAAATCATTACTCACTAAATTAAGATCAACAATGAATTCAAGGTCTACAAGAAGGGGCATAAATGGAAAATAACCTTCACTATCCAAAATCAACTATAGCTTGATGAAATCACTTAATACTCCAGCCAACGAACCATAAGGAAGAAGGAAGCATAGTATCAAATAGTCACCAAACCAATTAAGGAAGAATGAGGACAAACCCTAAACTTCTTGCTTCTAAGTGATAAATTTATCCTTCAATGGATCGATCTTGAAAGGTTTGTAGAAGACTTGAACATTCCACAATTAATCTTCTTGTACCAAAATGAAACCAAGTAGGAAAAGCTTCAAGAGTTGACATTATTCATCCACACAGAAAAAAACCTTTACACCAACACTGCTCCAAGAAAGATATGTCAGTTAAGCTCTAATGAAGAAGAGTGAGCTCCAAAGTATCAAACCATGAGTATAAATGAGAAATGGTTCCTATGTTTATAGAGTGAAAAATCCTTTTACAATACATTAATAATATCTCACATGATTTCTTTCTAGCCTAAGAAAAACAAAATTATAACTAATTAATCTAACACAACAATAAAATAAAAGTGGTTAAGCCACATATACAATAAACAAGGTGAAGTAATCCCACAAGGTGAGGTCATCCCCTCCAAGGAAAGGTAAATGATGCCTCAAGATTCCATGTGTAGCCTCCAGAGGCTCCAAGAAACATGTATATGCTCAACCTCCTCTTCAAAAGGTGTAAATCAACCCCATAAAGATTTCTCCAAAGTGGACACACGAATTTTCAAGGTGGAAACATCCTCCAAGTTATGCATAATACCTTCCAAATGGGGGAAACTTGGTGTTGGAGTCAACATACCATTGAATAAGTGTGATCCAAGCCTCAAAATATAATGAAGTGGCATCCCATGCAAGAAAAATGCCAATGTGCAACATCATAATGTGGAATTACATTATAGAATATGTGAATAATTTCCCAAGATGTAAAAAACTCATCAAATAAGGCTTAGTGACCCTCAAAATATGCAACCAAAGCATGGCCAAGCCTTTTCATCAAGCAAATATCCTCTACAAGGAAAGGAAATTCCCCTTCACATCAAATAATGTCATAAAACACCTCATGATTTCCATGATGTCCACACATGTGGGTCAAACCTAAACAAGTGAAAATAATCTCCAAATGTGATGAAAATCGAAAGTGCTCAAGGATCTTCTATTTGGCATTTGATGAGCCTATCCATGCATGTACAAATAGCCAAAATTCCCCAAAAGGTGTAACCAATGCCACAGAATGTGTGTAATGTCTCAAAAAGTGTGAATTGCCTTGAAAAATGCGAGAATGCCCAAAAATATAATGAATGACATGCCATCAAAAACCCTAACTTAGTGCATACCCATGTTATAAAAGCTCAAAATGAAAAACCTATTGAAGAATTTTACTAGGGGTAAACATGTCGAAGTGAGGGATATATTCTAACTCCTACTTGAGGACACATACTCTTCCAAAGTGCATGAAAACCTCATAATCTCATCAGGTACACATCAACAAAGCAAAAAACACCATTTTTTTCATCGTAGTAACTTGTTGTGTTATTCAACAACCCCCCATTTATTGATATAATAGCTAATATTATATTAATAAATAGAGACCCTTGATAAAATCCTTCAAAAACAAAATTTAGCACTTACACACTTTCTTTTAAGTTTTTCAAGAATGAAGCAAGATATCAAGTCAAAACCCTTTGAAAACTATCAATTCTCACCTTTTCACATACCGGTAGACCAATTGTGTCAAAAGCCTTGATAACAAGCAAAACTCGCGAATTGCAATCAAAAGGATCACCACACCTAACTTAAATATCATTGGGCTTTTCATTTAAAGCTAAGACATAGGACATTTCCTATTTAATAAAGCCCATATCACAATCGCACATCGGCGCTCAGAAAGGACGCAAACCTACAAAGCATGTTGAAATATGCAAAATGGGATATCACGATAGGACAAGTCAACCTTACCGCATCGCAACAAGATACTTAAAAAAGGACTAAAAATTACAAATTGTGGGATCTTGTAAAATGCGATAGAAGCCCAGACCTGATAGAAGCCAATGTCATAAATGGTACTTAAATCCGCCACATAGTGAAAAGCGCTTATAAGGCAATTCCTCTTTCAAACAAACTACGCTCTAAGTAAAAATAATATATTGCTTATCCCGCATCTTGCATCGTACAGAATTCTAAAGAAATTTGAGGAAGCGCACAGACAAATATGCAATAAAGTGATTTGCGATATTGCATCACAATCGCAAAATCGGCATTCTCGCAACTTAAGTCCGCCACCTTAAAATTTTTCCTTTCCATTTTATGATGCGGTACATTAATGAGCATTAAAGGTAGTGATAAGGGACCATTAGTGGTTATTTAATATAGGTTAATGGCATTTATGCTAAAAAGCGGCTCGACGTGATACGATATCTTTTCATCTGCATTTGATTAAAACTCCTTTCTTGTCACCTTTTCAAGTTATCTGTATCATTCATTCTCAATGTCATTCGTACTTGTGTTTATATGATAACTTTCGCTTTGCTCCATTTCAGGAAAAATCTGCAGGGAGCATTGTTTGAAACAATGGGAAAGAAGGGAAAGGCGGTTCCATCTAAGAAATCAGAAATGATTCCTCTTTTCTCTGATACTACGTGTAGCAGAGACAGAGGAACTACGACCTGGGAGGCCATGTACAATTTTTTAGAAGAGGAGCACCCCAGGCCACAGGAAACAAAGGCCACGGTAGATTCCCAGGACTCATCTAATGCCTCCTATTTCAAAACGGCATGCTCATTCCTGCACCGCATAGCCGCACGACCAAAGATAATCCCATATAAGAACATGGTCAAATGGGTAATTGACGAGACAGACATTGCAGACTGAACATTCAGGAATCACAGGCAAGAGGTCATGGGATCTTTTTCAGCAGACATCCTACGAATCATGTACCAGTTACCAGAGCCGCTAAAGCTCTACAATAAAAAGTTCCTTGAGTAATTTGTTGTTATGAAACCAGCTCAAGAAAAGATAGAAAAGATAAATCAACGCCTTAGAATTCAGCCTCTTCGAGGGGGCAACCTCCTTGACATTACATAAATGAACAATTATTGGATGATACAAATGAAAAGACCTCCTTTCTATATATAGGAGTCTAAGGGGTCATAACATAATTAGAGCCGACATAACAATAATAATGTAAGGGCACAATAATAACCACAGTGGGCTTCTATGGGGCACAATAGTAACAATATGGGCACTACATGGGTACATCAATATAATAAGTGGGTTATACTAATAACAATAAGGGGTTACACTAGTAGTATAGGGGCCTAACATGCCCCTCTCCTTCAAAAAGCGTTGTCCTCAACGCTTGAGTAGTTCTTGATGCTTCTGTATAAAATTCTTGTCCTCCCATGTGGAATCTTCAGCGTGTAAGTTCTTCAACTTGATGAGATACTCTGAAATTGATCGATTTCGTAGCTGTCGAGTTCTTGTTTCTGTGACTGCTCCAGGTTCCAATATGATTTTTCCTTCCTCTTCAATTGCTGGCAATATTGTTTGAATTGGGATCTTTTGCAACTTTTGAATAAGTGGCCATACTTCTTCGTCCTTCTTCCATTCATCCCTTGCTTCGTTTATCCAATCTGGTTGGATAATAGACATAGCACAAAACAATGCTTCCACATCCTCGTCCTTGAAGAGTGTTCCCATTCGGTAAGGTTGCCATTTTTTAAGTGCATGTAGTATTGCCAACATTTCCTTCTCACAAATAGCTTGCTTGAGATGAAGCAGTAAAAATACCCAATCACCTACATCAAAACATTTTTTACTACAATGTTGATCTACCTGTTGTTTCATTTGATTTTGCACCAAAGTGGCGTTATCCTTTAAAAGTTGGAGAACTTGTTGTTGATGCTCAATGTAATCTTCCACTGCTTGAACCTTTTTCTTCTTGATATGTCCTTCTAACTTTAGAGTTTGAGGAGTGGTAATTTCTTCCAATCCTTTACAAGATATGGTTGGATTCATTTCTTCTTTCTCTGGGGTGGGGTCCTGGCGTATGTCTTCTTCTTTTGATGTTTCTTGATCCTTTTCTTCCTCCTCTTCATATTCTATGTAAAATAATTTCTTCTCAGCACATTTATGACCTTTAGTGCATTTGCTATCACAATTGTAACAAAGCCCTTTTTCTCTTTTTTCTTCCAATTATTGTGGTGTAACCCTTGTAGGTTGTGGAAGGCTAGGAGAAACAACACTTCCATCTTTATAGTTATGAGGGGTAGACTTCATTGTTGCCATAATTTTACTTTCCAATATGTCACAAAGCTCTTTTACTCTTTCCAATTGTTGTGGTGTTGCTCCAAAAAAGGTGTTGCTCTTTGTATCCTCATAATGTGCTATCATTTCCTCTGTGAGAATTGACCACGTAACAAGTTGTTTACGAGAACAAAGCCCTTTATACCATAAAAATTGATCCGGTTCTAAATATTGAGATGCAATACATACCTTTTGTAACAGTGGTGCACCATGTAGATCAAAATATTGCTCCATCTGAAGTATCCAATTTACCGGATCCTTGCCATCAAACTTCCTCATCTTGCTTTTTCTTGATTTTAGGAGCTCGATATTGAAATGACTGTAACTCTGTACTTTCGAATATTTAAGTTCTGAAATTTTTACCTGTAGTAGCCCTCTGTGTCCTCTTTCCAATGCCACCAATCTGATCCAAATTGGATTCTCCAGGGAAGAGTTATGTGAAATCTCCCACAGTGACTTGCTTATAGACTAGTTCAGCAGAGATAACTTGTACGACGTGCCACGAGTCACTGTTTCAACCTTTGGATCTGAAACATACATATAATAAACTAAAGTCTGTCCTCTTTCTGTACCTTTTTACGAAATTTCAATCCGATCCCCAGAGAGAAAGTTATGACGATTTTCCCTAGGTCACCTGTTTTGAATGTAATTCAAGAGTCTGCAAAAATACCAACTTCCTCAGATCATATCTCCGCAAATATCACGCAAAAAGCTCTAAAATTCTGACCCAAGGTTCAGTGCGATTTCTTCTCAAATAGGTTTTTTTTGCGACTACTAAAACATCACAGAAAAAAAGTTATAGCGAAAATGCCACGATGACCTGTTTGGAGCAGCGAAACCCTAGAATCCAAAGTTCTGATACCAAATGTTATGAAACCAGCTCAAGGAAAGATAGAAAAGATAGATCAAAGCCTTAGAATTCAGCCTCTTCGAGGGGGCAACCTCCTTTACATTACATAAATGAACAATTATTGGATGATACAAATGAAAAGACCTCCTTTCTATATATAGGAGTCTAAGGGGTCATAACATAATTAGAGCCGACATAACAATAATAATGTAAGGGCACAATAATAACCACAGTGGGCTTCTATGGGGCACAATAGTAACAATATGGGCACTACATGGGTACATCAATATAATAAGTGGGTTATACTAATAACAATAATGGGTTACACTAGTAGTATAGGGGCCTAACATTTTCTCAGGAAAATGAAGACCCAGTAGACGTCATGCAAACCTGGATAGAAAACGAAGGCAAGCCCAAATGGGATAAAATGAGCATGAACTCTACAGCATCCATTTCTCCCCCTCCTAGTTTCACAGCAGCAATGCTATGTAGATTGTTCGATAAACCCAATAGCACCAAGTTTTCCCCGGAATGGATCCCATTGATAGATGCAGCAGTGAATGCAATAATAATGAACAAGGCTCAAATTCTACAAGACAATTTGGCTAAGGCTATTATAGAATATAGAAGGAAGATAAATTCTTCTCTAAGAGTGTTTCCCCCCTTTTTCATGAGTGCTTTTGTAATGGATTTAATCTATTTTTAGTTCTAAATTTCCCAATATGGGATGGAAGTGGACCGTACAGGACCTGCTTCACATCCATATGTACCATAAGATTTTGTGGGAATCTCAATTTCACCCCCATTTTTATAAAATCTGTCAAGGAGGTATGCTAACCATTCATAAAGAAGTGTACAATAGAACCACCCCTAGGTTTTCTAAATAGACCGAGATAGATATCTTGCCAGTATCCAGATGGTTTGGGGAAGAAACATTTACCTACATCACAGTATTCAGGAGCATCGCTTCACCGCGTGTTCTCCCATATTACGTCCCTGACAAATTAATGGCCAGAGAAATAGCCTACCAAATAACAGGGGAAGGTGGATTAAGCATAAGACTGAAAGAGCAGAAGAAGGCCATTTGGTCTACATTCCCATTACAACATGGTGCATTTTCCCTACATGATTTTTAACATGCATGCAAAGAAGCAGAGATTATTAAATCTCTGAAATTAGCTACACTTCCGGGAAGGCAATATGACCCAAATGGCACTGTTAAGAATTTTACTACTATGGTAAAAGTAAATCTGTTCACCCATAAAGGGGACACCTTTGATGACCTCTTCCTACAGGCAGAAACATATTCACAAGTTTTTCATTTGGCATCAGAACATTTAACCCTAGATGATCTTAGGGCTTTCCATGTATATAGGGAAAAAAATATTATTGAAGGTCCCATTGGACCTATTACAGATAGAATAATAAGGGAGCCAACTCCCATTGTAAGCTTGGAGGATAGCTCCAAAGAAAACTCTGAAGAAGATACCCAAGAGAGATTTACGCATGAGTTAGAGCACTCAGAGCAGCAGTCTCAAAATGGAGGAGAAAACACAAATAAAGAGTCTGAGAAGGACACTGGTGGAACTACAGAAGAAACGGTCGAGCAAACCTTAGCAAAGAAATAAGAAGAAATTGTCTCTACATCAACTCAGTCAGGTAAATGCCCAATTATTGATTTGGAACAAGAATGGGAATAGTTCAACAAAAAGCTTCACACAGATTCAAACCTTGAGCAAACATCTGAGATACAGAATCCTAAACAAACCCAACACAAGTCAAATCTGAAAACGACAGAGGAAGGTGCTGAGGGCACTCGGGATGTTGGAATTATTCTTGTTACTCCTACTTTAGAAATTGTTTTGAAAGCTGAAGAAATACCTCCACTAGATGTATTTTATAGTCCTACCCACAAAGCTGTAGTTAAGAGATAGAGAAAGAAAAGAAAGTTGGACGCTCTAACTGTTACAACTTCAGAAAATGAACCAATGGACATCGTTTGAAAGGACTCACCCATGGATCCATCTGAAAATCTCACAAAATTGTCGCAATACGTGGGAGCCTATGCCACAGCAACTATTGACAAAGCGACAGACGTCCAAATGCTGCTTAAGGAAAAAGAACAAAGAATTATACTGTTAGAACATCAATTAGCCCAAGAAAAATCCAATCAACAAGCAGAATTACAAGTAGCCCAACTCCAGCAGGAATTTGAACAGATGAGAATACAACATCAGGTCAGTTTAGTAGAAGGAGATGCACGGATACAAGCCATGACATACAAGTTTAAGGAAAATCTGCAAACTGATGAGTTCATAAAGGAAGTGCTCAGTCTTAATTCCCAACTAATGCCGCAAAAGGAAGTACTTTGCCAGAAAATCTCGCAAATAAGTCCTTACTGCGAAACCAGTGATAAGCTAACAAACCAAGTCATTAACATGAGACTTGAGTATGATAAAATCCATAAAAGGATTTCTGACTTTATCACATGGCAAGAAACAGAGGATGGGAGAAAGGCTGACCTACCGAAGCTAGAAGAATCTCATAAAGACATCTTGTTCACAGATTGGGATTCTCGGTTGAAACAAGCAGAAAGGGAAATGGTGATAGCAGTGACAACAGCAAACAGAATATTAGAATCCATCAATGGAAATCTTCATGGCACCAATCTGGTTAAGGAATGTGTACCAAGATTTCTTCTAAATTTCAAACTCTTAGAACAACAATGGAGATAGGCAGCGTAGGAAAAGGAGGAGGCAATCAAACAGCTAAGCAGGCTGAATTGGGAAGCATACTAGAAGTTTTTAGGGAAACAATACAGTCAATGGATGACTTTGAGGTGCTTAACAACCTCAACACAAAATATGGTGCCAGCACTAACAAATGCTATATTTGCGGGGCAGTTAAAATCTGTGATCAACCAACCGACCCAGCTCAAGCCAATGACTGATATTTGCGATCTTAGAGATCAAGTCCAAAGGAGTTAGTCATTTAATTTATTTTTCTTTTAGTTTTATTTTTGCATATTCTGAGGAAGGTCATTTAAACCTCCTCAACTATTTTTTGTAATAATCTATTTTAGGACCTATAGTTTAGTATTTAAACCCCTCTCATGCATTTAGAGAGAGGTCCAAAAATTTTATCAGAAACATTCTTCGAAACATTGCACTTCTGTACTTTTGAGGAGGTTCTGATGGAATGAATGGAACAAGATCTATTTTCTTTCAAATATCTAGCATGCTCTACTGAAATGCACTTTTGTACTCTTAGAATGTGTTGGATTGATTGAGATTGGATTAATATTGCTGAAGCACATGAGTAGGACTCGTCATATATGGTACTTTTATCTTATGATCTTGTTTTATTTATGTATCAAGCAATACTTCTTCTTAAATTGTTTTATGTGTGAAAGTCTGAATTAGAGTGTGGCATTATTGCACTTTTGTATGATGCTCACTTTGAATCTATTCTGAATACATGATCGATTTTGTATGCGATATATCTTTCTCAATCGTTTTTTTAACTATTTATCCAAACGATTATTGTTAAACGATTTCACTTCTTCTTGCAGTTGAATGATATTTATTACCAATTGTTGTAGGTCATCATTGTAGATCACATATTGTATTTAATTCCTGGGTATATTTATAGCTAAATAGTGTTAAACTAAGATGTATGCATGTGTTTATTAGTTATATTAGATTACACTTAGCGTAGTCATTTTCCCGTTACATCATATATCACCCCGCCAACACTATCAAAATCTTTTCTGGGAAAATGGTCCCATTATCCCCAATCGGAGCCACTACACCAAACGAAAAAGGAGTTGCTAACCAAGGTCTAGACCCGGTGTTTTTTCCCCATGTTGTCGCAACAATTTTCGAGGCTTCAACATTTTGGTGCTAGAAGGAGGGCCTAACTATGAATGGCAAGTAAATTCAAATCAAAAGGCCATTCTGAGAGTAAAACTCCCTCACTATCTCCTCCAACTTCTCAATCACATTCTAAATCTCCAAATCCTAAGCGAGAATCTCTAAAGAAACCCTTAGAATCCAATACTGTGATCTAAAAGAAGTTAGATCACTCTTCTTCTATAAAAACCCTTGAAGCCCAATCTTTGATCCATAAGCTACAGGGGATTTCAATATCTCAAGAAGAATCTGAGTTATTTCTCTCAATTTCCCTCCTCTCAAAGGTTAACTAGATCACAGAGCGAAAAAATTGAGATCCCCCCATTTGAATTCCCTCTACCAAATCGAAAGAGAGCTAAGAATACATTATCTGAATCCCATAATGAGGTTCTCTAATCATCACCTCAAACACCCTCATTCATTCAATCCACTTCATCACAAAAATAACCATCCGCCTCACAACTCCAGATCGTGGTTTACACAGGTACTGGAGCACAAGCCTCCTCTACCCAATCACCTTCAACTACCAGAACATCTTCCTCTATGCAAATACCTATGATGGCTCAAAAACCATGGAAAAATCCAAGAGTTGTTCGGATGGCTGGACCCTTACATCCATTGCTCACCCATCTAGAAAAGTGGTTACCAAAGTTCAATCCTGATGATGGCCTACCAGTTGAAGAACACATAAACAAATTTATGTTGTCCATAAATCTCAACGAAGTAATATAAGAAGATGTTGTTGTAATATTATATCTATATACCTTACAAGGATCAATAGGATCGTGGTATTTTTCATTACCATCTGGTTCCATTAATAGTAGAGATGCCTTTCAAGAGCAATTCTTAACCAAATTTGGAGATGACTGATCAACATCTACTCTTATCAATGATCTCTCCAACTTGAAAGTTGAACCAAGAGAACCCATTAAGGACTTCAATTCACATTTTAATAAGTTATTGAATAAAATCCCAATGGCATCCAAGCCCAGTGATGAAGTCCAAAATGAATGGTACATTTCTTCTCTTCCCTCAAACACAGCTATTTTTGTCGATAGAGTTGCCAAACCAACTTTGGAAGAAAACATGAAAGAAGCCATAGCTATAGAAAAATGCATTTTAGCCTTAGATAAGAAGAATGCATTAGAAGAACGAAAATCCAAGAAAGTAACTTTTAGGGACGAATCCAAGAAAAAACAGCCTAAAGATCCTTTTGATCTTGAAGGTCTACAAAAGGTCCTTAAAACCATGTCCAATGAAATGGTTGATATCAAGAAACAGGTAGCAGAGACTTCTTCAAGGAAACCTTTCAAACCATACAAAAGAAACCCTACCTCTGATCCTAAGCCTCCAAGTACCATATCAAACGCGGAGTCAGATGTGGAGGAAGAAGAAGTCTCAATGGCTGAAGAACAAACAAATGATGAAGAAGTAGTTGAGTTACAAGGAATGTGGGATTTCATTCTCCCTAATGAAGAATCACAAGAAGCATTACCTGTCACAACCAAGAGTAGAAGCCATGTTGATTTTCCACAAACAAATCCAAAGCAGAAGGCATCAACTCCGACTCCCAAAGACAAAGCAATAGGTAAGAAATATTTGTCTAAATCCACTCAAACCACTCCTCCTCAAACAAATTTTTCACCTTTAGCTAAAACCCTATTAGTCTCTGATGAAATGGAATACAACATCATTGAAGATATGAAAAATACTAGGGAAAATATCACATTCCATGAGATTAGCAAGTTAAAACATCAATAGAAGCTATTTCTCAAAGATCTAAAAGTAGTCCCTACTTCTCGTCTTCCCGCTGTTGTAATCTCACAAGCTGCTCAAGAAATGGGAAGGCCTCCTACTACCTCATAAGAGGAAGATCCAATAGGAGGAAGATCCAAATCCCATACTCCTCCATTTATTTTGAATTTTGAAGTTTTCAACAAAAATCTACACAATTGTTTAGTTGATTTTGGAGCTTCATCCAACATTCTACCAAGAACAGTTTGTGCGAAATTAAATGTGGAGCCCCAAAAATCTGTTGTTCGCATTGTGCAGTTAGACCGATCTCAAGTCGAAGTTATAGGAGAACTCAATCAAGTCACTATTAGACTCTCATCAAACCTAAAAGTGTGTCAAGTCATTGACATCCTTGTGGCTGATATCCCTGAATTCTATGGCCTAATCCTTAGCAGAGACTAGTCAGAAAAGCTTCATGGCTATTTTGCAACTGATTGGTCCCACATGTGGCTTCCCTATAATGGTAAGCTGAATCAAATAAGGGTTGACTGAGAGAAACATCAAAAGTATATCATCACAGAATTAGAGGGGGAAAACGAACCAGTCGCATACAACAACAATATCATTGGAAATTACTCAGTCGAATCATTTCTAGGAAATTTTAATGCAAATACTTCACCTTTCTTGGAAAATTCTGTTATATCGCAAGTTGAAAATTATTCTCAAACAGATGCTTCTAAGTGTATAAATTTTGTAGATAAACCTGTAGTTAGCTCTTTATTTTGGAAATTATTTTTTGATGGATCTAAATCTAACAATGGAGCCAGAGCAGGATGCATATTAGTTAGCCCAGAAGGGGAAAAAATTATGTTAGCATGCAGGCTTGAATTCGAATGCACAAACAACACTACCGAATACGAAGCATTAGTTCAAGGGTTGTATAAAGCCATCAACCTTGATATAAAATATCTTCAAGTATTTGGAGATTCAGAAATTGTGATAAAACAAGTAAGAAATACTATACACTGTCTGTCTGGACATTTGAAACATTATCAATCGTTAGTCTAGGACCTCACTTCTCATTTTACAGCGTTTAATATTTCCCCTATCCCAAGAATCCAAAATGCAAGTGTCTATCTTTTGGCTAATGTTGCATCCAAACTCACTCCACCAAGAGATTATAGCCCCGATCGCTTTTCCATTGAATTAATTTTTAGGCCTTCTATTCCTGACAATATCACTAATTGGTGAGTCTTTAATAATGATCCGGATATCATAAGTTTTCTAACATCTAAAGGCTCTTATGATGACCAAATAATAGGTGAAGATCAACATGACAGCCAACTTAAGCAAGAAACAACTATGAATTCCATACCTAAGTATGTGGTTAAGCGAGAAGACTTATATGATCTTAAGGATAGGTTCAAAAAACCCACTAACTCAAAGATCCAAAGTTCAACTTTGAAGTTTGAACTAGTTAATCTTGGAACTGACCTTAAGCCTCAGAATATCAATCTAGGACTTGGTCTTACACCAGATGAAAAATCAGCCTTCATTCATTTGTTGAACAAAAAACAAGAATGTATTTGCTTGGAACTATGAAGACCTTAAGACATATGACACTTCCATCATTCAACATACCATTCCCATGATATCTGATGAAAAACCCGTGCAGCAAAAGCTAAGAAAGATTCACCCGAATTTAGAAAATCAAATCAAATCTGAATTGAATAAGCTGCTTAAAGCCAAAATAATCTTTCCTGTCAGGCACTCAAGGTGGGTTTCCAACCTTGTTCCGGTCAGAAAAAGAATGGTGATATTTGAATATGTATAGACTTCCGCAATCTCAACAAAGCTTGTCATAAGGACAACTTCCCATTACCCCCTATGGAACAGATACTGCAATTAGTTGCAGGCTCAGAATTAATTTCTTTTTTTGATAGATTTTCATGTTATACTCAGATTCTAGTACATCCAGATAATCGGCTAAAGACTATATTTCGAACCAAATTGGGCACATATGCCTATCACAAGATGCCATTTAGCTTAATCAATGTTGGTGCCACATATCAGAGAGCCATGGACATAGCTTTCAAAGGTTTGGTGAATAAATTAGTGGTAATCTATTTAGATGATATAACTATGTACTCAAAAAGGTGCAGTAATCATTTAAAGGATTTAAAACAAATCTTCTAGTGTTGTCAGAGGTATGGAATTTATCTCAATCCTAAGAAATATTTATTTTCTTTAAGTGAAGGAAAGCTCCTTGGATTTATTGTATCCAAAGGAGGAATTCACATTGAACCTGATAGGATAAGAGAAATTTCTGAAATCCCTTTACCTCATAACAAGAAATCCATGCAATCTTTCCTAGGTCAGATAAATTTTGTCAAAATATTTGTCCCTAACTTTTCGCTAATTGTTTTACCTCTCCAATCTATGATTAAGAAAAATTATCTTTTTAAATGGGGACATATTGAGCATGAAGCCTTTGATCTAATTAAATAAGAAATCATAAATGCTCCCTCATTAGCAACCCCGAATTTTTCTAATCATTTCATTTTATATACCTTTGCTTCTGAGAAATCATATGCAACCATATTAACATAGGTGAATGATGACAAAGCCAATGCACCAATTTCTTTCTTTAGCTCCAATTTGCATGGGGCTGAATTAAACTATTCAGATGTTGAAAAACAAGCTTTCATTGTTTTCAAATCAATAAAACATTTCAGACCCTTTCTCCTCAAAACTCACACTAAGGTAGTAGTCCCATTCTCAGCAATGAGAAATTTATTTATACAAATAGATGTAGGTAAGAAAAGGGAAAATTAGGTAATTTGCAAGAATATGACATTGAGATGAGACTAGCTAAAATTGTAAAAGGTCAAGGTTTTTGCAGAATGTTAGCAGGAGCATCCAACTTACCAGCACTACAAGATTCAGGTGATGATATACAAGTATATGAGGTAAGCCTCAATGACACTGAATCCAAATATGTTGATATCATCTTTTATTTGAAAAATGGATATGCCCCTATGCAACTAAGTTACAAAAGAAAAAGGGCTTTGAGGTTAAAAGCTAGACAATATCAAATCATCAATAATGTGTTGTTTAGAATAAATTATGATTATGTTTTGCTTAGATGTCTTGAAAAATTTGAGGCAGAAAAGGTTTTGCAGGAACTCCATGATGGACCAGCTGGTGGACATTTTGGAGGGGACACAACCGCACATAAAATCCTGCATGCTGGCTATTATTGGCCAACCTTATTCAAAGATGCACATGAATATGTAAGGAAATGTAAAATTTGTCAAACAGTTGTTGGGAGACAGAGGAAACCCGCATTACCATTGCAATCGGTCAACATTGAACAACCATTTGAACAATGGGGACTGGACATAATAGGTGAGATCGTTCCTCACTCCTTAAAGCAGCATAAATATATCCTTACAGCCACTGATTACTTCACAAAATGGGTGGAAGCAATTCCACTTAAGGTAGCCAATTATGATAACATCATTGAATTTATTAACCAATTTATTATTACTAGATTTGGTCTACCATCTGCCCTCATGTTTGATACAATGCATCTTATTTTATAGGCAATGTTATGATAGAATTTTCTCTTAAAATAGGTTTTAAGCTTAGATACTCTGCTAACTATTATCCTCAGGGAAATGGCTTGGTCGAGTCTACAAAAAAAAATCTCATAAGAATCATCAAACGAACCGTTGATCAAAGTCAGAAAAACTGGCACAAATCTTTAACATTTTCTCTATGGGCAGATCGAATAATGCAAAAGGCCTCAATAGGAACTTCTCCTTTTAATTTGGTCTATGGAAAATAAGTTATCCTCCCTACAAATGTAGTTATTCCCTCTCTAGCCCTAGTTCAATTGATTGAAGAAACCCCTTCCTCTTCTATGAAATTAACATAATTACAAATCCTCAAGCTCAAAGAAGAAAGTGAAAAGGCCAAAATCACACATGCACATCATCAACAGTTAGTCAAATCTTCATTTGATGCGAATTCTATAAGTTCAAAATCCTTTCAGCTTGGAGACCTGGTATTGAAATGGGATAAATCGCACGAGGAAAAAGGTAAGCATACCAAATTTCAAAGAATGTGGCTTAGCCCATTTCATATTATGGAACAAATAGGCCCATCAACCTTTCTATTGCAAGATTTATCAGGCAAGAGAGATTCTCTGCCTGTTAATGGGCAGATTCTAAAAAAATATTTTTCATAGAAGATAGTCTCTTCTATTCCTTGTATATTATTGCTTTTACTTTTTAGGAAAATAAAAGTTGAGTAGCATTTACTTTTGGCCTTCACAATAATAATCTCTTTTATATTTTGACTTTTTGCTTGTATAAGTAGAGATTGTTAAGAAGATGATTTTTAGATTTGAAACTTAAGTTAAGTTCTATTCCTCTGAAATTGCTTGTCCTCTACCAAAATTACTTATCCTTTGATAAACCTCAACTTTGTAAAGAAACCTTTGTTCTATTATCGGTTAAGAAAAGTATCTATAACAAAGCAAGGACTTTCTACAAAGAAGCATCTTTAACTCTATAACTGTCATCCAGAAACACTTAGTGAGTCAATGATTCTCCCCATCTAGTAAGCTTTCACTTTTTAGAGTGTAATTCTAAAATATTCTTAAAACTTAAAGGATAAGAGGTCTCATCAAGAGCCGACTTACCATGATCATAGGGAAGTAACAAGCTAACATTACCAATACTACGTATCAAAAACAGGGTAATGGCTTGAGATTATGTTAATCAAAAGACAAGGGGTCTCATGATGAGCTAGCTTGTTCAGTTAAAGTTACAACCAGTGAATGGCGTTGTCAATTTTGGCCGCCAAACCAAGATAATGACCTTTAAGAAGAAAATGAAAATTTTAAGAAAAAGTAATTGTTTAGAAAAGAATGAGAAAGAAAGTAAGTATATGAATCTGAATTTATCTTTAAAAATTGCACTCTTATCTAGATGGGACACTGAATCATTGTTGGTTAAAAGGTAACCCTGTCAAGGCTATGGACGTCTGTTGGCAGCAGAGGCTCTACCTATGATAACTGAGTATATCTAAAAGCTAATTTGTGAGAGCCCCCTGTTTTATCTTTAAAACCAAGTAATGACTGATGTAGACAAAGCAATTTTCATATTGAAGAGGATAATAAAATGGATGATAATTAGGTAGATTTTGTTTTTATTATTCAGAGAAATGTTACTTATCTTATATTTCATGTATTTTTATTTTTGAACTACCTTTATTTTGGAAGTTTTTAGAAATTTCAAAAAATTGTCAGAGATAACTGGTTCTTCCAGCGAATCGCCAATTGTTGTGCTATTCAACAACCCCCCATTTATTGATATAATAGCTAATATTCTATTAATAAATAGGGACCCTTGATAAAATCCTTCAAAAAATAAATTTAGCACTTAGACACTTTCTTTTAATTTTTTCAAGAATAAAGCAAGATATCAAGTCAAAACCCTTTGAAAACTAGCAATTCTCGCCTTTTCGCATACTGTTAGACTAGGTGTGTCAAAAGCCTTGATAACAAGGAAAACTCGTGAATTGCAATCAAAAGGATCACCGCGCCTAAATTAAATATCATTAGGCTTTTCATTTAAAGCTAGGACCTATGACGATCAACTGAAAGATAACTTCGCTGAATTCACTGATGGAGGACCAAAGCCAGGTTATGGTTTCTCCCTTCGGCACTTTTATCGGTGTTTACGAAGGCCATGGCGGACAGGAGGCCTCTGTGTTTGTTCGTAATAATCTCTACAAACACATCGAAACGGAGAAGGTTTCTGCAGTTATCCTTCACGCATCTTTCCAGTCCAGCATTCTGGGCAGCCTCAGCAAGCACAGCTCGGGATCCTTTTGCCTTCACAGCAGATCTGCATTCGCCATTCTGGTCTCGGCTGGACAGTTATCCGTGCGCTTTGGCCATGAACCAGAGCATGAGATCTCAACAATCGCATGGTCTTTGTTTGGATCTGGGGAAAACACTCGCTCTCCGAAACGCAGTCTTATCTTCAGATCTGACAAAGATCTGACAGATCCGGTCACCCAGAAGGCAGAAAAGCCCACGCTCTGGCCAGATCCAGAGATCTGTATACATCTTGGCTCGGTCCTTTTCCGAACCGCAGTCTCAAATCGCAGAGAAGGATCTGCATGGAAAATCTGGACAGTGCTGCCTGGAGCCTGGAAATCCCAAATTATTTTGCTGCCCCTACCAGATGAAGTTCAAACAATCTCAGAGAATCGGGGTTCGCATTGCCGTCAGCGAAGGACTCGCAACCCACTTCACGGATCTGCTACCTCCGCCCCTGGGAGAACGATGCAAGGAGACGGGACGTTCACTTCAAGCATAAGAAGGTATAAAATCCCAAGATCCACCGCTGATCAATCAGATCGGGCTCTCATCAAACAGATCGGCCAAGATCTTGCAGATCTGATCCCCCTGATGGGAAATAGCCACGGCAGATCTGCTCTAGGAAGCTCAAGAAGCCTTGGCATGGGGTCAAGGTCCTTATACTCCTTTTAGATCCAAATTTCTCAGCCTACAGGCAGAACCATCATGCAATGGGTTAGTCCTTCAGATCTGGTGCAGGAACTCAAACTGAATCTAGAACGCAGGATGGGGATCCCATCAAGCCTTCAGCGACTTCTCTTTCAAGGTAAACAACTTGAAGACCCTCTCCCCCTCTCTGCTTACAGCATTTCCAGGAACAGCTCTGTGGTGGTAACCCTTCGTTTGAGAGGAGGTGCAGCGGGACAGTCATCCTCTACTCGGCCCTTCTCATACAAAGACGCAGTTCACTCTGAGAACCCCAAACCCCCGGAAGCCCTTAAATCTAAGGCCTTCTTGGTTGACAAGATTGAAGAAGTTCCCTCTGCTGAACTCATCCATGAAGATCTGGCAACCCAACTTCAAGAATTTGCAGAAAGAGCCATCATTTGCAGATTTAATGGATTGTGGCCGCGATCTCAGGATCTCTATGCATGGATCCATGCAAACTGGACACATCATTGTAAGATCTTTTTTTGTTCGAAAGGTTACTTCATTGTTCTATTTGATAACAGTAAGCATTATGAAAAGGCCTTAGCAGAGGGCCCTTGGTTCATGGGAACTGCAGGGCTCTTCTTGACTCCTTGGTTCCCAGATTTTGATCCAGCTACTGCAGTCATTACCAAGACACCTGTATGGATCCGGCTTCCAAACTTACCTGCCCACCTATGGAGTACTCGTGTCTTCAGAGCTATAGGCGACACCTTGGGCAGCTTCATTAGTGGAGATTTATGGCGGGAATCCAAAGGTCTCTACTCATATGCAAGAGTATGTGTGGAGTTAGACCTGAGCAAAGGACTTCCAGAACAAATCAATCTCAAGATAAACGACTTTGTCTGGACCCAGACACTGGATTACGAGAATACTGCCTTTCGGTGCCGCCATTGCCACCAATCTGGGCATTTGCAGAATACATGCCCATCTCGCCCGGCAAAAAAGAACAAGGCCAACGTCTCCAAGCCCAAGTCCAAACGATGGGCTCCTTGCTCTCCTCCTCCAGTCGTGGATTCTGATTCCTCCAGCTCTGAAGATGAAGATAGCGATGAAGAATTGAATCAGGCCCCTAATTTCGTGGGCCCTTCCACCAATGGTCTGGCGCCTTCCTCTGACTCAGCCACTGCTCAGAAACGTGTCCATTTGTCCTCCTCCTCTGATTCAAAAAAGGAGGGCTCCCCTGTGGAGGACCCCAATCTTCAAGTTGCTATCGCTCATCCACCCCAAAATGGTTGGGTTGAAGTCAAAAAAAGAAAAGGGAAAAAGCTTCGTGTTGAGGCCTCTACCCTTTCAGGGTAGGAATCAATGCTTCTTTAGGCTCCTAGTGACTTGTTGTAGCTCCTTGTTTGCTTAACTCCTTCTCTGGAGCCGAGGTTGATAGTCCTATCATTTCCGGTTGCTGGTTTCCTGTCTCTCCTGAATGTATCCTCTTGTACAATATTTTTTGCTTAATAGAATTAGTCTAAATTCAGAAGAAAAAAAAGCTAGGACCTATGACATTTCCTATTTAATAAAGCCCATATCGCAATCGCACATCAATGCTCATAAAGGATGCAAACCTACAAAGCATGTTGAAATGTGTGAAATGCGATATCACGATAGGACACGTCAACCTTACCGCATCACGACAAGATACTTAAAAAAGGACTAAAAATTACAAATTGTGCGATCTTGCGAAAATGCGATAGAAGCCCGGACCTGATAGATGCCAATGTCATAAATGGTACTTAAATCTGCCATGTAGTGAAAAGTGCTTATAAGGTAATTACTCTTTCAAACAAACTACGCTCTAAGTAAAAGAATATACTGCTTATCTCGCATCTCACATCCCACAAAATTATAAAGAACTTTGAGAAAGCGCACAGACAAATATGTGATAATGCGATTTGCAATATTGCATCGCAATCACAAAATCTGCATTCTCGCAACTTAAGTCTACCACCTTAAAAGTTTTCCTTCCCATTTTGCGATGTGGTACATTAATGAGCAATAAAGGCAGCGATAAGGGACCATTAGTGGATATTTAATATAGGTTGATGGAATTTATGTTAAAAATCGGCTCGAATGATATGATGTCTTTTCATCTGCGTTTGATTAAAACTCCTTTGTTGTCACCTTTTCAAGTTATCTATATCATTCATTCTCAATGACGTTCTTACTTGTGTTTATCCGATAACTTCCGCTTTGCTCCATTTCAGGAAAAATTCACAGGGAGCATTGTTTGAAACAATGGGAAAGAAGGGAAAGGAAACTGTGTCTGAGAAATCAGAAATGATTCCTCTTTTCTCTGATACTACGTGTAGCAGAGACGGAGGAACTACGACCTCGGAGGCCATGTACAATTTGTTAGAAGAGGAGCACCCCAGGCCACTGGAAGAAAAGGCCATGGTAGATTCCTAGGAGTCATCTGATGCCTCCTATTTCGAAACGACATGCTCTTACTTGCACCGCATAGTTGCACGACCAAAGATAATCCCATATACAGACATGGTCAAATGGGTAATTAACGAGGCAGACATTGCAGACCGAACATTCAGGAATCATAGGAAAGAGGTCATGGGGTCTTTTTCAGCAGACAAGCTACGACTCATGTACTAGTTACTAGAGCCATAGAAGCTCTACAATAAACAATTCCTTGAGCAATTTTCCAAGGAAAATGAAGACCCAGCTAACATCACGCAAATCTGGACAGCAATCGAAGGCAAGCTCAAACGGGATAAAATGAGTATGTACTCTATGACATCTATTTCTCCCCCTCCTAGTTTCGCAACAACAATGTTATGTAGATTGTTCGGTAAACCTGATAGCACCAAGTTTTCCCCATAATGGATCCCATTGATAGATGCAGGAGTGAATGCAACAATAATGAATTGGGCTCAAATTCTATCAGACAATTTGGCTAAGGCTATTATAGAATATAGAAGGAAGAGAAATTCTTCTCTAAGAGTGTTTCCCCCTTTTTTCATGAGTGCTTTTGTAATGGATGCAATCTATTTTAGTTATAAATTTCCCAATATGGAATGGAAGTGGATTGTACAAGACCCACTTCACATCCATATGTACCATAATATTTTGTGGGAATCTCAATTTCACCCCCATTTTTATAAAATCTGTCAAGAAGTTATGCTACCCATCCATAAATAAGTGTACAATAGAACCACCCTAGGTTTTCTAAAGAGGCCGAGATAGATATGTTGCCAGTAGCCAGATGGTTTGGGGAAGAAACTTTTACCTACATTAGAGTATTCGAGAGCATCGTTTCACCGCATGTTCTCCCATATTACGTCCCTGACAAATTAATGGCCGGAGAAATAACCTACTAAACAATAGGGGAAGGTGGATTAAGTAGAGGACTGAAAGAGCAGATGAAGGCCATTTGGCCTACATTCCCATTACAATGTGGTGCATTTGCACTACATGATTTTGGACATGCAAGCAAAGAAGCAGAGGTTATTAATTCTCTGAAATTAGCTACACTTCCGGGAAGGCAGTATGACCCAAACGGCACTGTTAATAATTTCACTACTATGGTAAAATTAAAGTTGTTCACCCACGAAAGGGATGCCTTTCATGACCTCTTCCTACAGGCAGAAACATATTCACAAGTGTTTCATTTGGCATCGGAACGTTTAACCCCATATGATCTTAGGGATTTCCATGTATATAGGGAAAAAAGATTATTGAAGGTCGCATTGGGCCTATTGCAGATAGAATCAATGAGGGAGCCAACTCCCATTGTAAGCTTGGAGGACAGGTCCAAAGAAAACTCTAAAGAAGATACCCAAGAGAGATCTACGCATGAGTCAGAGCACTCAAAGAAGCATTCTCAAAATGGAGGAGGAAAATAAAGAGTCTGAGAAGGACACAATTGGAACTACAGAAGAAACGACCAAGCAAATCTCAGCAAAGAAACAAGCAGAAATTGTCTCTACATCAACTCAATCAAGTAAAAGTCCAATTGTTGATTTGGAACAGGAATGGGAACAATTCAACAAAAAACTTGACACAAATTCAAACCCTGAGAAAACATATGAGATACAGACTCCTAAACAAACCCAGCACAAGTCAAATCTAGAAACAACAGAGGAAGCAGCTAAGGGCACTCCACAGGGGCTTCACTGGGGGAGAAATACAATACCACATGGGTTCATATTGGGGGATAAATATTGAGGAAAAAATGACATAATATATTGGGGGATATATAGGGGTAAAGGGTTTTTATAATGACAAGTATAAAAAATGGAGCTCAAAGTTAATGAAAAGATATAAGGGGGTATACAAAATGTTAATGAAAAGATGGATACCTACAATATCTAGTGAAATTAGGGTTTTTTTAAATTGGGAAGGTGTATTGGGTTTGTATTGTTAAGGGGTTAAATAATGTGACTTTTAGACGTATTTTCCAATATGTAGTCAAATTAAGGGTATTGTTTAACATGCCATGAATGCACGTGATATGTCGGAGGTTCATTGAGTGAAGCCCCCATGGGGCACTCAAGATGTTGAAATCATTCATGTTACTCCTACTTCAGAAATTGTTTTGAGAGTTGAATAAATACCTCCACTAGATGTATTTTATAGTCCTACCCACAAAGTTGTAGTCAAGAGACAGAGAAATAAAAGAAAGTTGGATGCTCTAACTATTACAACTTTTGAAAATGAACCAATGGACATCGTTTGGAAGGACTCGCCCATGGACCCATCTGAAAACCTCACAAAATTGTCGCAATACGCAGGAGCCTATGCCACAGAAACTATTGACAAAGCTACAAAGGTCAAATGATGCTCAAGGAAAAAGAACAAAGAATTTTGTAGTTAGAACATCAATTAGCCTTGGAAAAATCTAATCAACAAGTATAATTACAAGTAGCCCAGCTCTAGCAGGAATTTGAACAGATGAGAATACAACATTAGGCCAGCTTAGTAGAAAGATGTGCGCGGATACAAGCCATGACAGACAAGTTTAATGAAAATCCGCAAATAGATGAGTTCATAAAGGAAGCACTCAGTCTTAATTCACAACTAATGCAGCAGAAGGAAGTACTTTGCCAAAAAATCTCACAGATAAGTCCTTACTGTGAAACCAGTGATAAGATAACAAACCAGTCCATTGACATGACACTTGAGTATGACGAAATCCATGAGAGGGTTTCCAACTTAATCACATGCCAAGAAATAGAGGATGGGAGAAAGGTTGGCCTACCAAAGCTGGAAGAATCTCATAAAGACATCTTGTTCACAAATTGGGATTCTCGGTTGAAACAAGCGGAAAGGGCAACGGCGATAGTAGCGACAACAGCAAACATCATAGTAGAAGCCATCAATGAAAATCTTCATGGTGCCAATTTGGTTAAGGAATGTATACCAGGATTTCTTCCGAATGTCAAATAGTTAGAACAGCAGTGGAGACAGGAAGCACAAGAAAAGGAGCCAATCAGACAGCTAAGCAGGCTGAATTGGGAAGCATACTGGAAGTTTTTAGTGAAACCATACAATCAGTGGATGACTTTGAGGTGCTTAACAACCTCAACACAAAAGATGGTGTCAGCACTAACAGATTCTATATTTGCGGGGCAGTTAAAATCTGCAATCGACCAACTGACCTAGCTCAAGCCAATGATTGATATTTGCGATCTTAGAGATCAAGTCAAAAGGAGTTAGTCATTTACTTTATTTTTCTTTTAGTTTTATTTTTTCATGTTCTGAGGAAGGTCGTTTAAACCTCCTCAATTAATTTTTGTAATAATCTATTTTAGGACCTATAATTTAGTATTTAAACCCCTCTCATGCATTTAGAGAGAGGTCCGGAAATTTTGTCAAAAACATTTCCCTTCTGTACTTTTGAGGAGGTTCTAATGGAATGAATGGAACGAGATTTATTTTCTTTCAAATATCTAGTATGCTCTACTGAAATTCACTTTTGTACTCTTAGAATGTGTTGGATTGATTAAGATTGGATTAATATTGTTGAATCACATGAGCAGGACTCGTCATATATGGTAGTTTTATCTTATGATCTTGTTTTAATTATGTTTCAGGCAATACTTCTTCTTAAATTGTTTTATGTGTGAAATTCTGAATTATAGTTTAGCATTATTGCACTTTTATATGATGTTAGATTTGACTCTATTCTGAATACATGAACGATTTTGTATGTTATATATCTTCCTCGATCTTTTTGTCTAACTATTTATCCAAAACGATTAATGGTAAAAGCTTTCACTTCTTATTGCAGTTGAATTATCTTTATTACCAATTGTTGTAGGACATCATTGTAGATCGCATATTGTATTTAATTCTTGGGTATATTTATATCTAGATAGTGTTAAACTAGGATATATGCATATGTTTATTAGTTAGATTAGATTACACTTAGCTTAGTTATTTTCCCATTACATCATATATCACCCCACTAACACTATCAAAATCTTTTCTAGGAAATTGGTCCCATTATCCCCAGTCGAAGCCACTACACCAAACGGAAAAGGAGTTGCTACCCAAGGTCCGGATCAGGTGGTTTTCCTCCATGTTGTCACAACAATTTTCGAGGCTTCAACATAACTCCTAAGCGGGCCCTAACCTCATAATATCATCATGTACATATCAACAAAGCAAAAAAAACACCATTTGTTTCCCTCATAATAACCCCTAGGCGAGCCCACCCAAAGGCGCCTCAAGCCCAACTGACTCAACCATAAAGCCTAACCATGATGGACCCAAGGAGAATTGAACCAGCACCTCATGATAGAGGGCCAAAGACTTGGTAGGGGTGGGCTTCAACCGCTTGGGCTAACCATCAGGGATGTAAGCAAAAATACACAATCGATATGCTAATGTTTAAATGGGCTTATTTTGCTCTTACCCTGCGATTACTAACACACCAGGTAAGGTTGCTAGTTTAAATCAAATATTCAAAGTAGCCACCTCAACACCTCTTCAATCGACTATTCTTTTACCTTGTGGTTGATCATCATGTAAAACACGGACACATTGAAAATCAAATGCTTGTGGGCTAGAATATTTATGAGTGCTAGGTTGAATTCTCGCCTTTTCGCATATCGCTAGACTAGGTGTGTCAAAAGCCTTGATAACAAGGAAAACTCGTGAATTGCGATCAAAAGGATCACCACGCCTAACTTAAATATCATTAGGCTTTTCATTTAAAGCTAATACCTATGACATTTCCTATTTAATAAAGCCCATATCACAATCGCACATCAATGCTCATAAAGGATGCAAACCCGCAAAGCATGTTGAAATGTGTGAAATGCGATATCACGATAGGACACGTCAACCTTACCACATCGCGACAAGATACTTAAAAAAGGACTAAAAATTACAAACTACGCGATCTTGCGAAATGCGATAGAAGCCCAGACCCGATAGAAGCCAATGTCATAAATGGTACTTAAATCTGCCACGTAGTGAAAAGCGCTTTATAAGGTAATTACTCTTTCAAACAAACTACGCTCTAAGTAAAAAGAATATACTGCTTATCTCGCATCTCGCATCCCACAGAATTATAAAGAACTTTGAGAAAGCGCACAGACAAATATGTGATAATGCGATTTGCGATATTGCATCGCAATCTTAAAATCGGCATTCTCGCAACTTAAGTCCACCACCTTAAAATTTGTCCTTCCCATTTTGCGATGCAGTACATTAATGAGCAATAAAGGTAGCGATAAGGGACCATTAGTGGATATTTAATATAGGTTAATGGAATTTATGTTAAAAATTGGCTCAACATGATACGATGTCTTTTCATCTGTATTTAATTAAAACTCCTTTGTTGTCACCTTTTCAAGTTATCTGTATCATTCATTCTCAATGTCATTTTTACATGTGTTTATCCGATAACTTCCGCTTTGCTCCATTTCAGGAAAAATCGGCAGGGAGCATTGTTTGAAACAATGGAAAAGAAGGGAAAGGAAACTGCGTCTGAGAAATCAAAAATGATTCCTCTTTTCTCTGATACTACATGTAGCAGAGATGGAGGAACTACGACCTCAGAGGCCATGTACAATTTGTTAGAAGAGGAGCACCCCAGGCCACTGGAAGAAAAGGCCACGGAAAATTCCTAGGAGTCATCTGATGCCTCCTATTTCGAAACGACATGCTCTTACCTTCACCGCATAGCTGCACAACCAAAGATAATCCCATATACAGGCATGGTCAAATGGGTAATTGAAAAGGTAGACATTGCAGACCGAACATTCAGGAATCATAGGAAAGAGGTCATGGGGTCTTTTTCAGCAGACAGGCTACGACTCATGTACCAGTTACTAGAGCCATAGAAGCTCTACAATAAACAATTCCTTGAGCAATTTTCCAAGGAAAATGAAGACCCACCTAATTTCACGCAAATTTGGACAGCAATCAAAGGCAAGCTCAAACGGGATAAAACAATTATGTACTCTATGACATCTATTTCTCCCCCTCCTAGTTTCGCAACAACAATTTTATGTAGATTGTTTGGTAAACCTGATAGCACCAAGTTTTCCCCATAATGGCTCCCATTTATAGATGCAGGAGTGAATGCAACAATAATTAATTAGTCTCAAATTCTATCAGACAATTTGGCTAAGGCTATTATAGAATATTGAAGGAAGAGAAATTCTTCTCTAAGAGTGTTTCCCCCTTTTTTCATGAGTGCTTTTGTAATGGATGCAATCTATTTTAATTCTAAATTTCCTAATATGGAATGGAAGTGGATTGTACAAGACCCACTTCATATCCATATGTACCATAATATTTTGTGGGAATATCAATTTCACCCCCATTTTTATAAAATCTGTCAAGGAGTTATGCTACCCATCCATAAATAAGTGTACAATAGAACCGCCCCTAGGTTTTCTAAAGAGGCCGAGATAGATATGTTGCCAGTAGCCAAATGGTTTAGGGAAGAAACTTTTACCTACATCAGCGTATTCGAGAGCATCGCTTCACCGCATGTTCTCCCATATTACGTCCCCGACAAATTAATGGCCAGAGAAATAGCCTACCAAACAACAGGGGAAGGTGGATTAAGTAGAGGACTGAAAGAGCAGAAGAAGGCCATTTGGCCTACATTCCCATTACAATGTGGTGCATTTGCGCTACATGATTTTGGACATGCATGCAAAGAAGCAGAGATTATTAAATCTCTGAAATTAGCTACACTTCCGGGAAGGCAGTATGACCCAAACGGCACTGTTAAGAATTTTACTACTATGGTAAAAGTAAAGTTGTTCACCCACAAAGGGGACGCCTTTGATGACCTCTTCCTACAGGCAGAAACATATTCACAAGTGTTTCATTTGGCATCAGAACGTTTAACCCCAGATGACCTTAGGGCTTTCCATGTATATAGGTAAAAAAGATTATTGAAGGTTATATTGGACCTATTGCAGATAGAATCAATAAGGGAGCCAACTCCCATTGTAAGCTTGGAGGACAGCTCCAAAGAAAACTCTGAAGAAGATACCCAAGAGAGATCTACGCATGAGTCGGAGCACTCAAAGCCACATTCTCAAAATGGAGGAGGAAAATAAAGAGTCTGAGAAGGACACAATTGGAACTACAGAAGAAACGGCCGAGCAAATCTCAGCAAAGAAACAAGCAGAAATTGTCTCTACATCAACTCAATCAAGTAAAAGCCCAATTATTGATTTGGAACAGGAATGGGAACAGTTCAACAAAAAGCTTCACACAAATTCAAACCCTGAGAAAACATCTGAGATACAGACTCCTAAACAAACCCAGCACAAGTCAAATCTAGAAACGACAGAGGAAGGAGCTAAGGGCACTCCACAGGGGCTTCACTGGGGGAGAAATACAATACCACGTGGGTTCATATTGGGGGATATATATTGAGGAAAAACTGACATAATATATTGGGGGATATATAGGGCGTAAAGGGTTTTTATAATGACAAGTATAAAAAATGGAGCTCAAAGTTAATGAAAAGATATAAAAGGGTATACAAAATGTTAATGAAAAGATGGATACCTAAATTGGGAAGGTGTATTGGGTTTGTATTGGTAGGGGGTTAAATAATGTGACTTTTAGACGTATTTTCCAATATGTAGTCAAATTAATGGTACTGTTTAATATGCCATGAATGCACGTGATATGTCGGAGGTTCATTGAGTGAAGCCCCCATGGGGCACTCAAGATGTTGAAATCATTCATGTTACTCCTACTTCAGAAATTGTTTTGAGAGTTAAATAAATACCTCCACTAGATGCATTTTATAGTCCTACCCACAAAGTTGTAGTCAAGAGATAGAGAAATAAAAGAAAGTTGGACGCTCTAACTGTTACAACTTTTGAAAATGAACCAATGGACATCGTTTGGAAGGACTCGCCCTTGGACCCATCTGAAAACCTCACAAAATTGTCGCAATACGCAGGAGCGTATGCCACAGAGACTATTGACAAAGCGATAGAGGTCCAAATGATGCTCAAGGAAAAAGAACAAAGAATTTTGTAGTTAGAAAATCAATTAGCCCTGGAAAAATCTAATCAACAAGTAGAATTACAAGTAGCCCATCTCTAGCAGGAATTTGAACAGATGAGAATACAACATCAAGCCAACTTAGCAGAAAGATGCGGGCGAATACAAGCCATGACAGACAAGTTTAATGAAAATCCGCAAATAGATGAGTTCATAAAGGAAGCACTCAGTCTTAATTCCCAACTAATGAGCAGAAGGAAGTACTTTGCCAAAAAATCTCACAGATAAGTCCTTACTGCGAAACCAATGATAAGCTAACAAACTAGTCCATTGACATGAGACTTGAGAATGACGAAATCCATTAAAGGATTTCCGACTTAATCACATGCTAAGAAACAGAGGATCGGAGAAAGGCTAGCCTACCAAAGCTGGAAGAATCTCATAAAGACATCTTGTACACAGATTGGGATTCTCGGTTGAAACAAGCGGAAAGGGCAACAACGATAGCAGCGACAACAGCAAACAGCATAGTAGAAGCCATCAATGAAAATATTCATGGTGCCAATCTGGTTAAAGAATGTATACCAGGATTTCTTCCGAATGTCAAATAGTTACAACAGCAGTGGAGACAAGAAGCACAAGAAAAGGAGGAGGCAATCAGACAGCTAAGCAGGCTGAATTGGGAAGCATACTGGAAGTTTTTAGTGAAACCATATAATCAGTGGATGACTTTGAGGTGCTTAACAACCTCAACACAAAATATGGTGTCAGCACTAATAGATGATATATTTGCGGAGCAGTTAAAATCTATGATCGACCAAGTGACCTAGCTCAAGCCAATGACTGATATTTGCGATCTTAGAGATGAAGTCCAAAGGAGTTAGTCATTTACTTTATTTTTCTTTTAGTTTTATTTTTTCATATTCTGAGGAATGTTGTTTAAACCTCCTCAGTTACTTTTTGTAATAATCTATTTTAGGACCTATAGTTTAGTATTTAAACGCCTCTCATGCATTTAGAGAGAGGTCCAAAAATTTTATCAAAAATATTTCCCTTCTGTACTTTTGAGGAGGTTCTGACGGAATGAATGGAACAGGATTTATTTTCTTTCAAATATCTAGTATGCTCTACTGAAATTCACTTTTGTACTCTTAGAATGTGTTGGATTGATTGAGATTGGATTAATATTGTTGAAGCACACGAGCAGGAATCATCATATATGGTAGTTTTATCTTATGATCTTGTTTTAATTATGTTTCAAGCAATACTTCTTCTTAAATTGTTTTATGTGTGAAAGTCTGAATTATAGTTAAGCATTATTGCACTTTTATATGATGTTAGATTTGACTCTATTCTGAATACATGAACGATTTTATATGTGATATATCTTCCTCAATCGTTTTGTCTAACTATTTATCCAAAACGATTAATGGTAAACGCTTTCACTTCTTATTGCAGTTGAATGATCTTTATTACCAATTGTTGTAGGACTATCATTATAGATCGCATATTGTATTTAATTCTTGGGTATATTTATATCTAGATAGTCTTAAACTAGGATATATGCATATGTTTATTAGTTAGATTAGATTACACTTAGCTTAGTCATTTTCTCGTTACATCATATATCACCCCACTAACACTATCAAAATATTTTCTAGGAAATTGGTCCCATTATCCCCAATCAGATCCATTACACCAAATGGAAAAGGAGTTTCTACCCAAGGTCTGGATCAGGTGGTTTTCCTCCATGTTGTCGCAACAATTTTCGAGGCTTCAACATAACTCCTAAGCGGGCCCTAACCTCATAATATCATCATGTACATATCAACAAAGCAAAAGAACACCATTTTCTTCCCTCATAATAGCCCCTAGGCGAGCCCACCCAAAGGCCCCTCAAGCCCAACTGACTCAACCACAAAGCCTAACCATGATGGACCCAAGGAGATTTGAACCAGCACCTCATGATAGAGGGCCAAAGACTTGGTAGGGGTGGGCTTCAACTGCTTTGGCTAACCGTTATGGATGTAAGCAAAAAAAACACAATCGATATGCTAATGTTTAAATGAGCTTATTTTGCTCCTACCCTGCGATTACTAACACACCAGGTAAGGTTGCTAGTTTAAATCAAATATTCAAAGTAGCCACCTCAACATCTCTTCAATTGACTATTCTTTACCTTGTGGTTGATCATCATGTAAAACAGGGACACATTGAAAATCAAATGCTTGTGGGCTGGAATATTTATGAGTGCTAGGTTGAATACCTGTAACTCAAGCATAGCATTTAAAGGATTAGGCTGGTAATGACTAATTCATAGCACGTTTATCAACTCTAAACAGGGTTTTTGTAGGCTCTGCCAAGCGCTATATTGTCTCCTTCTTCAAAATTCCTTCTTCACTTTCACATAAGAGTACATGATAGTGCTCCAACTTCTGTTGGTGCAAATCTGCTGAAGTAGGGGGTTGAGATATCGACATGGTATATTCCAAAACAAACTTCTTTTTCTTTGGAAACATGGTATTACCCTTATCCAAATAGTCTAGTAACCTTCAAGTGAGACTACCTACCACAGTCAGCTCTACCAACTTGTGTATCTTTCTGGGAGATGGTGAAATTGATCTCACCCTTCAAAACTTGTAAAAAGGTGTGATAAATTTCATTCCTTATATTAGCTCCAGAATTCTTGTCTATGGTTGCTTTCCACAGTTATAAAGAAAAGTTACCAGCCAATCTGTGGAAGTCTTGTATGAGTGTTATTGGAAAATTATTTTCATCCAGCTTGCTTTCATAACTTTTTATGGATACTTCAAGTCGCAGATTGGACTGTGCACCAAATTGAAAAATGAAATGTTATCCTAGAAATGTGGTGCTCTCCCAGAGCTCGATCAGACACAGGTGCCTCCAGTGGTAAAAGGCCATAGTTCATTATTATAACAAAGCTGGTGAAAATTCCATGTAATAAAAGTTAGTAAAGGAAAAATAATAACCACAATTGATGGGACACTTATTCCAAGTTGAATGTTGTGTAAGACATCCTAGTGTGGATGTTCGTTGGTTTATTATGGCTAAGGAAATTGGTAAAGGCAATGGTTAAGGCTTTGGAAAAGAAAAATGGAATTTTTAGCACATTTATTTAAGAAATAATGGAAATTAGGAGAAAAGGAAGGTGAAAGGTCACAAGTTTCATGTGAGGAGGAAAATGAAGAAAATAGAGACCTAATAGATAATAAGGCTTCTGAGGAATCATTGGTACATTTTGTTAGTTAGGTTTTGGATCTCTCTCATTATTCTCTCTCTCTCTCTCTCTCTCTCTCTCTCTCTCTCTCTCTCTCTCTCTCTCTCACACACACACTCTTAGACACTTAGAGTTTTCTTGGAGCACTTTGGCATTGGATTAAGAAAGGAAAAGAAGGCAAGAGGAAGGAAGGAGCAAGCAAGGAAGAGAAGGATCAAGCAGCTACAACAGGATTCTTTGCAGGTATCAATTTGCATGTGTGTTTTCCTTGCTAGATTTGGTATGCATGGTGTTGCATGTGGTTCTTTGCTATTATGGCATGGGTTTTGCTAGGTGTGATAGTGTTTTCAGCCTAGCCTTTCCATTTCCAGATAGCCATGGTCTGATGGGCTTATCATGTTTTCGTTGAGTTGGATTGCCGAATGGATTCAAAGTTGAGTGAGGTTGATCTCTGAAAGAAAGAACACATGTCCTAGTGATCCCTGAAACGTACTGTGGATTGTGGTAAATTCATTGGCCTGGTGACCCTTGAACCATATTGTGGGGTGTGGTAAATCCATTAGCCTACTGACCCCTGAACCATATTGTGGGGTGTGGTAAAGCCACGTATTATGTGCCTTGGTGGGCCTAGGAATCTTTGACTTGTTAATGGGGGGGGTATACGGTAAAGCCTAGAGGTGGTTGCCCTTAATTAGGCCAAGGATTCGTTGTCGATGAATGGCAGGATATACGGTAAAGCCTAGAGGGTGAAGTCTCGGTTTAGGGCCTAGTGATCCCTAGATCAGACTGTGGATTGCAGTAAATCCTGAGAGACTAGGAGATAGGAAATTCCTCACGGTGTAGGTGGAGAAATCTGGTGGCATCCATGCTTGTTTTGGCCTAGTGATTTGGTGGAGATCATGGTAAAGCCTATTATTACATGTTTATTTTTTTGGCCTACTAATCCAGTGCGGATTGAGGTAAAGCCTGGTTTCTATTGATGAGGGTGAGGTTGTTTAGCCTCAGGATGCCCTGGTTGGTTCTTTTGGTTTGAGTCCCACATTCATGCTTGAAATATGGAACAGGGGTGATTGGCTCAAGAGAGATTTGGCTCAGCCAATTTGTGGTCGGGTGGAACGTGGTGGTCCCATCCCAAGTTGGCTTTTGAATTTATTAATAAGAGGTTCTTTCCTTGACATCTTATGTGTAAATGTATTGGTTTATATGTGGATTCTATGGCTAATGTATCCTTGATAATTATGTTGTTATTATGTTGGTTATAAGCATGTATTATGACAGTGATGATGTATGGCTCTCCTCATGTTTTGATTTGTAAATGAATGAACAATGTATATATAACCTAATAGATAATAATGCAGCTAATGATATAAGGGAACAATGCTTCTTAGTTATTCTTAGATAAGTATGAGACCCTTATGCTCAGATATGTTGTTTAAACCTACATATTACATATTTGTGGCATGTTTGACGAAATGCCTGTCATGGCTAGTAGGGGTCTAATCAATTCCTTGTTCAAGTAGTTGCATTTGCATCCTTATTCTATTGTTATCTTTCAGTTCTGAAAGTGTCATTGAGTTTTATGCAGTGACCTAGGCTCTGGACCTAAAATGTGGCACAAATTTCAGAGTTGCAAGCACGGGTCTGAGGAGAAAAGTCCCCAGATGCATGCATACCCATGTCGTGGGAGCACCTAGAGTCTTTTGGACGCAGGCATGTCCATATCAAGGGAATGTTCAGGGGTTTAATGGTCTAAATTTTCAGTTGGTCTCAGGGGCTGGTTACCTAAGTGGTTGGGATGTCTCTTGGGAGTTTTGTTGCTGATGTGGAAGGTTTGTGTGGTGTGTTTTCATCGATTCCACTTCCTTAAGGTCATCTAGGAGGTTGAATTCCATTATAGTGTCCTCTTATCACATATTTACCCTAATTGGCTAGTTGGGTAGATGTGGGATGAGGGTGTTACAGAGTGGTATCAAAGCATGGTTCATCCCTTAGATTGCATGGGCAGTGTGCATTGGTTGTGCATTCATGTCGATTACTCATGTGTTAATCATCCTTGTGGTCTATATGCTTGTTGCATATGCATGGTGTCGGTCATGGTTGTAGTGATGTCACCATGTGAAAGAGGATGTTGTTTTTGTGAAGTTTGTCGTCATGAGTGTATGATTGGTTACATGTTGTTTATGCTTGTGTATTATTAGTGTACAGTGGTATGGTTGTTGTTTTCTTGCATGAGGTCATGGTATTTGTAGTTGATATGGTCATGAATTGATGATTGGACTCTAGCAAGAATGATGTTTATGTGTTGATACACCTATTTGTTATATGTATATATCTTGTCATGGTTATGTTATACATGTACTAAGCTGATTGGTTGATCTTGCAGATGAGATATCCTCCCCAAATTTTGCTAAGGAACATTGGTTTATTATGAATTGGTTTTGCTGACATAGTATGCCTTACAGGAAAGAGATCAAAATGACTAGCAAGATGGTACACTACAGATATTCTCCCTTGAATTACATGAGCAGTGTGGTGTTGGGCACTCTTCTAACTTGGCCAACACATTGAGAAGCTTAAAGGAAGAAATAAGGAGTTGTAAGGTAGACAATGACAAAATCATGCAGGCACAAGAGAAATACGCATAGGTTAATGCAATACTCCTTCAGAGTTTGTCAAAATTGCAGCAATAGGGACCACTTTGGATCAGCCATGGGCAAGAGGACAGAAATAATGGGGCATATGGCAGTAGGTCTCATGGTGGTCACAGGTCAGATAGAGATGACACAGTGACAGATGGTAGGTTATTAGATACTCCAGATAGGAGATGTGATAGACACAGGTATTATTCTAGTTCTGGTTCTGATAGGCATCATGAGCGTCATCATTATCACCCTTACAGGAGGAGTGATAGGGTATACTTGCTAGATGAGTTTAAGAAAGCAAAGCCACCTACTTTTGATGGATACTTGAAGAAACTAGAAGATGCAGAGGCTTGGATACTTGGGATGAACAAGTTATTTGAGTTGCATGAGTACACAGAAAACATGAAGGCCATAATTGCTATCTTCAGCCTGAAAGGTAAAGAAAATATCTGGTGGGAAGATGTGAAGTAGGTCAGAGACATCAGGATGGAGGACTTGAGTTGGCATGAGTTCAAGAGGATTTTTAGGAAGAAGTACTTGTCAGAGAGGTACTACGATGGTAAGGCCAAAGAATTATATGAGCTAAATATGGGATTGTTGAGAGATGAAGAGTACACGACTAAATTCCTAGAGCTATTAAGGTATGTGTCATATCTTAAATATGAGAAGGCTAAAGTTCAGAAATTTGTCAGTGGTTTTCCATTAACATTTAGACATTGGATTGAGTATGATGAGCCTCGGTCACTTGAGGAGATAATTGGAAAATTGAAACATTGCTATGAGCAGTAAAAGCATAAGAATGAATCTTGACAAGGATAGACAGTGAAGGATAAGGATAGAGGTAAGGGTAAATGGAAACCGAAAAGAGCAAGGCCTCAGAATCCAAAAGAGAAAGAAAATGTGGCACCACAAAAGAAGTTCAATGCAGCTAGACAGGGACATGGATCACAGCAACAGCATAGAGGTGATGGTACTATATGGTTGGAGTGTTGGACATGCAGTAAGGAACACCTTGAGAGAGATTGTCCACAAAATCAAGGTGGTAGGCATCAGATCTGTAGTGCACAGGAGGCATAGATTGTTGTGGTTGTTGGATAGAGTATTCCTAGGATCTATGTAGCATTGGATAATAGACAGTCAGACCATCATGAATCTATCATTGAGATGGACGGTAAGCTTTGTGATCAAGTTGTTTCTATTTTGTTTGACCCTAGATCTAATTATAGTTATGTTAGTCCTGATTTGGTGGATATGTGTGGTTTGAATAAAGAAGTGCATGCAGAATCTTGGTTAGTGCAATTTGCTACAGGTAAAAAGAAAAGGGTTCACCATTGGGTAAGAGCTTGTGCATTTGAATTGAATGGCATGTCTACAACAACACACTTGAACATATTGCCATTGGGATCATATAATATGTTATTGGGTATGGACTAGCTATACCTTCATAGGACTAAGGTGGATTGTTATGACAAATCCATTGAGTGCTTGGATGACAATGCGGAACCAAGAGTCTTACAGGGAAAGAAGAAATCCACATAAGGTAGGATGGGGACAGCTATGCAGGCCAAGCGTAGTCACAGGAAAGAGTGTGTGTTATTTGTTTTTCATATTTCTAGCGACAAAGGTAAGGAAGTTGAAGATGTGGATGTTTTGAGCAAGTACTCAGTTCTATAGCAGTTTCAAGATGTGTTTCCTGCGGATATTTCAAAGTTGCCACCTCACAGGGAAGTAGACTTTGCTATTGAGTTGGTGCTAGGGGTAGCTCCAACATCAAAATAACCTTACAGGATGAGCACACCTGAGTTGGTAGAGTTAAAGTTGCAGTTGAAAGAGATGCCTGACAAGGGATACATTAGACTAAGTGTATCACCTTGTGGCGCATCGGTATTTTGTGAAGAAGAAGGATGGTACTTTTAGATTATGTATTAACTACAGGAAGTTGAAAAAAGTGACCATCAAGAACAAGTATCCATTGTCGAGGATTAATGAATTTTTTGATCAACTGAAGGGAGCAGAAGTTTTCTCGAAGATTGATCTGAGATCTGTATATCATCAAGTACGCATTAAAGAGGAGGACATTTACAAAATAGATTTCCAGACTAGGTATGGGCATTATGAGTTTGTTGTAGTTCCATTCGGTTTGACTAGTGCTCCAACTACCTTTATGTGTTTGATGAATAGTGCGTTGCATCCCTATTTGGACAAGTTCATTATTGTGTTCATTAATGACATATTGGTATATTCTAAAAATGAGGAAGAGAATATCGAGCATTTGACAACAATGTTGAGGTTGTTGAGGGAGCATCAGTTGTATGCTAAGCTCAACAAGGGCAGCTTCTTTCAAACTAAGGTACATTACTTGGGACACATTGTCTCCAAGGAGGGCATAACAGTGGATCTAGAGAATATAGGAGCTATCATGGAGTGGGAAGTTCCTCGGAATGTAGATGAGGTGAGATCCTTCATGGGATTGACAGGTTATTCCAGGAGGTTCATCCAGAAATTCTCACATATTTCTTATCCTATTACATCATTGCGGAGGAAATGTAAGAAGTTTGAATGGACATAGGAGTGTGAGGCCAGTTTTGAGTAGCTTAAGCAGTTGTTGACACATTCTCCAGCGTTAAATATCATAGATCCGGACAAGGAATTTGTAGTATGTACAGATGCTTACAAGAAAGGACTTGTTGGAATTCTTATCCAGGAAGGATAGGTTGTGTGCTATGAGTCACAAAAATTGAATGAGCACGAGTAGAACTATCTAACACATGATCTTGAGTTGGCAATTATCATTCATACATTGAAGATGTGGAGGCATTATCTTCTTGGCAGGAGGTTTGTGATGAGTGATCACAGTGGATTGAGGTATCTATTTGACCAGCCAAATCTAAACTCTAGGCAAGCTAGATGCTTGGCCATGATCAGTGAGTTTGATTTTGACATCAAATATATCAAAGGAAAGGAGAACAAGGTCGCAGATGCTCTTAGCAGGCAGATACAGGTAAATCATAAAGCAGCTATGAGTTCCTATGAGACAGATCTACAGGATAGGATCTTGTAGGTGGACCAGTAGGATGGCATGTATAAAGAGCTTGTGCACAAGTTACAGCAGAGTATAGGTACATGTACAGGTATAGTTAGTGGTACATGTACAAGTGTAGGTATAGTTTTACAGGATGTGGACTATTGTCTCACGACAGTTGGATTGATCATATTTAGAGATAGGATATATGTGACAGACAACAATGAACTCAAGAAGGTGATATTGAGGGAGTTTCATTTGAACCATATCCAGGTCACCTAGGCTATCAGAAGATGCTGACAGCAGTGAAGAAATTCTATTATTGGCCGAATTTGAAGAAGGTTGTAGCAGAGTTTGTGGCTAGGTGTTTGAATTTTCAGCAAGTGAAGGAAAAATGTAAGCATCCAGGTGGACTGCTACACCTGATTGCGATTCCATAGTGGAAATGGGAGGTCATTTCCATGGACTTCATCACAAGTTTTCCCAAGACATCTAGATAGCATTATTCCATCATGGTTGTTGTGGACAGGTTGATAAAGGTTGTGCACTTCATTCCAGTGAATATTATGTATTCATCTAGTGATGTGGCATAAGTCTTCATAAAATGTGTGGTTAGATTGCATGGTGTTTCAAAGAAGATTATGGCAGACAGGGATGAAAAGTTCACTTCAAATTTTTGGAAGGAGTTGTTTGCGGGTTTTGGTACATAGTTTGCCTTAATATAGTTTATCATCCGCAGATAGACGGACATACAGAGAAGGTCAACAAGATCCTGGAGGATATGTTGAGGATGTACGTGATGCACCAACAGAGAAGATGGGAGGAGTATCTTCCATTGGTTGAGTTTTCATACAACAATGGTTATCAAAATTTATTGAGGATCAGTCCTTTCGAGGCATTGTATGGGTGGAGTTGTGATACTCTCGTCAGTTGGAGTGCTCCAGTTAACAAGGTGTTGATTGGACTGGACATGTTGGTAGGCATGGAGCGGGAAATGCATGAAATCATGAAGAATCTGAAAGCAACACGGGATAGGTAGAAAAGCTATGAATATCAGAATAGGGTTGGGCTAGTAGCATATCGACTTGCACTACCTCCGAAAGTGAAATTCCATGATGTTTTCCATGTGTCATTACTTAATAATTATGTTAAAGATGTTAATCATGTGATTGACTTGTCTATATTGCAAGTGGAGCCAGATGGAGAATTCCAGTCGGAGCCTTAGTGTATATTGCAGAGAAAGGTGCTCATGCTCCGGAACCGAGCAATCGAGCCAGTTAAAGTGTAGTGGAAGCAATTTGGGCCCAATGAAGCTCAATGGGAGATGGTGGATTAGCTGCAGGCTATATATCCTTCATTGTTTGTCAGTTGAGACAAGGTAGTTTTGGTATGATGTTTGGTATATGTTTTGGTGTGATGTTTTGATATATGTACATATGTATGTGGATGTAAATACCTCCATGAGCTAATTTATAAAGCTTAAATAAGTGGCATGGGTGTCATGTTATTATGATGTTATGTTGTCATGTTGGTTTGCTTCTCAACAGGGTGATCATTGCAAATACTACATCCAGCTATGTTATAAAGCTCCATGGGCAATATGTTTTCTTTTCATTGGTTTTGCTGAGGTATAGGTGTGGTTGAAGACCGAGGACGATGTCCCCCAAGGGGGGGGTTCTATAATAGCCCTAGTGAAAATGCCATGTAATAAAAGTTAATAAAGAAAAAATAATAACCACGGTTGATGGGACACTTATTCCAAGTTGAATGGCGGGCAAGACATCCCAGTGTGGGTATTCATTGGTTTATTATGGCTAAGGAAATTGGAAAAGGAAAATGGTTAAGGATTTAGGAAGGAAAAATCGCAATTTTGGCACATTTATTTATGAAAATAATGGAAAGTAGGAGAAAAGGAAGGTGAAAGGTCACAGTTTTCATGTGAGGAGGAAAATGAATCAAAATAATTGAAAATGAAGAAAATAGGGGCCTAATTGATAAAAATGCTTCTGAGGATCCGTTGGTACCTTTTGTCGGTTTAGTTTTGGAGCTCTCTCATTATTCTCTCTCTCTCTCTCTCTCTCTCTCTCTCTCTCTCTCTCTCTTGGACACACTAATTTTTCTTGGAGCACTTTGGCATTGAATCAAGAAAGGAAAAGAAGGCAAGAGGAATGAAGGAGCAAGCAAGCAAGAGTGGGATCAAGCAGCTACAACAGGATTCTTTGCAGGTATCGAATTGCATGTATGTTTTCCTTGCTATATTTGGCATGCATGGTGTTGCATGTGGTTCTTTGTTATTATGGCATGGGTTTTTCCAAATGTGACAATTTTTTCAGCCTAGCCTTTCCATTTCCTAACAACCATGGTGTGATGGGGTTCTCATGTTTTGGTTCATCTGGATTTCTGGATGGATTTGAAGCTGAGTGAGGTGGATCTCTGAAAGAAAGAACACATGGCCTAGTGATCCCTTAATCGGACTGTGGATTGTGGTAAATCCACTGGCCTAGTGACCCTTGAACTAGACTGTGGGTTGTGGTAAAGCCAGGTATTGTGTGCCTCTATGAGCTTAGGAATTGTCGACTAGTTAATGGTGGTATATACGGTAACGCATAGATTTGGTTGCCCTTAATTAGGCTTAGGAATCCTTGTCGATGAATGGCGGGATATACGATAAAGACTAGAGGATGGAGTCTCAATTTAGGGCCTAGTGGTCCCTAGATCGGTGATGAGCCTCGGTATTGCAACAAGAATGCTACAACTCCCAAGGCTACCGAATTTAAATTATCAACCCGGGGTTCATACAAACTTAAGAGGTATCGGAACTATATGTGCAGCATACAATGTGTCCTTCCTTTACTGTCATGATGTAATGGAGTGCATGTACTGAAATCAAACCCTAAACTAATTGTAGAAAATGAATTGAAATGGAAACCCTAACTTATTGCAAGAAATAAAGTACAAGGAAATAAACATATTCTAATTGCATAAAGATTATGAACTAAATGTAAAAGAAACCTAACTTAACCCTATTTATCACATGTGATGATTTAAGCTAACAAAGCATGAAATCTGATCTAGAGAGTGCTAACTTCTTGTGCATGAATAAATATAAAATAAGTTTTTCCTTTTTATCTTTCTACTTAAAAAATGTAAATGCTAATCTTGCTTGGTTCTTTGGCAGGGGAGACAGGTGTGGAGGAAAAGGAGTACAATGGTTCAGATGGCTTGGAGGGAAAGTAGGGGCCTAATCCTAGCTTCTAGTGATGATTTTTCTCAATTCGGGCTCAAAACAAGCCACTACAGGTTTTCCTATAGGATGTCTATAGGAAGTACTAGTTCCTACAGGATGTCTACAAGATCCCCTGTTTTATTACAAAAAGCAAGCCGAAAGCTTAGGAAGTGGTCTATAAGGTGGAATGGAGCTTGGGAAAGGTGGATAATGGAAGAATAAGGCATGGAGGTGGTGGAAACTACCCAGAACTCAAGCAAGGGCTTCAATATGGGTAGATTTGCTCAATGGAAATGGCAATTTTTGCTTATAAAACAAGAATTCAAATTGAGACTTTAGTGGATTTTGGCGACATGGGTGGATGAGGCGAGATGAGGTCTCCTTGCAATGTAGAATATCTTGCAACAACACACATTATTGTCTACATCTATCCACAAATTCCTCTATACATGGGAAAGATTTATTAAATAACGGAAAATTACTAGTCTAAAAATCAGAAATTCGAGAACTAGTGAGCTAGTAAATCTATCAAATGCCTAACCTAATCAAGTGCAAATGCAATGGGGTAATTTTTTTTATTAAATATAATGTTTTTTTGATCTAATGCAAGTGGAACCAACTTGATTGAAGCTCGTTAGCATGCTCTAAAAAATAGAAGAAATTTACTATTCTTCACTACAAAGGAGTTCCAGAAATCTAGATTTTGGAATAAGAAGACTAATCCAAGTAGCTCAATGATTACTATGACCTTCCAAATATTTTCCAAGGATGAAATTATGTTTGTGATCCTAAAAATGAACTTACATCAACCATTTAACCCAATCCTACAACAAGAAATCATTATTACTAAATGCAAAAATAGAAAGAAACAAGAACAAGAGATGCATATGAATAAGAAGTGAAAAGAATAAAAACAAATGACAAAAGGTATCTAAGGCTCCTAAGATGGAAAAGCCCAAGGAAACTCAGAGACCTATGGAGGAGAACAAGATTTATAAGCTCAACATGACACCAATCTTCATTATTTTCATCAGTACAATTACATCCCTGCAAGAAAATACAATGGAGCTGCAAAAATACGAGTTATCTTCACAAGAAGACTAATAAAAATCTATCCCTAGAGGAAAATTTGGCTTTCTACTTATACAAAATGATTAGAAATCATTCTCCGTGAAAGGAGGAAGCTTTCCCCACCAAAATCCCTTGATTAGTGGATCTGGTTCCCAATACTAGGAATCTACATTAAATGGTAGGGAACACATTCCTAGATTTTCTCAATCATTGGAGTTTCACAATTTGTGCCATAATTCCATAATATCTTGTTGATTTATTATTTAATATTGATCCTCATGTAGTAGAGAGCAAGTCCCTAAATTATCTCCTCCTCCAAATCTTCATAATCTGCCCAATATTCTCATAATATTCCACAAAAATAAATAATATTAGGCACAAATATGCAATTATTCATAAATGTTCCTAATGAACATATTAAAGTTAAAAATACATTATCTTATGCAAAAAGAGAGGTTTAATATGCTGAAGGATGGTTAGATGGGCCTTAATTTATGTTTAATTTAGAGGCATGGGTCTTAATTTATGTCTAATTTAGAGGCCCATTAATCTGACTATGGATTGTGGTAAAGCCTTAGAAACTAGGAGAGGAAAATTCCTCATGGTATAGGTGGAGAAATATGGTGGCATTCATGCTTGTTTTGGCCTAGTGATCAGGTGGAGATCATGGTAAATCCTGTTATTACATGTTTATTATTTTGGCCTAGTGATCTGGTGTGGATTGCAGTAAATCTTGGTTTCTATTGATGAGGGTGAGGTGGTTTAGCCTTGGGATGCCCTCGTTGGTTCTTTTGGTTTGAGTCCCACATTCATGCTTGGAATATGGCACGAATTTGATTGGCTGAAGAGATATTTGGTTGAGCCAATCTATGGTCGGGTGGAACGTGGTAGTCCCATCCCATGTTGGCTTTTGCATTCATCAATAAGAGGTTCTTTCCTTGACATCTTATGTGTAAATGTATTGGTTTATATGTGGATTATATGTTTGATGTATCCTTTATATTTATGTTGTTATTATGTTGGTTATAAGCATGTATTATGACAACGATGATGTATAACTCTCCTCATGCTTTGATTTGTAAATGAATGAAAAATGTATCTATGACCTAATATATGATAATGCAGCTAATGATATAAGGGAACAATGCTTCTTAGAAATTCTCAGATAAGTATGAGACCCCTATGCTCAAATCTGTTATTTAAACCTGTAGATTACATATTTACGACATGTTTGACGAAATTCCTGTCATGGCTAGTAGGGGTCTAGTCAAGTCCTTATTCAAGTAATTACATTTGTATCCTTATTCTATTGTTATCTTTCAATTCTGAAATTGTCATTGAGTTATGGGCAGTGACCTAGGCTCTGGGCCTGAAAAAGCGGCACAAACCCCGGAGTCACGAGCACAGATCTGAGGAGAAAATTCTCCAAACGCATGCATACCCATGTCGTGGGAGCATCTGGAGCCTCCTAAACTAATGCATGTCCATATCAAGGGAGCGTCTGGGGGTTTAATGGTCTCAGGGGTTAGTTATCTGAGTGGTTGGGATGTCTCATGGGAGTTTTTTGTTGATGTGGAAGGTCTGTGTGGTGTGTTTCTGTCTATTCCACTTCCTTAAGGTCAGATAGGAGGTATAATCCCATTATAGTGGCCTCTCATTTTATATTTACCATAGTTGGTCTGTTACTTGGGTAGATGTGGGATGAGGGTCTTAAAATTATCCTCTTTAAATATGATAATTCATGCCCAAAGTCATTTGCAGCTGCAATGTTATCCTTTTTCTTGGAGGGATCTTCGAACTCACCCATTTTCTCATCACATTTTAAAGCATAGATCCACTTCATTGTGACAATCGTTATGAAAATCTTGATGTATATGTAAATTATCCTTATCATAGTCTCGTTTGGATTCTTCATTACTATGAGACCCTATATTCTCTTTGAATTTTCTCTCTATCAGGAAAAATTCAGGTAAACTTCAACCTCTAGAATTTGCTAAGAAGTTTACTCATCTTCATCAATCTGCGTAAAATTTGTACTCAATATATCACTAATTTCCCCACTATTTCTTTATGCTCCTAAGTACAAATCCAGGTTTCCGAGTGCATCTCGAGCATAGATAAGATCTATAAAATAGCCGGAAATGGTCACAAGTTCCTCAGAAAATTCCCTGTCTACATAGAATGTGTTTTCTCTATAGCTTTCATGAATTGTTCACCATCAATGTGGAAAGTTGTGTTATCCTCTTTATGATTGGAAAGGTTGTTGCCATATCCATTTTCTACCCAACCAGCATGATGAAGTGACTTTTCAAAAAATGTTTGTATTCCAAACTCAAAAAGGGTTCATATTCCAAACTTGGGTGTTATCAAACCAGCTCACAAAAAGATAGAAAAGATAGGTGAACGCCTTAGAAATAAGCCTCTTCGAGGGGGCAACCTCCTTTACATTACACAAATGAACAATTCTTGGATGATTCAAATGACAAAACCTCCTTTCTATATATAGGAGTCTAAGGGGTCACAATATAACCAAGCCGACCTAACAATAATAATATAAAGGCACAAAAATAACAATAGAGGGATTCTATGGGGCACAATAATAATAATATGGGGACAATAGGCGCACAACAATATTAATAAGGAATACAACTACAATATTAATGGGGGCATCGCTAGTATTATAGGGACCTAACATGCCCCTCTCCTTCAAAAAATTGTTGTGTTCAACGCTTGAGTAGTTCTGGATGCTTCTGTATAAAATTCTCATCCTCCCATGTGGAATCTTCAGCGGATAAGTTCTTCCACTTAATGAGATACTCTGAAATGGATCGATTTCGTAGTTGTCGAGTTCTTGTTTCTATGACTGCTTCCGAATCCAATATAATTTTTCCTTCATCGTCAAGTTCTGGCAATATTGTTTGAACTAGGAGCGTGTCGCCTATAACCTTCTTTTAACATGAAACATGGAAAACTGGGTGCACTTGAGAAGCTGCAGGAAGCTCCAATTTGTATGCCATAGTACCAATCTTTTGCAACACCTTGTACGGACCATAATACTTTGGTGACAATTTGTTATCCTTCTTAGCTTGCTTAAGGGACATTTGTTTATATGGTTGTTGTTGGAAATAATACTGAGAGGGGGGGTGAATCAGTGTTAGCAAATCAATAAAACTTTTTCATTTCCATACGTAGATACATATACGCTACTTCAGTTAATGGAACCCCCGTGTATACGCAACTATGTCTAATGTAACTAGCGTATATCTAGAATACTTATGATTCAGTTAATCCATTAAATGTTGATCTTTAGTTAGTGCATCAAAAATTCATTATCCATATGAACAGTAAGCAAGTGTAGTAAAACAAAACAGATCATCACACACAAGAAGCACACATGAACACCATGATATAAGGTGGAAACTCAATGTGGGTGAAAACCACCTGCTACAAGTTGTCTCTATCTTCTTTTAAAAAGAAACTTTTTACAATAGTTCTGTACTGGTGCAGTCTTATACCAGTACGCAGGCTTCTACCTGCAGAAAGCTACAACCTTCTCTCATTCTCCAGACTCTCTTGGAAGGGAGCTACAATCCCCTTAGCTCTTGTACTAGCTGATCCATTTACTAGTACATAGGTGCCGGCCTACTGAAATGCTCCAATCTTTACTCGTTTTCCAGCTGCTACTAGAAGGGAGCTACCACCCCCTTAGCTCTTGTACTAGCTGATGTACTAGTACGTAGGTGCCGACCTACGGAAGGCTACAACCTTCTCTTTATTCCTCCAGGTACCACATTTCATACATTTTCAGACTGGATACTCCTGAAGCACAACACAATAATCTGAAGACCACATTTCATCCAATTTTCATACTGGACCCATCAATATCATTGAAGCACAAAATAAATCAATACTAGCATCATCAATCTCTGAATCACTGAAACCCTGTCAACAACATAGTCACTAGAACACAGAACAAATAATAGAACTCTGCAACAATAAACAAATCTAACTGCAACTTCAAATATCATATATCATAATGTATACGCTATTATGACGAACCAAAACCGTGTACATACGCGCTTTCACCAAAGCCAACCCGCGTACAAATCTACAAATATTTTCTCATAACTTTGCAGATGTTCCAGACATCAGTCATACCCATATCATAACATTTACAGAACATTACATGCATCAGTATACAGATCTAGACTAAACAAGATCAAACTGTATAGAGATGATTCATTCCAAGCCATTAGATCCCGATCTATCCTTAAATCTTGTTCTCCATCAACTGTTGAGGTTCCTCCTTAGCTTAGATCAAGAAATGCATCATAAACCCATAACCTGCATACTGGATCTCATACTTCATCAGATACTCAAGACTTTCACAATGCCTTTGCCTAATGATCTTCTTCTCCTTTTATAGTCTTAGGCCTTACTCAATACCATGGTCCAAAACCATAGGTTCAAGTACCAAGGACTAAATACCACGGACCAAAAATAAGTTCTCCCACATGTACGCGCATTTCCTTGCGTGAAAGTGCATGTATACACATACGCGCCTTTTGATCGATGATCCCGTGTGTATACGCGACTTTGCTAAGAGGAACCTGCGTATACCTTATTTTCTTCATTCTTTGTACTATGTTCATCAACTCTTTGCTACTGACTTGCTACACTATGATCTGTCATCCGTGTGAGTTTCCATCAAGGACAATACTTGTATCATAATGCCAACAATCTCCCCCTTTGTACTTGATGGCAAAGCTAGCTTGTCATACTGAGAATTGTCATCTGATTCCCATGTATTCTGTCACATCTGATATCTCTTTTGTAGATTCATATGTAAGTGAGTTGTTCTTCTACGAGTGGGTTGCCATCAAGTACAACACATGCATCATAATGCCAACAATCTCCCCCTTTGGACTTGATGGTAACAACACCAAATCGCTCTCCCCCTTTGACATCAAGGGCAAAGGGCAGACCAAGATTTTCTCTTTCCTTGATAATCATTCCGTTTTCCATACTCCCCCTGAGTACCTGTTGAATTCTCTGAATGAGCTCCCCCTTTGTATATGCCAAGGTGTACCAATCTGTCCATGCTTCTGCTGAAGTCTCTGCTCTTCTGAAGAGTGATGTTCATGCTCCCCCTGACTGTAAGCAGGGTCTGCAAAAATATGTTTTATAAGAAGAACATGACTCTATCATAAATGACCTTCCTATCACCAAAGACTCATACATACATCCATCTCCCATCCTAGCGGGGATATACCAATATTGACTCATCTACCCAACCAAGTGGGGATACACCAGAAGTTTACATATGACAAATAATTACATTACATTATTCATCCCAGACATAGTGGGGAAACCAGCATAGGCCGTTACATGACCTTGATAAGAAAAGATATACATGACATAGAGACGAAATATTTAAAACAATTCTATGAAAGTCATCAGCAGCATCTGTCAATCATCATTCAGATCAGCAACCATGTTCTCCTTCTGCACCTGTTCCACCTGAAATCAAATCAAACCAACATATACGTGATTGTATCCACAGAAACAGGCGTATATACACGGATGTTCTTCATAAGACTCGCGTACAACCACTTCCAAATCAGCAACAATGTCCTGTAACAAGGTATGTCTGCATATAGATATCAACTCATCCTTTTGAACATCATCATAAAATCATTCACATTATATCATATGTAAAAAACACCATAGTCATCTCATCATCATCAAGATCTGCATGATCTTATATACCATCCATGTAACATTACACGGGAATATCCCTTATCTGACAATCATCAATCAACATATGTGAGTATCAACCTATCATCATATAGGTAAGAACTCATCATCATCATATCTCCAACAATGCAACTCCATGTATCCAACACTATGTATCTAGAGCTCAAGACTTCTTGATATCATCAACAGCCACAATCCTCATCCATGTGAGTGCCAGGAACTATAGTAATCTTGCATCATAACTGTATTGTATGATCTTTATGCATATGACAACATATGAGTGGCTCATCACCAAGTACTTTGTACTTCTCCTTATCCTTATGAAGATCACCATATAAGCACCATATATGCATCATCAAAGAATCAACCACAAATCTGATCTGAAAATCAACTATGTAACCCCAAGAATCATATGAGATGGACAACTCATAACCATATCATAGCAAGATATATCATTTAGCCATACAAGCATCATCACCAAGGACTACTAACCATAATGCCAACAATGCATTATTAAAGGCATATTCTCCCCCTGAACCTGTGCCAACTATCAGATCTAATCATGCATATATCAGCAAGAAGTATCAAGGCATCATCATCAACAAGTTAGGATCAAAACACTTCTAAACATCTTTCAAGTATCAAGACATTTCCACACATCATCAGCAGATTGTAACCATTATTAAACAGAGCAAATAATGGACCGAATCATATTACACCCTTTTTCTAAGTCTGTCCCATTGCTTTTCTTCAAACTGACATATACGCGACTGTGCACTGTCTAACTCACGTATATACGCGACTTCCCTTTATGAAACTTGCGTATGAGATTTAGGATACTGAAGTTTTACACTTTCAGCTCCCTTTGAGTTGATTATGTCTATACATTGTGTTGTGCCACATCTTTCTGACTGTACTTCCTTCTTCTTCCATATCTTCAAGTGTGATGATGATGTTTTCTCCTTTTGGTATGGTGCCCATACTTTGTTCCTGCATTCCTTTGTTGTATGTCCAAGCTTGTTACATGCATAACATCTTACATGCTTCATATTCCTCCTGTAGCAATCAGCAACTTTGTGACCAAACATATTGCAAGAAAAACAATATCCCTTAAAGTACCTGGAACGTGATGATCTTTCTGTGTGATGGTCTTGAACCATTCTACTTCTGCATCTGGCTGCAACATGTCCAAGATTATAACATTCAACATTATTCATCAGAGGAGTAAAATATTTTCTTTCAAGAGTTTCTTTCCTTGGTTGTTGATGGGATTGACCTCTCATCTCCTTGTTGAGTATTTCAGATTGTGCATTAGAGTTTCTTGTCTTATTTTGAGAACTAGATTCACCCTTAACAGATTCATGAAAACCAAGACCAGTTTTGATAGCAGGAGACCTTTGACTACTAAGAATATCATCCAAGATCTTAGTACTATCTTGAAATCGTAAGAGCTTATCCTTTTCTTCTAAGTTATCTTTTAGAATATTTACCTCAGTCTGATGTTGCTCTTCCTTTTCACGATACTGCTTCTTCATGTTTTCTTCAGCTTTTCTTCCTTCTTCCAATTGATGTCTTAATTCAAGAACTTCGTTTTCTTGTTTTTCAAGAGCTTGGAGTAGTCCTTTATTCTGCTTATTTGATTCTTCAAGATCTTCTTTTAGCGAGAGGATCGTAGCTTCAAGACTTAAATAGTAACTGGATCTTTCTCTGAGTTTCTTGATTGTTGTGCTCCTTTCATTTACTTCATTTCTTAATGATGTCACTTCATCCTGCAACTTTTGACATTTTTCCTTGAATAGCTTCCTTACCTTGTTTCCTTCCTCTAGTTGTTCTTTTAGTTTGGTAGATTCTTCTTTGAAGGCACATTCCCTTTTGTTCAACAGATCTTGTTGATCTCTAATTTTTTCTGTAAGCCTTTTAAATACTGCCTCTATTTTATATCTTTCTTGCTCACCCATAAGAGCAAATTCAGTTGTTTCGCTATCACTTTCATCATCTTCACATGGATGGATAAATGTATCACCAGAGGATAAAAAATTCATACCTGATAGTTCTTGTTCATCTTCATTCTGAAGTGATTCTGAATCTGAAGTGCTTCTTCCACATATTCCCCAATCAATGCTCCCACTGTCATAGTTCTTCTGAGATGTCTTCTTTTTCTTAGGTGCTTTCTTCCTAAGCTTCTTTCCCATTGATCATGGATCTCCTTCAAGCAATCAAGCTTCTACCAAAGGACCTGCTCTGATACCAATTGTTGGAAATAATACTGAGAGGAGGGGTGAATCAGTATTAGCAAATCAATAAAACGTTTTCATTTCCATACTTAGATACATATACACTACTTCAGTTAATGGAACCCGCGTGTATATGCAACTGTGTCTAATGCAACTAGCGTATATCCAGAATACTTATGATTTAGTTAATCCATTAAATGTTGATCTTTAGTTAGTGCATTAGAACTTCCTTATCCATATGAATAGTAAGCAAGTGCAGTAAAATAGAACAGATCATCACACACAAGAAGCACACATGAACACCATGATATAAGGTGGAAACCCAATGTGGGTGAAAACCACCAGCTGCAAGTTGTCTCTATCTTCTTTTAAAAAGAAACTTTTTACAATAGTTTTGTATTGGTGTAGTCTTATACCAGTACACAGGCTTCTACCTGCAGAAGGCTACAACCTTCTCTCGTTCTCCAGACTCTCCTGGAAGGGAGCTACAACCCCCTTAGCTCTTGTACTAGCCGATCCATTTACTAGTATGTAGGTGCCGGCCTACTGAAATGCTCCAATCTTTACTCATTTTCCAGTTGCTACTAGAAGGGAGCTACCACCCCCTTAGCTCTTGTACTAGCTGATGTACTAGTACGTAGATGCCGACCTACAGAAGGCTACAACCTTCTCTTTATTCCTCTAGGTACCATGTTTCATACATTTTCAGACTGGATACTCCTGAAGCACAACACAATAATCTGAAGGCCATGTTTCATCCAATTTTCATACTGGACCCATCAATATCATTGAAGCACAAAATCAATCAATACTAGCATCATCAATCTCTGAATCACTGAAACATTGAAACCCTGTCAACAACACAGTCACCAGAACATAGAACAAACAATAGAACTCTGCAACAATAACCAGATCCAACTGCAACTTCAAATATCATATATCATAATGTATACGCTACTATGACGAACCAAAACCGCATACATACGCGCTTTCACCAAAGCCAACCCACATACAGATCTACAAATATTTTCTCATAACTTTGCAAATGTTCCAGACATCAATCATACCCATATCATAACATTTACAGAACATTACATGCGTCAGTATACAGATCTAGACTAAACAAGATCAAACCGTATAGAGATGATTCATTCCAAGTCATTAGATCTCGATCTATCCTTAGATCTTGTTCTCAATCAACCATTGAGATTCCTCCTTAGCTTAGATCAAGCAATGCATCATAAACCCATAACCTGCATACTAGATCTCATACTTCATCAGATATTCAAGACTTTCTCAATGCCTTTGCCTAATGATCTTCTTCTCCTTTTATAGTCTTAGGCCTTACTCAATACCATGGTCCAAAACCATAACAAATCAATACCATGGACCCAATACTTGGGATCAACACTTCTAACGAGATACCATGGTCCAAAACCATAGGTTCAAGTACCAAGGACTAAATACCACAGACCAAAAATAAGTTCTCCCACATGTACGAGATTTTCCTTGCGTGAAAGTGCATGTATACGCATACGCGCCTTTTGATCGATGATCCCACGTGTATACGCGACTTTGCTAAGAGGAACCTGCATATACCTTATTTTCTTCATTCTTTGTAGTCTGATCATCAACTCTTTGCTACTGACTTGCTGCATTATGATCTGTCATCTGTGTGAGTTTCCATCAAGGACAATACTTGTATCATAATGCCAACAATCTCCCCCTTTGGACTTGATGGAAAAGCTAGCTTTTCATACTGAGAATTGTCATCTGATTCCCATGTATTCTGTCACATCTGATATCTCTTCTGTAGATTCATATGTAAGTGAGTTGTTCTTCTATGAGTGGGTTGCCATCAAGTACAACACATGCATCATAATGCCAACAGTTGTAGCCATAGGAATACCCAATCACCTACATCAAAACTTCTTTCGTTGCAATGTTGATCTGCCTGTTGTTTCATTCCATTTTGCGCCAACATGAGGTTATCCTTTAAGAGTTTGAGAACTTGTTCTTGATGCTCGATGTGATGTTCCACTACTTGAACCTTAGAATTTTCTCTTAAATATGATGTGATGGATGGTGGTTGATATCCATAAAGTGCCATAAATGGGGTCATTTTTGTTGCAGTATGGAAGGAAGTGTTATACCACCATTCAGCCAGAGGCAACCATTTGACCCATTGTGTCTATTTATCAAATACAAAGCAACGAAGATATCCTTCAAAATATTTGTTTACTATCTCTATTTGCCCATCAGATTGAGGATGATAAGATGAGCTATGAGCTAACTGAGTACCAAGACAAGAAAATAATTATGTCCAAAAATTTCCTGTAAAAATGGGATCTCTGTCACTTACATTAATCTTTGGGTTTCCATGTAGCTTTTGAATTGTTTCCATAAATGTCGTGGAAACTGTACTGGCTTTAAATGGATGTGATAATGCACAAAAGTGTGCATACTTGGTAATTTTGTCAACTACCACCATGATGACACTATTTCCATCAGACTTGGGTAAACCTGTGATAAAATCCATTGAAACCTCCTCCCAACGTTGGCTTGGAATGGATAAAGGTTGTAATAGACCTGGTGTCTTAATTGTTTCAGTTTTATTTTGTTGGCATACCAAACATTCCGCCACAAACTTTTGAATATCCGATTTAAGGCCATCCCAAAAAAATTCTTTCTTAACCCTGTGGTAAGATTTTAAAAATCCTGAGGGCCCTCCTAAGGGAGAAGCGTGCAATTCCAGAAGAATCTTTTGTTTGAGTTGGGAATTCTTACAGAGGTATAAGCGATCTTTGTACCATAACAAATCATTTTTCCAGCTAAATGTCTCAGATGTACTAGAATCTTGTTGTAACTTTTGAATAAGTTCCCACACTTCTTCGTCATTCTTCCATTCCTCCCTTCTTCATTTATCCAATCTGGTTGGATAATAGAAATAGCGCACAACAATGCTCCCACATCCTCATCCTTTCTTGAGAGTGCATCTGCCACAACATTTTTCTTCCCTTTTTTGTATATGATTTCAAAGTCATAACCCAACATCTTTGTGACCCATTTTTGTTGTTCTTCAAAGGATAATCTTTGTTCTAAAAAGTATTTAAGGCTATCATGATCCGTTTTTACCTTCAAGTGTCTTCCCATTAGGTAGGGTCGCCATTTCTTAAGTGCATGTAGTATTGCCAACATTTCCTTCTCATCAATAGCTTTTTGTAAATACTTTCCCTTGATTGGACGACTTTCGAAAGCAATGGGTATTTCATCTTCCATTAAAACAGCACCAATTCCATTTCCAGAATCATCACATTCCACAATAAAGGTTTTTGTGAAGTCTAGTGTAACTAAGACCGGTGCTTGGCACATTGCCTCTTTAAGATCTTCGAAGGCCTTTGGTGCTTCTGGAGTCCATGAAAATGCATCTTTCTTCAACAATGTTGTTAGAGGTGCTACTATTTTCCCATAATTCTTAACAAACTTGCGATAAGACCCTGTCAACCCGAGAAATCCTCGCAAATGCTTTATGGATGTGGGGATTTCCCATTCCTTAATGGCTTTAATTTTGCTAGGGTCTACCTTAACTCCTTCATGAGATACAATATGACCCAAATATTCCATCTCTTGTACTCCAAATAAACATTTGGATCTTTTTGCATATAATTTTTTCTCCTCCAATAGTTGTAGCACCCTATCAACGTGTTCAACATGATCCTTCCAAGACTTGTTGTAGATTAGTATATCATCAAAAAATACTAACACAAATTTTCTAAGGAAGGGTTTGAAAATGGAATTCATCAAACCTTGAAATGTAGAAGGTGCATTGGTAAGGCCAAAAAGCATGACCAAAAACTCATAGTGACCCTCATGAGTTCTAAATGTTGTTTTCAGAATGTCTTGAGCCTTCATTTTGATTTGATGATATCCTGAACGAAGATCTAACTTGGTGAAGTAAATTGATCCATGCAATTCATCCAATAATTCATCAATGACAGGAATGGGAAACTTATCTTTAATAGTGAGCTTGTTGAGCTTCCTATAATCCCGACACGTGTGCCATGATCCATCCTTCTTGTGCACCAATACTACTGGAGCAGAGAGAGAACTTTGGCTAGGTTGAATTATACCAACCTCAAGCATTTATGCAACCATATGTTCAATTTCACTCTTTTGGGCATAGGGATATATGTATGGCCTTATGTTTGGAGGAACACTTCCTGGAATCAAATGAATAGCATGATCATGATCACGAATAGGTGGAAGACCTTTGGGAGTCTCAAATACCTTGGAATGATTGTCCAAGACTTTTTGGAGATCTGGAGCAATAGATGATTTCGATGTGGAAACATCTAGCGAACATAATTGTGCAATTACACCTTGTTGTTCCTTTTTTAGAAGCTTTGTCATACCGTTAAAGCTTATTATCTTTCTCGGTTTCCCTACAGTACCCCTTAATTCAACTTCCTTTCCTTCCGCATAAAATTTCATGAAAATTTCTTGAAAGTTAAAAGCTATTGTACCCAAGGATTGTAGCCATTGGACTCCTAGTACAACATCAACGCCTCCCATTGGAATGGAAAGCATTGGGCTTTCAATACATATTCTCCCATGGATAGCTTGATATTATGGCACTTTCCAAAGCAATTTATCGTTCCTCCATTTGCAACCATCACTTGACACTCTGGTGTTGGATATAGGAAGCAATTCAATTCTTTTTCTATCTTACAATGAATAAAATTGTGGGTACTTCCTGAATCAATCAACACTATTACCTTTTTCTTCTTGATTTGTCCTTCTATCTTGATGGTTTGAGGAGTGGTAATTCCGGCCAATGCATTACAAGATATGGTCGGATTCATTTCTTCTTTATCTAGGCTTTGTTCCTGGAGTATATCCTCTTCTTTTGACCTTTCTTGCTCCTTTTCTTCTTCCTCTTCACAATCTATGTAGAATAATTTCTTCTCAGCACACTTATGACCTTTAGTGTATTTACTATCACAACTGTAACAAAGCCCTTTTGCTCTTTTTTCTTCCAATTGTTGTGGTGTCAACCTTATAGGTTGTGGAAGGCTAGGGGCAACAACACTTCCATCTTTATAGTTGTGAGTGGTATGCTTCCTGGTTGCCATAATTTTGCTTTCCATTTTTCTTGTTAACCTGAATGCCTTCTCTGATGAATCAGGTTCCCAAAGGCGAACATCATGTTGGATATTATCCTTTAAAGTCCCTATGAACACATCAATCCTATGCTCCTCTAGAATATTTTTTACCCTTATGTTCAATTTTTGGAACTCCTCAATGTGATCCATTATTGAACCCTTTTGTTTGAGACTTATCAATTGGCTAAAAAAAGTGTTGCTTTTTGTATCCTCATATTGTGCTGTCAATTCTTCCGTAAAAATTGCCCAAGTGATAATTTGTTTATGAGAGCAAAGCCATTGATACCATACAAACTGATTTGGTTCCAAATATAAAGTTGCAATACATACCTTTTGTGTGTTTTGCACATTATTGAGATCGAAAAATTACTCCATCTGTAATATCCATGTTGCGGGATCCTTGCCATCAAACTTCCTCATATCGATTTTTGGAATATGGGGGTCTTTGATTCAACATTAGAGTCTATGGAATCATGATTAACATTTCTTTTGTTCTCATCATGAGTTTCCTTTACTATCCTTTCACCATTAGTGACCATTTCTTGTAGCAACTTATTCATATTTATCTTCAATTCTTCCATCTTATCATCCATTCCATCCATTTTAGCATCCATGCCATTCATTTTAGCTTCCATGCCATCCATCTTAGCTTCCATGCCATCCATCTTAGCTTCTACGCCTTTCCTTAGACAATCCATCTTAGCTTCTACACCTTTCTTTAAACCATCCATCTTAGCCTCTACACCTTTCTTTAAACCATCCATCTTAGATTCTATTACTTTTTGTGCAAGTGGCACTTGTTGCACTTGGTCTCGTAATTTTGATATATCATGTTGCATTTCTTCCTCTTCTTCATGATTCATGCTAGAGCTTTCAAGTTGCTTACTAGGTGTTTGCATTTTCTTTCCTCGGGGCATCAATTACCGATAATAATGCTTTACTATGCCCGTTGAATTCCTTCAAACTAATTTTTCAAACCAATCTTATGCAAAAATTTAAAAAAAACTACACACCTTTTTTCACTTTGTAGCAGCTTGATATTGAATCTGATGTATCTCTGTAATTTTAGATCATCTAGTGCTGAAATTGCGACCTATAGTAGCCCTCTGCGTCCTCTTTCCAATGCCACTAGTCTGATCCAAATTGGATTCTCCAAGGAATAGTTATACACAATCTCCCAATATGACCTGATTATAGACCTTTCCAGAAGATCGAACTTGTATGAAGTGCCACGTGTCATTGTTTCAACCTTTGGCTCTGAAAAATATATACAAGAAACTACAGTGCTTCCTCTTTTTGTACCTTCTTACAAAATTTCAATCCGATGCTCAGAGAGAAAGTTATGACAATTTTCCCAAGGTCACCTGTTTGGAATGTAATTTAGGAGTCTGCAAAAAGACCAACTTACTCAAATCATATCTCCGCAAATATAGCGCGAAAAGCTCTGAAATTCGGACCCGAGGTTCAGTTTGATTTCTTCTCAAATGGGTTTTTTTCGCTTCTGAAACGTCGCAGAAAAAAGTTATAGCGAAAATGCCACGATGGCCTATTTGGAGCAGCGAAACCCTAGAATCCAAAGCTCTAATACCAAATGTTATGAAACTTGCTCACAAAAATATAGAAAAGATAGATGAACGCCTTAGAAATAAGCCTCTTCAAGGAGGCAACCTCCTTTACATTACACAAATGAACAATTCTTGGATGATTCAAATGACAAAACCTCCTTTCTATATATAGGAGTCTAAGGGGTCACAATATAACCAAGCCGACCTAACAATAATATATAAAGGCACAAAAATAACAATAGAGGGATTTTATGGGGCATAGTAATAACAATATGGGGACAATAGGGGCACAACAATATTAGTAAGGGATACAATTACAATATTAATGGGGGCATCACTAGTATTATAGGGACCTAACATTGGGATATTTTCCCTAGCATTGCCCTAGGCATCATTGACGTCATTAACTTAAGGGGTGCATCAAACCAACATTCCTCATCTTTAGACATGTTCAGGATTCAATTTAGTTAGATTTCCAACAAGATGACTACCATCTTTATCACCATGTACTTATTATGTACTTGTTATTTTGATGTAGCACTATCCTCCAATAGCTCCCCTTTGGTTGGGATGAGGTATGCTATAGGTATAGAAACATCCATAGGTTGTCCACATAACTTATCATCCATGTCATTGATTGGAGTGTCTTGATCTGGCTTTAGGAATTTATTTACTACAACATCCACTAGTACATTTCATGCCTCATATATCTCAGCCAACCTATTAAACATCAATCATGTGGGATTGTTTTAGTAGGCCAACCATGTGTCATCAAATCCTTTCCTCCTTTGAACACCAAGTCCTAGTAGGAAATATCTAACATAAAATTCCTCGAGCACCTACTCACAACCATAGAACCTACAAAAATATTTGATGAAATTTGGGATTGAACTTTTGCCTCTTTATTGATATTCATAAAATCACTTCTTTGCAATTCCCCTTAATGCGGGGAGAAATAATTTCATCATAATGTCTTCATGAATAGTACTTTTGTTTGTTATAAATCCATGTAGTTTTGAACATGTTGAATATCCTCATGAGGATGTCCCATGAAAATCAAGATTTGCCTAGGAGATCCAAAAGATGGAAACCAATTCAGGTATCCAAATATTTTGGAGAATTCCAAATGTTCCCATGATCCATATTTTAGAGATCTTCGATATTAGCAAATAAAATATGAAAATACAATGCACACTATAAAATACCATGTGAGTCATTAAGATGAGCTCGTTTCAATGAGTCTTCACAATCAATGTATGTGCTCACCTCTACATCCAACAATGTCTTGAAAATTTGTAAGGAACAAGGGCTTTATCCCTTTATGGAGTCACTATGTGAAAATGATATCTTCAATGAAAGACTCTCACAAATATATTTTCATCTTTCTTGGGAGAATGGGCTTTGTCTTCGACAACGACACAAAAAACTATTACCACCCAAATTGTATGTAATAATGAATGCCCTAATCCACAAGGTACAATATGAGGGGCAACATCTATGAAGTTCAAAACTATCACCTTAACAACCTACCCTTTGTGCTTTAGGTAGGCTCTGCCTCAACTCAAGTGGGGGTATCCTTACTAGGATTACAAAGACCAAGCACTGAAGCACAAGGTGAAGTTGAGAGTAACCTTAATAAAATGGGCTTTGGAGCTTTTTAGGGTTTTTTGAATAAGTGATGGATAGATATTAATGCCAAATCTAGCTATGGAAATGGAGTCATGTTGAATCAAATGGAAATGATTCCAAGAATAAACCCTCCAAAGAGTTGGATTATTTTCTTCAAGAATCAGGGTTTCAACTAGAACCACAAGGCTAAATAATCCCTCGCCAAATTATTAAGATCAACAATGAATTCAAGGTCTACAAGAAAGGGGCTTCAATGGAAAACAACCTTTATCATTCAAAAGCAATTATGACTTGATGAAATCACTTAATACTTTAGCCAAGGAACCATAAGGAAGGACAAAATCATGGTATCAAATACTCATCAAATCAACAAAGGAAGAAAGAGGACAAAACCTAAACATGTTCCTTCCCAAGGATAAGTTTATCCTTCCTTGGATCGACCTTGAAAAGCTTATAGAAGACTCGAACATTCCACCATTAATCTTCATGCACCAAAATGAAGCCAAGTAGGGAAAGATTCAAGAATTGACAACATTCATCCACAAAGATAGAACCCTTTACATCATAAACACTCTAAGAAAGATATGTCAATTAAGCTCTAACGAAAGAGAGAGAGCTCCCCAACTATCCAACTATTAACAGATAAATCCCTCCTGCAGATAGGTGAGAGCTCTTGCAAGTGTGCCCATGACCCACAACAGACAAAGGTATGGAAAAATATACAATAACTCCTATACTTAAAGTAGCAATCAACAAAGCATGCAAAGAGGTTGTCTTCACATAGTCTTAACAGGAGAAACTATGAGATCCTAGATCTATCTCATGCAACCTATTTCCTACACACTAAGAAACAATGAACTTTCCAAACTCCTTCCAATGATCAACTCTTAGTATCAATATAAGCCTAATCTGTTCAAATGTGTTAGATTGACCATTAAAATATCACACATGTAAACAACATGAAATAATGAGGTGAAATTTGTACAAATCCATTTCATTCATTAAAGAATCAATAATACTACAATGTATGTATCAAGTTTTACCTTGACCTTGTTGAAGTTCTCCCTTGCTCCTTATCCTATTTCTTACTCGAGCCTCATAGTAAAAATCATAGCAATGTGAGTTTGCTTCTCCCTTCTCCCCCTCTTTCCCTTGGTATGGCCTTCATTATATATATGGAGGATATGTTATTTTGGGGTGAATGGATGAGCTTGAAGGCTTGAGTGAACTTGGTGAAGCTCGAGTCTGAAGGCTAGTTAGTGGTGATATGCACGAGGTGTTCATATTATCCCATGTAGAGTCTCCTTGGGATTGTAAATTTCAAAAGTTGGGAGGGTGATCATGGTCTAGCAGTAGTGCAAATAAGGATCATCACATGCTGCAGGTGTTGTAACCAATGACTAGTCACACTCTATCATAAAGGATGAGTGAAATCGTGCTCAAAAATCATTTGTCAAGGAAAAAAGTCATAATGTCTTAGTGTATGATATATAGATCCTCAAAGATCCATTACGATGGTTTTAAGGCTATAATATATTCCCCCTAATATGTGAGGTCAAAAGAGAATCCAATTTCTGAAACACATTACAAATCTAGTAAGAAGAGGCAGCACAAGGAAGGAGTTAGGAGTCTAGAACCAAAGAGAACCTACATCTAATCATGAATCTATATAATATATCATCCCCGAGGTACACATACCCATGCTCAAGGGAAATATAAAATATGGCATCCAATAATACAATACAAAACAATGGGAAGAAGTGTAAGATCATAACTACAAAGGAATGCATGATGGGTCCATATGAAACTCAAATAGATCATATCCATAAAAAACCATGGTATGGATTGATGGAACAACAGATATCAGGATGATGGTTGGAAAGTATAAGAATGCCCCTATAGTCTTCATAGTACAACTCCATTACAATTTGGGGGGAAGAATGCATAAGTGATGTGTCCTTGTGATGACCCAAGGTCCTCGTCTCAAACATAATGGTATAATACCAACCCGCATGAAAGATGTGTTGAAGTTGAATATGGCAGGATTTGTCTAAGCACTGGTCAATGATGTAAGTTATTAATAATGCAAGGGAGTCCACCATTGAAGAATATGGATCCCACGGTACCAAGCATAAATCAGTGAGTGAGTGAGTGAGCTAATGTCGGACACTCGTAACATTGATCGATCAAGAACCAATAGTGAAAACCCATTGCTGGTCATGAGAAAAATTGCTAGTAAGGTCTACATTTCCCAATATATTATATGTTTTCTATACACTATTCCTATATAAAGAGTTTATGTCGGTAGGAAGAGTAATTTTGAAGGAAAGCATTGATGTACCCCCCATCAATCGACACAAAACATAGACTCAATGTGTACGTGAAGTAATAGAGTTGTAGTAATCAACTAATATAGAGATGGTTGAAGGAGAAGGTCAATAAAAAAATAGATGGTTTACTCAAAAATAACTTTCCCTTGAACATATGAACGACTTGCCAGCAAGGCCCAAGAGAATGATTGTATAATGCAACAATGTGGAAGGTAGAGAAGCACTCTTCGTAGTGATTGGGAAGATGACTGGAAAGGAGGAGTAGAAGACTCATGAGGAAACTCCTAGGTAGGCTATAACCCAACTGTAAGATTGATGTGAACATATGTTGTGTTCAGGGGCAACATGATTGACTATGGTCATGAAATAGAAACAGAGATGTATGATTTCCCTCATTTTTTTGTGGGGAGGGTAGGGAGAGGTATAAGTCTCCTTCATGATTTTACGAGCACAAAAAAGAGTTTTAAAGTAAGCTCGGAAGCATATTTTTTATTCAATTTTAATGAGCCTGAAAAAAAAGATAAAGGATACTTAATGGTGTCTTTTTCACAGTTTCTTAACAAGTGAGAAATAGAGATAAACCGATGATCACGAGAAAACTTCAACTAGGTCAAGGTTAAACTTGATACAAACATTGTACTATTATTGCTTCTTTAATGAATGAAATGGATTTGTATGGTTTCCCCATTTTAATTTCATGTTGTTTACATGCATGATATTTTTATGGTTGAAATAATGCAATTGAATAGATTAGGCTTACATTACTGCAAACAACCGATCATTTGAAGGATTTTGGAAAGTTTTGTTGTCTCTTTCTATGAAAGAAATAGGTCACATGAGCTAGAGCTAGGATCTCTAAGTTTCTCGTGTCAAGACTACATAAGGACAACCATTAGTGTAAAGGTACATCGCCTTTCTAAACCTCTTTGCATGCTTTCTTGATTGTTGCTTTAAGTCTAGGAGTTGTTATACATTTTTCCATACTTATAACTATTGCAGGTCACGGGAAAGCCTATAAGAAGTCTCGCCTGTTTGTAGAAGGTTTGTGACTCCACTAGGGAAAGAAACTCATTTTCTTTCTCCAAGAGTTTGTAACCTTTTCCTTTCCTTTCCTAGGTCTTATGTGATTCTATCAATTTTCTATGTTCCTTTTGTTGATTGTCATATTTGATAGTCTTGAACTTGCATTTGTAGACTTCATTTAATGTTACATGGTAGCAGGTTAAGTGTTCACACCAATGTGACCAATTGCAAGTTGCATAATTTTACAAGTGAAACCATCATCTTACGATCACTTGTGGGACACTATCCAGGTGCAACTACACATATAGGTCACTACTTAGGATCTATATCCCTCCTAGGTCTGAGATACAAGTTTGATGCTTTGAATACCCATCCCTTACCTAGTTATTGAGTTGTTGTGACTATCCCCAAACCATTGTTTCTTCCTTTTCCTAATATTTACTTTTGTGAACATAAGGATTTGTTTTAAGTTTTCATGAGCTATGGAAAATGATTCAAATTGCTTTGGTGTTACTTTCTTTGCTTTTAACAGTCTTGTGCTTTCACATTTATCTAACAAGTTCTTTTTTTCACAATTACTGTATCTTTAAGATTGATTTTAATATGTTTTTGAACATTGGATTTCTTATTATTGTCTTTATTTATTTTGATTCCTTGTACACCCGTTGAGGAGCTCTACATGTTATATTTTTCATTGTGGTACATTTGGAGTGGTTGCTTATTAATGTTTTTCAAATTTTGTTTATTTTCCCATTAAGTAAACATAAAACTTTCTACATTCTCGCGAGCATATTTTTTTTTAAAACAAAAAAAAAAATTGTATCATTGGAATTGATACATTAAGGTATATGTTCATTCATCACATGTTCATGCATTAAAGACATTTGGAGTAGTGTTGTCTTCATATTTTAAAAGGAAAGAAAAAACAAGAAACCTCTTACCTCCCTGTTGACAATGTTGGACCCGCCAACATTTAAGGGATCTCCCCGATATGAAGTCCCAACTAGACCTCACATTGTTTGGAGTAGGATTCCCAACAGTGGGTGGTAATGTTATGCCTTGACTATGGAAATGCGCAAAGGGAAGTATGATAACTTTTGGTGAGAGAAAATGTGTGACCCTGCAGAGAGTCAAGTGTGATGCATGAAGGTTCCAACACACAAATGGAAGAGGAAGTGCACCCCTTGGAAGCTTGTAATAATACACAGATTTAAAGGAACACATGAGTGAAATGACATCACAAGCCAAGATGTTGAATAGTCCACAAGTTAAAATGATGAGTTAATACAACAACACACATTCAACAAGATTCATACAAATTCAAATGAAATAGTTCATAAGCATAAGCATAAGTTAAATAACATACATTGCAAATACAATAATAATAGTCCTACTATATTCACAACATATGCATGAAAGTGTGTTGGCTCTAATTTTATTATTATAAGTGAAATTTCCATTCATACATACACCATTGATGACCACTAGCCCCAATAGTGGAACATTACAGTCAAGAACACCTGCTCCTCCAAAGAAGTATACTCACTCTACGCTACGGAGAAGCTAAGGCTCTTCACAATACTCCCGAGCTTTTTCTAAACTTGAGCCTAGCCAAAAGTTTGGCTCCCAAAAGCCCCTTACATGAGTTATAAGGTTATATTTATAATAAGAGGGGGGTGACTCTTCAACTCCCCTTTGTGACCTTTGGACTACCCTCATGACTCTTCAATGTATTTACAAAATGACTCATTACATTACATATCGACTCTTCATATTCCAATATTGACACTTTGAATTTCACTTACAACATAATTACAATTAATATTACAATTTACACATACCCATATAGGAAAAAATAGGGTAGACACAACTTGACAACCTAACAAGACAAAACACTATGATTCTTGAGTTTGGGAACACTCTAGCTCGCCAAATACCACTTGATGCTTCTTAGTCATGTATCGATGCCAAGCTTGGTACTGTGTGATGACATCCCCAAACTGCATGATGGTGTCAGGCTGGAAGTGGACTCTAGCCTCCATAGCATCTGGGTACAATGATTTGGAACCAGTCTTAACTTATTTCTTGAGCAGGAGCAACATGGTTATGATCTGGACATGACCACTAATGTAGTTTTGCATGTTCTTTTTGTTTAGCTCTAAATCCTCCTTGGTGGAAAATTGTCTCAGCTGCTCTAAGTACTCTTCAATCTCCTACCTAACTTGCTATTTGTGTTTATCTTTGGTGAGTGAGCTGACTAATGGGATCTTGTGGGTTCTCACCATGAAATAAAAATTGTTGTACAACTGTACATATGAGGCCTGAATGTTTGCAATGAATGAGGTGAGTTTCTTGTTGTTTCGAATCAACATTCAAACTCTTTCTTTCTCCAGCTCTACATGTGGCTTCATCTTCTTTACCAAAATAAGTGGTGCCCCTTTGTATCGCATTGTCCACTCTTGCACGATGGTGATGGAAGTTTCCACATTCCTAAGAGTCTTGGAAAATTACTTGCTTTACTGTTGGAAGCTATGCAAGTGGACAACTACCTTGTATACAGTCATGAGCTCCTCATAGAAGTCCCGCGTGGTCTCTTCGAGTGTTGATACTTCACAAAGTATTGTTGCTCTCATTTCCCCCAAGTAGACCTGTGTGGATATTGCGTTCTGTGTTGTTGCACGGATCTGTTTTATGTCTTGTTGGGAAACCTGTAATTTTTGTGCCAGTTTCTTATTCTTGGTCATCAAATAATGAGTGTTTGATCTTGTTGCACTTGCAAAGGCCAAGTTGGCTCCGATAATGGAATTTGGATTCTTCTTGGTGTCCACCACTATCACCCTTTCTCTAATGAATGCAGGGGATGCATGATCATCTGGAAAATGCTTTCTCCGCATTTATACAATTCTCATCTGAAGTTCATTATATGGAAAATTATACACATCCATTACTGGATCATCATCAAGGGGAAGTATGTCCCCTTCCTTGCTCGGGGCTAACTCTACAGCTAGAGGTAGTGGAGACTGAATGATGACCTACGAGGCATTCAACATCATATCAATATCTTCATCTTGTGGTTCTTATACCATCTCCATGTCCACAGCTTCAATCAAATATTCTATAGGCTGAGCAAGATCCCGATCCTGCATTTGTTCGTTCTTTCCCTCTACTGTTGGATGGTTTTGTTCTTGAATCAGTGTTGTTTCTTTTTTCATTGCACCTTTCCTTTCTTCTTCTTCCTTCTTATTCTTCTCTTCCGGTGCTTTCCTCCTTGTCTCTCATTCTTCCTTCAGTTCTTGTTTTGCTTGTTGCGCCCTCAGTTCTGCTTCCTGAAAGCTCTACTTTTCTCTCTTCCTCTGTTCTACTCTCTGTCTCCTATGCTTCCTCCTCCCAAGTTGCTTACATAAGGATTGAATTTGCTTTCACTCTGTAGCTTTTCACTCCCTATATTCTACTAGCAACCTTTCTCTTTCCCTGATCTTGTACTAGATTGTTTCCTTCTGCTATTGTTGTTGGACTTGCTGCCATGTTAGTGTTGACTCATTTTCTATAAATAGTTGAGTGTTCGAATATATTGGAAAGTTAGCTGAAGCTTTTTCAACTGCTTCCCCAGTACTTCTTTCAATGGTTTCTCTTGAAGCAACTCTCTTTTGTGCCATGGTAATAATGACTGTTGGAGAGAAGTGCTTCACAAGTTTGGTACCTGTGGGACAAAAGGACACTCATGGCAAGCAAATATTAACTTCAACAAATCAACTTTCAAGGCATGATCAAGAAGAAAATTGGGCATCTGATGGGAAGGATTGCGCAATTTTCATTGGAAAGAGGGATTCGTTGCCTACGAGAACTACGCATTCCACAGTCCCAATAGCCAAGGATGAAGCTTCTGGCCTGACACTGCACAATGTGCAGTCCTAGCCTGGGCAAAGATTTGGAGAGACTGCACATTGCGTAGTCTTAGTGGCCAAACTGACAGGCTGACCCATGGAATTGCACATTTCACAGTTGGAGCCAGCCTATACTACGCATTGTGTAGTTCAAGAGGCCAAACCTGTGGCTTGAGACTTAGGATTGCGCAGTGCCCAGCTGGGCAAGGCAAAATCCGGCCAAGGGAAGTATAGATATTCCCAGTATAAGTGTGAAAAAATAGCAGAATTGAATGATAATGTGAGATTGAGTACAAAAATTAATAAGTGTGAATGAATCAATGTGGATCAAGTGCAGAAACTGATCAAACAAAAGGAAAATCAAGTATGTGAGAAGAGTCACCGCAACGACAACCATTAGTGCAAAAACAGGAAAATCGATCTGACATTTATGAAAGGCAAGAGATAACTTGAAACACCACCTATACAAGATAAAACAAGTTGAAACACCAGCAACCATGAAGAGAAATAAGCAAAACATCACTCACACAAGAGAAACAACAAAAAGCGACAGAAAAGGTGGCAAAAGGTGATTAAAAAAAAACTCACCCAGAAAAGCGACGATGAGCCCACCGAAGGTTCCTTGATGTCTTCAGGAATTCTAGCTCTCCAATATTGAATGCTCAAATGAGCTTTAGAGGCATCGATTAACTAGATTTGAGCAAATGAGGTTTTATGACGCGCATGCCTGAGATCAAGGACAATGGCGACACTTGGCAGATTAAAGACTACTCAATTCTGGGGAACCAGGTAACTTTTCGTCTCATTGTGCACTATGCAGTTTCTAAGCTTAGTTTCTAGGCTCAGTGTTGGGTTTCCTTCCATGACTGCATACTTTTTGGAGCTCAAGGCTGACTACCAGTCAGGACTGCGCAATTCCTATCATCAAGGTTGCTTTCCCTCAAGGATTGCACAGTTTTTGGAGGCAAGCCCAGAACTGCTGTGAGACCAAGTTGGGAGATCAGATTGTGACTTAGAAAGATAAGCTAAGTGTGAAAACAAGAAAACACAAGCACAAATGAAAAAGATAAGTCTCAATCGAAGCATGAATACCTGGATCAGTGCAAGATGAGCTCTTGTGGATAAGAAGGAAGGCTCCAAAATTGAAGCATAGGTAACATTTTGGAGGGTGGTTGTAGTCGCTACAACACTCCCCTAAATAGAATTCATTGAAATGAAACATTTACATCAATTTCATTATTTTTAATTTTTACATTGTGCATCTTCAATTGCACAATATATCCCCTTTTGGTTAAATAATAACAACTAGAGGGAATGACAATTAAAGTTCATTAGACATTTTCATTTATAACAAACCAACAAGCTTCGGATTATAGGGCCTTAGAACGGGATTAGAGAGTAAACTCTTTAACTTCATAAAACAAAATATAGTTCTACTACTGACTGCAAAATCCACCACCATGTTAGATTCATGTTGGAAATCTCCTCTCACATAGGAGTTAAACATAATATCTCATTAGAGGCTTGTCGAGTGACATCTCCACTCCAGTGATTTCTGGTGCTTGTTGGATTATGTGCATTGAGGGTCTCATGAGGGCACATAGTTCATCGTGAACAATCCCCCTTTGATGTTTCAAGCTTAGTATCCTTACCAATGCACATGGTCCAATTTGATGACTGTTTTGTTGGTCATTTGGTAGTGAGGTGGTAACCTTAGTGGTTTTTTTAAGGATATCCAACCTAGGTGACTATGGGAGGGAAGTCCCCATGGTACATGACGTAGACATCAATCACCATATCAATATTGTTGGGGGGTGATGCTCCATTCCCCCTAAGAGGTCACTTGTGTCGTTAAAGGAATTTATCAAAAGGGTGAGGTAATTGCTTCTCATCCTTTGCTAGTTGGGGATCTTGGGGATTTCATCACCACAAGTTTTTTGGTTCTTATAAGGCCCTAGTATACTTTCCAATTTGCTAGTTGTTGTCTCAATTTTTTTTTGTTAGTCCATGCTCTTTGATCTAGTGTAACATCTTTTTTTTTGTAAGCTTAGTATGACTACATCTTCATCATGTCCATATTCTCACCTCAATCGGGGGGGAGCACAAGATTTGAACCCAAGACTTCTGGTTCAGTGAGACTTCATTTCCACGGCCATTGCCAATTGAGCTACCCCAAGCGGATGGTCTAGTGTAACATTTAATTTTCTCCTCTCTTTTTTTTCACTCTCTAACTCCAACATCATGGCTAAACCAACAACTCATCAATCATAGATACAACATGGTCTCTCTCTCATCACAAAAGAGTAACCCGTTGTTCAAAGGTAAGAGTCATTACTAGATAATACTCCTTCGAACCACCTTAAGGCACACACCACCAGTTCAAGAGGAACTCCTAAAATAGATACTATAAAATATACTTCTTTACATCAATTCAGTCCTCGTTTGACTAACCCATTTGGACCCATATTGCAACAAGTTGACCACACAATTTCAGACTCTTTTTCCCTTTTCTATAATTTCCCTATGATGTTAGGAGTTTGTTGTAGCAACTGCAACACCCTCCAAAATGTTCGCTCACATCCAAATTTCAGAGCTTTCCTTGGTTTTTCCGTTGATGGTTGCAAACACTCGAGCTCATACTGTTGGGTCTAAAATGCAGATGCAAGTTAGAGTTTCATTTACTATCAACCTAGGAAATTAAAACTTCGAGGAACATCCACCGTATGTGGACTTAGAGACAAACTAAACTGAGCTAGGTGAAGAAATGCCAAAGCTCCCTTACAGAAGGTTTTTCATTGGGATTTCCAACATCTATTTAGTCATTTAACAAAATGAAATCTAAAAATTAAAATACATTGTGACAAGTGTAAGAAATATTAAAGCTCCTTTATAGGAGACTGTTCATTAATATTTCTAATCATCTTAATCAATAAACTATTTAAACTAATGAAATTAAAGCACTTAAACATAATTCTGATCGATTGCATGACATATAAAGCTTTCTTACGAAAGACTATTCGTTTATATCTCAAAAATATAAATCATAAACTTAAACTAATGAAATTAAACATTAAATAACAAATCAGATTCATTGAAGGAAACATTAATACTTTCTTACGAAAGGTCATCCATTAATATTTCAAACATATGAACCAATAATTTAATCCAATGAAATTCACAAACAAACATAAAATGAAAGTTTACCGAAACAAAATAAGTATGCAAGTGAGGCAATGGGGGCCCTCCATAGCTCCACAAGCGCACCTAGAAAGAAGTCAAATGTAGAAGAAAATCCAATCCACTTTATTTATCATCAATTGCAAATTGCAATTACAAGCTCCAAGTTCTACATTCCAAGAGGTTCTAAACTCTCTATTACAATGATTCTAAAATCTAAAATTACAAATGAAGGACTAAGTTTCAATGAAGGAGATAACACTCCTATTTATACAACAAGATATGATAACAAACTCATAAATGTAGATCCACTATTCCCTCCTTTGATCCACATATTTCTCAACCAATGGTGACACATAACCTTATCTTCCATTATCTCCTCCATGAGGTATATCTTCTCAAATTCGAATTTAACCTTCGGAGGCTACATAAGAGGCTTTTGGAAGCTTCCTTTTAACCTACACATGTCAACAAACTCATTCCAATTGTTAGGTATAAGTATAAGCATATTATTTTCTAAAGTTTAACCACAAATTCACTTAAAAATACTAAGAATTAATAATGTTTTGGAAAACACAAAGGTAACCCATATAATGATGAAAGTGAAGTGGATGTGATGACATGGTGGTGGAATAGAGGTGAGAAAATGTGTGAATGGAGTGAAAGTGGATGTATTTTAAGGATAATTCTTAGGCCCAACATACCCCCAAACTGAAGGTATTGCATGTCCTCATGCAATCTATTACATTACTTTTGATACTTGAGCTTTGGCTTAAACTTTGCATGATATCATTTACTTAACTTTTGCAAAGTGTGTTTGTTGAATTGCAACTTGGTTGGTTCTTGTGTTTCAACTGTATTTTGTTTGTTGCATTCAAATTCAATGTATGATCTTTGCATAATGATAATGTGATTTTTATTGCAAAGTATTTTTTTTGGAATGCATCATGGTTGGTTCTTGTGTAACAACCATGATTGTGTTTGCATCCAATTAGCTTTTAAGTACTTTTTACAAAGCCATTTATATGCTCATGATGATGTAATAATAAATATATTTTGAAAGTATGTGGGTTTTAGAATGTGATATATGAATATGGAAAAATATGAATGTGACAAAGTATGAATGTAAATGTGTCACCCCCCCAAAATTATGGTTTTGGAAATTTTGTGCAATGAGAAAAGGAAGTTTTTCCAAAAATTATTGACTTCCCCCCCAACCTTATTTATTGACTTGTCCTCAAGTGATTTACATCAAAAACTGAAAAGTAATGAAAGTAAATCTGCTTCCTCTGCTACAAAATGATGGATCTTCAAGTCTTCAACACTCGTTGCCCTAATTCTTGTCATGTGAATAAATGTTTCAGTGTCGAACATAACAAGAAATTGTTAACTTAGTGGCCATTAATGGATGCCACTAGTCAACACAAGAGCTCCCATATTTGATGTGGATAAGAGTAAAGTTGACCCTAACACATATTTCTAAGTATGAATGAATTTTTTGTTGTCAAATACTTAGAAGATCCGATGAACAAGGGACATTGATGTATTCCCTTTGTTTATCGGCATGATAGATTTCCCTTAAGGCATGCAATCTTCAAGGTGTTTTTAGAAAAATATTTAGACTCAAGGACTATGTTCTCTATAGTGTATGGAAGCAAGGTTTTATTTGCAAGGGTAAGAAAATGGAAACTGACAATGAATATTTAAAGTGGAACAAAAAGCTTGTAAATGAGCTTCGTTGCTTTTATTGGTGGGTTAAGATTGAAGAAAATGTAATGAAGTGTATGTGGATAATGAGAAATGGATAATGAGTCTTGCTGGGAAAAAGTGAATTATGGCATGCAAAATCTCAAAAATAGCAAATCTGCTCATTAATTCTGGAATTTCTACTAAAATAGCTGAGTTTGACCAGCATTGACCAGCCACCTGTAGAATTCAAATTCAAGTGTGGATAGGTATTTCACCATCCTTGGACATTTAGGAACAAACCCCAGATCTTCGAATTTTCTAATCTGTCATGCAACATGTCAAACCATTAAGCTATTACAGGAAGTTGCAAGAACTTGTAATTTTCTGGAAATTTCGTTTATGATCATGGACTTGTTCTTTAGAATTTCTCATGAAATTAGTCTTTTGAAGACCAATCGTCGGCACAATTTAATCTCCTTAATGATCAGTTGATCACCCAAAACCTACAAACAAACAAAAAAACTTGGCATAAAGAACATAAGTGTGTTCAAGAAGAAATGGCCATTCCCTTCCTGATTCTTACGCAAAAATTGTATGCCAAAATGAAACAGATTAAGGAAAATCAAAAGCATAATTTTAGTCCAATTCATGATGTTGATAACAGTCCATTTTTAATAAATATCCATGAAAAATCCCTATTTGTGTCAGAGGACTCATGGAATGTGCATGGCAAAAAGCTTGGCATTATAGATTTGTTGTGTCCTGCAGATTAGTACGTCACATAAAAGCATACAACAAGAAGAAGTTATAATTTTAATGCCAACTCTAAGTTGCAGGAATTTCATCTTCCAGGTAGTTATCCCGCAAGTATAATGCTCTCAGCTCTGTGCATTTGCCTATATTTGGAGGGATAAGTCCATGCTAATCTGTGCAGCTTTTAAAATATATATATATATAAATAAAACCAATAAGAAAACAAATCCGAAATACCAAAAACAGGACTGGTGAAACCACGTCATGTTAACACAATTCTGATATCCTAAACCCTCGACCTTTAAGCAGCAAACAGAATACTAGACACAATAGCTTAAATATGGTTTTGAAGTGAAAATTCCATGTAATATCTTCTTCCTCCCACAGAGAGCATGAACAGAGGCCGAAGATTGCAAAATGATTAAGCTCTACGAAAGAGAATAATCACACTCACCACAAACTGTAAAACCATTCACCGATCATCATATGCATAAAATTTTCGCTTGCTAACAGAAATAATAAAAGCATTTGTCTTGGCTCTTATTCGTCTAAGATTTGATTACACCAATTTCCAGCATCCGTGAAGGAGAATATGTGAAATCCCAGAGCTTTTCTTCGACCCCACTATCAAATTTGGTCGCAGGGGACCTTTGCATTCGATTCACGCGCCTCACTTTTGTTTTCGAAGTGGAAAAGATTGAAATAATTTGAGTTGATTTCGATGTTGGGTGGCCGAACTCAACCTGTGGATAAAACTCAACCTCGGAGAGAGTCAATGTGCTTGACCTGCTGAGGGTCAATTCGGATAGCAATGAAAACAGAATATGTGGAAACCACTTGTTCCCCTACCGGAGAGACAAATCCCTACCAGGGATTACTCTGATGGATGATGGCCCTACTGAATGGAGGTAAGCTTGAACTGGTCATGGTCGTATCCTTAGGTTTTCCCTCGACCTCGTTAAGAGATAAGCGCTCAACCCAAGGTCTTCAATAAGCACTTGACCACTTCAAGTTCAAGGGTTGAAACGCTCTCTATCTATAATGCTGAGAGGGTTCTTCCTGATAACAGCTTGAAATAAAGATAGAGAGCATACTTTTCTTTCTAAATAAGAAGAGCTCGGAAATGAGGATAGATAGGGGTCGGTTGAGTGTAGTTCTCAAGCTCTTTCGCCCCCACTTGGATAAGGATAAGCGCTCCCTTAAGAAGGTTTCAACTTTTTGATTGTGTAAGTTGAGTTTTTGGTGGAGCGTAAAGGCCAAGTGCACTTGTGAAGTACGCATAAAACCAAATTAAATACCTAAGCACATAGATGCCAAGGGTGTGGAGTAAGGTAAGAATTGAATTTTCCTAAATTGAATGCAGCGCGTTAGTATGACACGATTCTGTGCAGAGTTAGTATAAGATCTGAGAAACAAGTGCGATGGGAAGAGTGTGTGTTCTGATTGATGGTGAATGTGACAATATGCTAGGAGGGCTCTATAGAAATAAAAAGAAATTTCTCAGTCGTTTGCTCTGCCAAATGATCAAAATGATTTCCACCACGATAGAGTGAACAAAATAATTTCCACTGCGATAGGATGATCGAAATAATTTTTTTGTTTTCTGGTTATAACGACTGTCATATCCATGTGGACTACTCTGTTGGGTGGTGTACATGTTGTCCCCTTCACCTCGATTTTAACGATTCCACATCTGTTGTGGACTATTCCACTAGGTACTGGACAGTCTTTTCTAGTTCACATGTGTCTCTTCCTCGGTGGTACTACTATCTCTCATTTAGAGGATCACTTTACTCTCCACCTTTGTAGTAAGAGAACCTTGACACGGTTACATTATGCACTCACCAAGCACACATACCTTGCTATTTGACGATACTAATGTAACACTCTCATGTGCTGACAGCTAGAGCCAAGGAAGATCTCTAAGTATATGGAAACTGCACCTTCATACCGGATGGGACTCCTACACCAAACGGTGTGAGATCTAGTTGGGACTTCACATCGGGGAGATCCCCTTTATTGGTGGGTCCAGCACTGTCAACAAAATGGCGCTAGAAGGAGGGCCAGACGATAGGTTGTGCTCGTAGAGTCTAGTTTGAATCTCTTATTTAAAAATGGCTCTTTCTGACATCATAATCTTGGGATGTCTTTCTACAAAGTTTGAATGTACCATCCCCGCAAAAGTTATCCATGACCTGTCCAAGTTAAATTTCAGTGGTGAGGGTGAACCATCTTTTCATGCACATGTGCGCCAAGTTATAAACTTTTACCTACACCACAAGATAGAGTACGAAGATGTTTGGACTGTATTACTCACCCTCACATTCGAAGGTCGTGCTCAACGCTAGTGTTACACATTACCCTTTGCCTCTATCAATTAATTTGGTCAGCTTGTCGAAATGATGATTAAAACGTTCAATGATTATATCCTCCAGGATTTCCGTGAAAAATTATTATGTTTAAGTATGGAGCCTGACGAATCAGTTGAGGACTTTGCTAATTGCTTCCTTCACCTTTGTTATGAAATTCCTGAACATCTTGTGAATTTTGACTTCTTGAGAGGAGTTTAAATTCTTGGTTCATAGTTATCAATACGGTGAACCTCCTGATTTCCCTTCCTCCCCAACTCTTGCAGATCATGAGGCACCTCATATTGCAGAGGAGGAGCCCAACACCCTATTTGTTCCTTGTCCTCCTCCCTTTCCGGTCCCAATGTGGGTGCCCCCTTGCGGTGATTGCAAAGCTGAGAAATCTGTGTAGCATGTCCCTAGCCCATCTTCTCATTCATCTCCCGCTTCAATGGAGGAAATTCCAGAATGGCTCAGGAAGCCTACAACAAAGACCCACTCCTCCATACTGCAAGAGGACATCACCATACATAACTCAAGACTCGAATTTGATCTGCATCTCTACCATTCTCTATCATCTAAAAGCCATGACTCCCTGTACCATGACTCGCTTAATCAATCCACTTCACCAGTCAGTTGTTCGCATTCACTTGATTCTCAAGATGTTGGCTAAAATTATGATCAATCGCAAGGTAGTCACATTACACAGGCAGAGGAGCAGAAAGGTGAGGACACTATCAATATTACCTCTCTATTTCAAAATTGTGCACATCAAAACAATGAGCTTCCATTCTCGAATGATACTCAATTTTCTAATCTCGGTGGAACATCTTGTACAATCAATTCTTTCAATCAACCCCCAGCCTTGGGCAGTCATCACTCCCATGTTTCCATATGTCATGACGAACACCCAAGCACATCACATGATTTTTCGTTTTCTCGTTAAGGCTTTAACTCAAATCTAGATATGCTTCAGTCAAAGAAGACATTCGTATCGAAACTTCCTCTTCACCTCACTTTCCCTTGTGTCCTACCATTCACGACGCATCTACATATGGTGGAGATACTCCATGTTCTCTTGCTTCTCCATCCGATGAGTTATCTCCTCGATTGACACAAGGCAGTGAGTTTATCCATGATGAAGTTGAAAACAACCTAATCACAAAGTGTTCTTCCCTTTCCTCGTCATCTCTTTGTGTGCATTAAGACGACTCTTCAAATCATCTTGTTGAAGCTTAAAAATATGGTGCAACCTATGACAGAGATGGTTGCCATCTTGAGAGAAGTTTTTAAATCAGCAACAACAGGCATCCTCAAGCCATGCATGATCTAGTTCAAGCTTCAAAATACGATTCTGCAATTCTGCAAAATTTTGGGACATGCCAGGGATTCGAGGCACTTAAACATCCATTGATGGTTATGTCAGGACCTCGCAACTCTGGTAAGCCCCCCAAACCCAATCAGATATGGTTTCTCACACACAATCCATCTATCTGCATGGTCTCAATCAATGTGGATTCCCGTGTAAAAAAGTTTTGGTATTTTGGGTGTGATCTTTCAAATTTTCAAAATTTCATTTATGAATGAATCCATAAATCTGTTACTGTGCACCCATCTTCATGCACATTTATTACATCAAACTTGGGTTGGGAGTGTCCATCCCTCATGAAATCATGGAATTGTGAAGTTGATCATCTCAAAGACTGTCTTTGCCTGCAATCATACTTATCAAATTTTCCCTCTAATGATCAGCTCCTTGGTCTTCTTGTGATCCTTGCACTGCAAATTTGTCTGCTCATCACACCAAAAATCTCCCTGGATGATTGGGAGTGAACAAGCTATCACACGAATCAATTTCCTATCCATTCACCATGCCCCAACTAGTTTCACGCATTCACAGTGATGGCATCCTTTTTAAATTCCTGTGATGACCATGATGCCTGCACAATTTTTCACCAGTTGCAGGAAGGTGTTCCATCATGTCTAGCTCACCGCAAACTTGGTTCCATTGTTCAGAGCGTTCAGAAGATTTTTCAAATGAATTTTTCTTTGTTCATTGCAAAATGGGAATCTGATGTCTCAATTAATTCATCTGGTCATTACTCTGCCTTGGGTGACTGTCATTCAGCTTATCATCTTCCCATCAGCACACCCGATGACAGTTGTTCTCACACTCTAGTATTCATTGTTTACCATCTTTCTCTTCAGACTTATGTCAAGCAGGTGAGGCACTTCAACCTTCGCTGATGGTTATGACAGGTCCTCATTGTCTTGGCATGACTGATAAGAATGATCGAATTTATCTTTCCTTCACAAATTCCCATCGTGTTCCTATCTCTCGAATCAGAAATCCATCTTTTCAAAGATCACGAGTCTTTCCAAACAACCATCATGGATTTTATGATCTAATCGTTGAATGGTTGAAACAATATTACTTGGCAAGCCATGTTGTAGACAACAAATTTCAATCTTTCCTTGTGCTTGCTAAGAATCTTGGTGCAGACAAGGACGCATCCACAAGAAGCTTTCGAGGTTTGTTTAGAAAGGGTATCCATAAAAAAGGTAAGCACATGTATTGGGTGGTTGTGACACATATTTCTTCCCACATGCAAGACCTTCCTTTCCATGTGCAGCTTGTTCAAGTTTTTGTATTTTCTGTTGCACACTACTTTTTATTTGTTTTAATCATTTGTATCTTTGTGGATGTAGGTCGGGAGCGACTACGGTGGCTTCACTGGAAATTTCATTTCACGTAACCCTAGATGTTTAGCTATTAGGATAGGAGTAGGATTAGTTGCATCTCAGTTTTCCCTTCCTTGCACTCATCTTGCACTCGTAGTCCGTCATGGTTTTCTTATTCTGGTTTTACATCCTATTTGCATTGGTCATTTTGTTTTATGGTCTTCTGGTTTTGTTTCCTTGTTGTGTATACCTTTCCTCTCATCTTGTTTTTCCCTTCGTGTTGAGTTGTTTGTTTTTGTGCACTACAAAAATAAGTGTTGTGCCTGGACCTATGTTCTGGCTTCTGAATGGGTATGTGGGTGAAGTTTAAAGAGTCTTGTGACACTACAGCGCTTGGCCAGTCTTTGCGTTCATCTTCTTTGTGCTTGGTTGTAATTTTTGGTCGATGAAGTCTTGATAGAAAATATGATCTGTCTGTAAGGAAATTTTTGGTTGAACCATGAACCCATGTCTAGTCTGGGAAACCTCATGCCTATACTCATTTTTTTGCTCTAGTGTGTTCAAGCTTATCCAACTAGTAGAAACGGAGAAGGGGAAAATCTAAACAAGCAAACCTGAATCAGAGGTCTTTACATGATTCTCTGAAGGAACAACCTCTCCTACTCTCAATAAGTCGGGATCCCTCTTCCGCCCCAAAAATAAATAAGTGCTTATGCACAGTTCTCTTTCAAAAAAATAACAAAGGTGAAAGAAGAGAAAGGCTTCTTGTGTAGAGAGGTGAAGCAGGAAAACCCACTAGGGTACTGTCTAGGCTCACTGGTAATCGAGCAATGCTTGTGTTCCTGTGTGACTCTGATGGGATACTACCGAGGCCTGCTGGAAACGGAGCAACACCAGAGATGAAAAACTACACTTTGAAAATCTTAAACTCACGAGCCAAATTACCCTTCCTGATTTGAAACATTGTGATCTAGTTGAATCTTGTGTTATGTTCAACTGAGTCTGTACAAGGTGAACCATGTTTGTCCATGGGGGAAGTGGAGAAGCCAAAGTGATCTGCACAACGAATCAATACTCCCTGAAAGGCCAAGAGCCTGCAATGTAAATGAACCAAAACAGAGAAGTTGGTATTCAACCAATGTGTCCCCAAGTGTTGTAGTGGCTAAAACACCCTCCAAAATTTTGGATCACATCCAAAGTTTGGAGCCTTCCTTGGTTTTTATTTTGATTGTTGCAAACACTCGAGCTCACCCCATGAGCTCTTGTGAAGTCTTTTCACCCTTTTGCTTGTTTGACTAACGATCATCTTTTTGAGTATTGATTTCTTTGTCATGCTTGCGATCATGTTCTCGTGAGTTTGAAGGTTTGTCTTTATGTGTTAGGGTTGTCTTCACTATGTAATAATTCGTCATACTCACACAAAAAGTTGTAAGCGTTGTCGCACAAGTGTCATCATGGTTGTCCAAGGTCTATCTCAAGTGTCGCACTTGTCGCTTTCATCTCTAAGATAGTCTCACCAAGGGCATGTTTTATCTTGTTGTACTAGTGCTCTGTGTTATCTTGTCGTCGAAGTATGCTAAGCGTATGATCAAAATGTCAAGTCTACACAAGTTCACTTGCTCTCAACACTTAGCCATTTTCCTAAAAATCTGTCTGACCGGACAACCTTCTTCCACCAAATCCCGATTGAGTTGCACTACACAGTCTCAACCCTCAATGACCTTGCTCTACTGCACAGTGCTTGAGGTTTTCCTCCAGGTCAATTTCACTACCCAATCTCGGAGGTAAGCATCCTGTCTGCCTCCCAGAACTCCGCAGAAACTGCCTCCATGTCCGAACTGAACTGCGCATTTCTGAAGCACAGTCATCAAGCCTCCTTCTGGTTTGTTGGAACCTTATACTACACCAAGACTTGGGTCTACACTGATCTCAAAAACTACGTAGAAATGTCTTGTTGGTCCTCTACTGCTTTTCTCTGCACTGCATTCAGAAACTGCGCAGACATGTCCAACAGGCCTCCTATTGCCTATCCTGCACTGTTCTCCAAAACTACGTAGTCATGCTCAGCAGGTCCCTTACAACCCTGTCATGCCTTGCTCTTGAAAACTGCATAGAATTTCCCAGTAGGTCCCATGCAACCTTGTCTTTCCTTCCCTCTAGGAACTGCGAAGAACTGCTCAGTAGGTCCCCTACAACCCTGTCTTGCCTTCCCTCCAGGAACTGCGCAGAAGTGCCCCTCAGGGTCCCACCTTGCAGTTGCCACTGGTGTCCTTCACTACACAATTCTGCCTCCCAGTGGTCACTGCACAGTTTTTCTCGATAGTGCAGGTTGTCCTCCCAGAGTTCCTCATTCCATCCTGAGCTGCGCTTTGCGTTGTCTCAGTGAGTTGTCCTCCCTCCCTGTCACCCGGAACACGATAACAATGCATCATGCTAGACTAAGATGTTTTGGATTTGATGTCGTCCAATCATGAGTGAATTGCAAGAACGGGTACACTAATACATCATGGAAAGATGACGAACAAGATGAAGAAGGAGCGCACATGCTAGAAGACTTGCTTGCAGTTGGACGGACGTACCAAGCACATCAAGCAACAAGCGAAAGGAACATATGCATTGAACCATCATGCAAGACCAAGACCATTGAAGACCCTGCAACACTATGCCATGCGGAGGAGAAGACAAAGCACACCAAGAGTACATCCATCACTCAATAGCTCAACAACTTGACACAGACACCATAGTCAACGAGTACATGTTAGCAGTTTCATGTCAAGTTGTGTCATGAGTTGCCTTGGCAACATCACCACTATGGTCCATATCCGTTGTAACTCAATGTAATGTAAAGTGAAGTCCAATGGACGCACACAAGAAGTTGAAGAGTCATGTCAGTAGAAAAGTCATTGGAAGTTGAACGGTCATGAGGGTAGTGTAAGAGCCCTATCATAGGGTCTTCTAATAGATCTATTTATGATGAATTTAAATGCAATTAGAGGCAATAGTTTACTTTCTTACAAGACTTTTAAACAAACAAAATTTTACCATTTACATTCTAATCCTTATAACTTATGGTGAACATTTCATTTTAATAAATTTACATGAGTAATCTATAGAGGAATACCTGTACCGATGGCTGGTGGAGATGTCTTTGAGCTGCTGCACCTGTTGAACGCTCCTCTTGACTGACCCAACTGGATTTACCTCCCAGTGAACTAGGAAATAATTCCTAGCCCAAGAAACCTCCACAGATTCCCTAGCCCTCCGAGCCCAAATCCAACCAGATGTAGTGTGTGTGTGCAAGATGACTGATCCAGACCAAGATGAATAATAATTCCCTCCTCTCAACAACCCAAGAAACCTCCACGGATTCCTAAGATCTCCAAAAATCACATCAAATCCTAAAATCACAGCCAACCCAAATCACAGTCAATCCCAAAATCAAGCAAGACCCCACATGCCCTTTTCTCCCTTCCCCCTTCCCTTTTTATACCCTCCCTCTCTTCTCCATCTCAACCACCTCTCATTAATTTCATTAACTTCTCATCCATCCTTACTATTGACTTCTCTTCTCCCAAGAAAAGCTGGGAGTACATTTGGAAATGTGATATGAATATAAAATTGGGAAATTAATGATAGAGGACCATGTCTTCTCCCAAGTAAATCTGAAAGTACATTTGGGAATGTGAGATGAATATATATATATATATATATATATATATATTGATAATTAAATGGAGAGGACTATGTCTTCTCCCAAGTAAATGTGAGAGTACATTTGGAAATGTGAGGTGTAATTAAATGGAGGGGACCATGTCTTCTCACAAGTAAATGTGAGGGTACATTGGGGAATGTGAGATGAATATATATATTGATAATTAGTTGGAAAGGACCATGTCTTCTCCCAAGTAAATGTGAGGGTACATTGGGGAATGTGAGATGAATATGTATATTATTTGAAATAATGGAAGGAGACCATATCCTACCTAAGATTCAATTTGAGAAGGAAAGTTGGGAATTTGAATAATAGAATTCATGAATTTTATATTAGACCAATATTTCTCAATATTTTTAGATAATGTAAGCATTAATAAAATTTGCAAGATAAGATTTAAGTGGGGCATTACAGGTAGCCCAAGAATCACAAGGGTCAAGCATCACCCTTAGCTATATATATACCCCTCCCATTGTATGAGGGAGGACTTTTCACCTTGGCTCCTCCCACATAGCCTTGAGAGTCTGTAGTTTGTTCTTTGAGGAGCGAGGAGTGGCTCCAATGTCCCACTATTGGGACTAGTGATGTATGATGTACAGATGTGTCTTGGGACTTTTTCTTAATTCAGAATCCTGTTAAGGCCAACACATTTTCACACATGTTTTGTATATGTTTGTAAGACTACTCTTTAAACATTTGTAATGCATGTTTGCTTAACTTGTACTAAGATAGTTGAACTACTTTGGTTGTTTTAGTACTTACATTATTAAAGATGTGTTGTATTCCTTATCACCGTTGTCTCGTCCCCGTGGACTACTTCATGGGATACTAGACAACCACCTTTGTGTATTGACTATCACCACTATCACATCCTTGTGAACTACTCCGCAGGATACTCGACAGACCATCTTTGTTTTCTGCTTATAACGACTATCACATCCATGTGGACTACTCCATTGGGTGGTGTACGTGTTGTCCCCTTTACCTCGGTTTTAACGACTGGCGCATCCGTTGTGGACTATTCCACTAGGTATTGGACAAGCCTTTTTGGTTTGTATGTGTCTCTTCTTAGGTGGTACTACTACCTCTCATTTAGAGGCTCACTTTACTCTCCCCCTTTGTAGTAAGAGAACCTTGACACGGTTACATTACACACTCACCAGGCACACGTACCTTATTGTTTGAAGATACCAGTATAACGCTCTCATGCACTGACAACTAGAGCCAAGGTAGATCTCTAATTATATGGAAATCGGGCCTTCATACTATATGGGACTCCTACACCAAACGGTGTGAGGTCTAGTTGGGACTCCACATCGAAGAGATCCCCTTTGTTGGTGGGTCCAGCGCCGTCCACAAAGTCACCAAGTCATAAAGCATAGGAATGTTCCCCTTTCACCTTCAACCACCATGGGGGGGCCTACTTTGCTCCCTCCTATAGCGTCATTAAGTGGGATCAGTGCTTCTGTCTCTTTGTTGAGTGCTCTTAGATTCTTTATCTAAAGACAAATGTTGATATCTTCAATCATGTTTGCAGTTGTTCCTATGGTCACTACACCTTTGCCATTAATGGCATCTACCATGATGACCTTCTCTTATAATGGGGAGCCTCCTTTCACTATCACTGTTGGGACTAGAACTTCCACATTTTCTAATCCTTTCAATAGCAACCCATATATTTTTCTTAGTCCCCCCTCAACCTCTTCAAATAGTCTAGTAAGATCAAGACACACCCCACACAGCTAGAGGCAATACCACTTATCGAGGGAAACACTCTACAGGGACCCCAAACCTATATGGAAACACTCATCTCTTCGGGGGCACTTCAACAGCCAAAGGTGATTTCCCTTTCAATATCCTTCCAACTTACAATGAAAACTTGTTGGAAACTTTTCAAGATTCGGTAACCCCTTCTTCCAAGGAGTTTCACCTCCCGGTGGGACGCTTCCCATTAGAGGTGTCCCTTGAGGAAACTTCTTCCCCTTTATTAATCATGTCATGCCTAGACTCTACCACTCTCGTATACAACCTCGACCCACCATCCCTTTTTCCCTAGACATTATAATGCCATAATACCACCAACTTCACCTAGGTTTCCCAACTCCCTAACTCAAACTTTTGCCTCATCATAGATACCTTTTATGGCATCTCTTGATTTTCCAGATTTGGGTAAGCTAACAAATTACCCTATTTTCCATAATACGTTGCGACCACCAATGTGATATGAGGTTCCTTTTGACATTGCCAAGTTCCACGACAAGTTGGGCGAAAATCCCAAAACACATATCACCACTTATCATTTGTGGTGTTCATCCAATTACCTAGTTAACGATAGTATTCACCTGCACCTTTACTAATTCACTCTTATCATAGATGTTGCAAAGTCATAGATCGAACTCACTAGCGATTCTTATCATGAGTTTGCAATATTAGAGATGACCTTCTTAACTCATTTTTAGTTGTTGATTCCCTAAACCTCTAGGATGGATATCCTATAACACATCCATGAAGACACTTCCACCCACATATTTGATCACATCCATGAGCCGAGACAATGACAACATGCATTGTGCATAGAAATCCTAGATCATATCCTATGGGATTGATTTACCTAATCCTTGGAGAAATCCCTCCTGCGGATAGGTAAGACCTCTCACATGCATGCTTGTGACCTGTGTCAAATAGAGGTATTGAAAACTATACGATAACTCCTAGAATTAAAGCAACAATCAACAAAGCATCTAAAGAGGTTTAGAAAGATTGGGTGGTGTACCTTTACACTAAAGATTCTCCTCGTGTAGTCTTGAAAGAAGCAACTCATATATCCTAGCATTGGCTCATGTGACATGTTTTCTACACAAAAAGAGACAACAAAACTTTCCAAACTGCTTTGAATTATTTATTATTATCAGTGATATAACCCTAATATGTTCAGTTACATTAGATTGACCATAGAAATATCACACATGTAAACAACATGAAATAATGAGGGGGAATCATATAAATCCATTTCATTCATTTAAAGAAGAAATAACAATATAATTTATGTATCTGATCCAGGTGGATATTGGTGGCCACCTACCTATTCCACCTAGACCTCCAGTTGGTTTCATCAGTTTCCTTGATTATAGCACAATTTACTATTTTTAGCAGTTTTTCGAGTCCTAAACTTCCAGAACTCTTTTGACCCCCCTAAACGACATGTTTTTTTCGAGATCTGCACCTATAAGGTTATAGGACTACTACAAATCCTGTAGTACTCATACCTTTCTAACGTGGTATCGTTTGTGCCAAATGAAGATCATATGACCAAGTTAGGACCCCAGAAAGTTCGCTGCCCAACTAACCCCAATGAGACCCACAAACTCTTGGTGTTCCATCTCCTAGGGTTAGGGTTTTGGTTGTTTAGTGTTTACCTTCATTCTTTAATAATAAAAAGGCCCTCTAGCCTCATTGTAACACATTTCATAGGCATGCAACTGCCACATCTCTTCTCACAGATAAGCTACCATCACCTGAGCTAGTTTATTTCCATTTTGTATGTAAGCATATTTCAGTTCTTTGATAGTAATGAAATGAAGATTTATTTCTGTTGCATCTCTATGTTTATGTTTATATCTATATTCCATCTCGTTCCTACATAATTCTGGATCAATGATATCAAAGCAGTCTTCCCTTTCTCTATTTTTTTGTGCACGTCCCTGTTATCAGCCCAAGAAACTCTCCTAGGTTGTATCTCAGAGATTCTCGGGAACATTACAAACTCAAAAAAATGTTGGAAATGGATGAATGGAAGGAATGATGCCTGTTCAAGCCAGATAACCACTTCTACTATGCTTCACCTTTGTTATGAAATTCCTGAACATCTTGTGAATTTTGACTTCTTGAGAGGAGTTTAAATTCTTGGTTCATAGTTATCAATACGGTGAACCTCCTGATTTCCCTTCCTCCCCAACTCTTGCAGATCATGAAGCACCTCATATTGCAGAGGAGGAGCCCAACACCCTATTTGTTCCTTGTCCTCCTCCCTTTGCGGTCCCAATGTTGGTGCCCCCTTGCCGTGATTGCAAAGCTGAGAAATCTGTGTAGCATGTCCCTAGCCCATCTTCTCATTCATCTCCCGCTTCAATGGAGGAAATTCCAGAATGGCTCAGGAAGCCTGCAACGAAGACCCACTCCTCCATACTGCAAGAGGACATCACCATACATAACTCAAGACTCGAATTTGATCTGCATCTTTACCATCCTCTATCATCTACAAGCCATGACTCCCTTTACCATGACTCGCTTAATCAATCCACTTCACCAGTCAGTTGTTCGCATTCACTTGATTCTCAAGATGTTGGCTCAAATTATGATCAATCGCAAGGCAGTCACATTACACAGGCAGAGGAGCAGAAAGGTGAGGACACTATCAATATTCCCTCTCTATTTCAAAATTGTGCACATCAAAACAATGAGCTTCCATTCTCGAATGATACTCAATTTTCTAATCTCGGTGGAACATCTTGTACAATCAATTCTTTCAATCAACCCCTAGCCTTGGGCAGTCATCACTCCCATGTTTCCATATGTCATGACGAACACCCAAGCACATCACATGATTTTTCGTTTTCTCGTTAAGGCTTTAACTCAAATCTAGATATGCTTCAGTCAAAGAAGACATTCGTATCGAAACTTCCTCTTCACCTCACTTTCCCTTGTGTCCTACCATTCACGACGCATCTACATATGGTGGAGATACTCCATGTTCTCTTGCTTCTCCATCTGATGAGTTATCTCCTCCATTGACACAAGGCAGTGAGTTTATCCATGATGAAGTTGAAAGCAACCTAATCACAAAGTGTTCTTCCCTTTCCTCGTCATCTCTTTGTGTGCATTAAGACGACTCTTCAAATCATCTTGTTGAAGCTTAAAAATATGGTGCAACCTATGACAGAGATGGTTGCCATCTTGAGAGAAATTTTTAAATCAGCAACAACAGGCATCCTCAAGCCATGCATGATCTAGTTCAAGCTTCAAAATACGATTCTGCAATTCTGCAAAATTTTGGGACATGCCAGGGATTCGAGGCACTTAAACATCCATTGATGGTTATGTCAGGACCTCGCAACTCTGGTAAGCCCCCCGAACCCAATCAGATATGGTTTCTCACACACAATCCATCTATCTGCATGGTCTCAATCAATGTGGATTCCCGTGTAAAAAAGTTTTGGTATTCTGGGTGTGATCTTTCAATTTTTCAAAATTTCATTTATGAATGAATCCATAAATCTGTTACTGTGCACCCATCTTCATGCACATTTATTACATCAAACTTGGGTTGGGAGTGTCCATCCCTCATGAAATCATGGAATTGTGAAGTTGATCATCTCAAAGACTGTCTTTGCCTGCAATCATACTTATCAAATTTTCCCTCTCATAATCAGCTCCTTGGTCTTCTTGTGATCCTTGCACTGCAAATTTGTCTGCTCATCACACCAAAAATCTCCCTGGATGATGGGGAGTGAACAAGCTATCACACGAATCAATTTCCTATCCATTCACCATGCCCCAACTAGTTTCACGCATTCACAGTGATGGCATCCTTTTTAAATTCCTGTGATGACCATGATGCCTGCACAATTTTTCACCAGTTGCAGGAAGGTGTTCCGTCATGTCTAGCTCACCGCAAACTTGGTTCCATTGTTCAGAGCGTTCAGAAGATTTTTCAAATGAATTTTTCTTTGTTCATTGCAAAATGGGAATCTGATGTCTCAATTAATTCATCTGGTCATTACTCTGCCTTGGGTGACTGTCATTCAGCTTATCATCTTCCCATCAGCACACCCGATGACAGTTGTTCTCACACTCTAGTATTCATTGTTTACCATCTTTCTCTTCAGACTTATTTCAAGCAGGTGAGGCACTTCAACCTTCGCTGATGGTTATGACAGGTCCTCATTGTCTTGGCATGACTGATAAGAATGATCGAATTTATCTTTCCTTCCCAAATTCCCATCGTGTTCCTATCTCTCGAATTAGAAATCCATCTTTTCAAAGATCACGAGTCTTTCCAAACAACCATCATGGATTTTATGATCTAATCGTTGAATGGTTGAAACAATATTACTTGGCAAGCCATGTTGTAGACAACAAATTTCAATCTTTCCTTGTGCTTGCTAAGAATCTTGGTGCAGACAAGGACGCATCCACAAGAAGCTTTCGAGGTTTGTTTAGAAAGGGTATCCATAACAAAGGTAAGCACATGTATTGGGTGGTTGTGACACATATTTCTTCCCACATGCAAGACCTTCCTTTCCATGTGCAGCTTGTTCAAGTTTTTGTATTTTCTGCTGCACACTACTTTTTTATTTGTTTTAATCATTTGTATCTTTGAGGATGTAGGTCAGGAGCGACTACGGTGGCTTCACTGGAAATTTCATTTCACATAACCCCGGATGTTTAGCTATTAGGATTGGAGTAGGATTAGTTGCATCTCAGTTTTACCTTCCTTGCACTCATCTTGCACTCGTAGTCCGTCATGGTTTTCTTATTCTGGTTTTACATCCTATTTGCATTGGTCATTTTGTTTTCTGGTCTTCTGGTTTTGTTTCCTTGTTGTGTATGCCTTTCCTCTCATCTTGTTTTTCCCTTCGTGTTGAGTTGTTTGTTTTTGTGCACTACAAAAATAAGTGTTGGGCCTGGACCTATGTTCTGGCTTCTGAATGGGTATGTGGGTGAAGTTTAAAGAGTCTTGTGACGCTACAGCGCTTGGCCAGTCTTGCGTTCATCTTCTTTGTGCTTGGTTGTAATTTTTGGTCGATGAAGTCTTGATAGAAAATATGATCTGTCTGTAAGGAAATTTTTGGTTGAACCATGAACCCATGTCCAGTTTGGGAAACCTCATGCCTATACTCATTTTTCTTCTCTAGTGTGTTCAAGCTTATCCATCTAGTAGAAACGGAGAAGGGGAAAATCTAAACAAGCAAACCTGAATCAGAGGTCTTTACATGATTCTCTGAAGGAACAACCTCTCCTACTCTCAATAAGTCGGGATCCCTCTTCCACCCCAAAAATAAATAAGTGCTTATGCACAGTTCTCTTTCAAAAAAATAACAAAGGTGAAAGAAGAGAAAGGCTTCTTGTGTAGAGAGGTGAAGCAGGAAAACCCACTAGGGTACTGTCTAGGCTCACTGGTAATCGAGCAATGCTTGTGTTCCTGTGTGACTCTGATGGGATACTATCGAGGCCTGCTGGAAACGGAGCAACACCAGAGATGAAAAACTACACTTTGAAAATCTTAAACTCACGAGCCAAATTACCCTTCCTGATTTGAAACATTGTGATCTAGTTGAATCTTGTGTTATGTTCAACTGAGTCTGTACAAGGTGAACCATGTTTGTCCATGGGGGAAGTGGAGAAGCCAAAGTGATCTGCACAACGAATCAATACTCCTTGAAAGGCCAAGACCCTGCAATGTAAATGAACCAAAACAGAGAAGTTGGTATTCAACCAGTGTGTCACCAGGTGTTGTAGTGGCTAAAACACCCTCCAAAATTTTGGATCACATCCAAAGTTTGGAGCCTTCCTTGGTTTTTATTTTGATTGTTGCAAACACTCGAGCTCACCCCATGAGCTCTTGTGAAGTCTTTTCACCCTTTTGCTTGTTTGACTAACGATCATCTTTTTGAGTATTGATTTCTTTGTCATGCTTGCGATCATGTTCTGGTGAGTTTGAAGGTTTGTCTTTATGTGTTAGGGTTGTATTCACTATGTAATAATTCGTCATACTCACACAAAAAGTTGTAAGCGTTGTCGCACAAGTGTCATCATGGTTGTCCAAGGTCTATCTCAAGTGTCGCACTTGTCGCTTTCAACTCTAAGATAGTCTCACCAAGGGCATGTTTTGTCTTGTTGTACTAGTGCTCTGTGTTATCTTGTCGTCAAAGTATGCTAAGCGTATGATCAAAATGTCAAATCTACACAAGTTCACTTGCTCTCAACAATTAGCCATTTTCCTAAAAATCTGTCTGACCGGACAACCTTCTTCCACCGGATCCCAATTGAGTTGCACTACACAGTCTCAACCCTCAATGACCTTGCTCTACTGCACAGTGCTTGAGGTTGTCCTCCAGGTAAATTTCACTACGCAATCTCAGAGGTAAATATCCTGTCTGCCTCCCAGAACTCCGCAGAAACTGCCTCCATGTCTGAACTGAACTGCGCATTTCTGAAGCACAGTCATCAAGCCTCCTTCTGGTTTGTTGGAACCTTATACTACACCAAGACTTGGGTCTACACTAATCTCAAAAACTGCGTAGAAATGTCTTGTTGGTCCTCTACTGCTTTTCTCTGCACTGCATTCAGAAACTGCGCAGACATGTCCAACAGGCCTCCTATTGCCTATCCTGCACTGTTCTCCAAAACTACGTAGTCATGCTCAGCAGGTCCCTTACAACCCTGTCATGCCTTGCTCTTGAAAACTGCACAGAATTTCCCAGTAGGTCCCATGCAACCTTGTCTTTCCTTCCCTTTAGGAACTGCGAAGAACTGCTCAGTAGGTCCCCTACAACCCTGTCTTGCCTTCCCTCCAGAAACTGCGCAGAGGTGCCCCTCAGGATCCCACCTTGCAGTTGCCACTGGTGTCCTTCACTACACAATTCTGCCTCCCAGTGGTTACTGCACAGGTTTTCTCGATAGTGCAGGTTGTCCTCCCAGAGTTCCTCATTCCATCCTGAGCTTCGCTTTGCGTTGTCTCAGTGAGTTGTCCTCCCTCCCTGTCACCCGGAACACGATAACAATGCATCATGCTAGACTAAGAGGTTTTGGATTTGATGTCGTCCCATCATGAGTGAATTGCAAGAATAGGTACACTAATAGATCATGGCGAGATGACGAACGAGATGAAGAAGGAGCGCACATGCTAGAAGACTTGCTTGCAGTTGGACGGACGTACCAAGCACATCAAGCAACAAGCGAAAGGAACATATGCATTGAACCATCATGCAAGACCAAGACCATTGAAGACCCTGCAACACTATGCCATGCAGAGGAGAAGACAAAGCACACCAAGAGTACATACATCACTCAATAGCTCAACAACTTGACACAGACACCATAGTTAGTGAGTACATGTTAGCAGTTTCATGTCAAGTTGTGTCATGAGTTGCCTTGGCAACATCACCACTATGGTCCATATCCGTTGTAACTCAATGTAATGTAAAGTGAAGTCCAATGGACGCACACAAGAAGTTGAAGAGTCATGTCAGTAGAAAAGTCATTGGAAGTTGAATGGTCATGAGGGTAGTGTAAGAGCCCTATCATAGGGTCTTCTAATAGATCTATTTATGATGAATTTAAATGCAATTAGAGGCAATAGTTTACTTTCTTACAAGACTTTTAAACAAACAAAATTTTACCATTTACATTCTAATCCTTATAACTTATGGTGAACATTTCATTTTAATAAATTTACATGAGTAATCTATAGAGGAATACCTGTACCGATGGTTGGTTGAGATGTCTTTGAGCTGCTGCACCTGTTGAACGCTCCTCTTGACTGACCCAACCGGATTTACCTCCCAGTGAACTAGGAAATAATTCCTAGCCCAAGAAACCTCCACAGATTCCCTAGCCCTCCGAGCAGAAATCTAACCAGATGTAGTGTGTGTGTGCAAGATGACTGATCCAGACCAAGATGAATAATAATTCCCCCCTCTCAACAACCCAAGAAACCTCCACGGATTCCTAAGATCTCCAAAAATCACATCAAATCCTAAAATCACAGCCAACCCAAATCGCAGTCAATCCCAAAATCAAGCAAGACCCCACATGCCCTTTTCTCCCTTCCCCCTTCCCTTTTTATACCCTCCCTCTCTTCTCCATCTCAACCACCTCTCATTAATGTCATTAACTTCTCATCCATCCTTACTATTGACTTCTCTTCTCCCAAGTAAAGCTGGGAGTACATTTGGAAATGTGATATGAATATAAAATTGGGAAATTAATGATAGAGGACCATGTCTTCTCCCAAGTAAATCTGAAAGTACATTTGGGAATGTGAGATATATATATATATATATATATATATATATATATATATATTGATAATTAAATGGAGAGGACTATGTCTTCTCCCAAGTAAATGTGAGAGTACATTTGGAAATGTGAGGTGTAATTAAATGGAGGGGACCATGTCTTCTCCCAAGTAAATGTGAGGGTACATTGGGGAATGTGAGATGAATATATATATTAATAATTAGTTGGAAAGGACCATGTCTTCTCCCAAGTAAATGTGAGGGTACATTGGGGAATGTGAGATGAATATGTATATTATTTGAAATAATGGAAGGAGACCATATCCTACCTAAGATTCAATTTGAGAAGGAAAGTTGGGAATTTGAATAATAGAAATCATGAATTTTATATTAGACCAATATTTCTCAATATTTTCAGATAATGTATGCATTAATAAAATTTGCAAGATAAGATTTAAGTGGGGCATTACAGGTAGCCCAAGAATCACAAGGGTCAAGCATCACCCTTAGCTATATATATACCCCTCCCATTGTATGAGGGAGGACTTTTCACCTTGGCTCCTCCCACATAGCCTTGAGAGTCTGTAAATTGTTCTTTGAGGAGCGAGGAGTGGCTCCAATGTCCCACTATTGGGACTAGTGATGTATGATGTACAGATGTGTCTTGGGACTTTTTCTTAATTCAAAATCCTGTTAAGGCCAACACATTTTCACACATGTTTTGTATATGTTTGTAAGACTACTCTTTAAACATTTGTAATGCATGTTTGCTTTACTTGTACTAAGATAGTTGAACTACTTTGGTTGTTTTAGTACTTACATTATTAAAGATGTGTTGTATTCCTTATCACCGTTGTCTCATCCCCGTGGACTACTTCATGGGATACTAGACAACCACCTTTGTGTATTGACTATCACCACTATCACATCCTTGTGGACTACTCCGCGGGATACTCGACAAACCATCTTTGTTTTCTGCTTATAACGACTATCACATCCATGTGGACTACTCCACTGGGTGGTGTATGTGTTGTCCCCTTTACCTCGGTTTTAACGACTGGCGCATCTGTTGTGGACTATTCCACTAGGTATTGGACAAGCCTTTTTGGTTTGTGTGTGTCTCTTCTTAGGTGGTACTACTACCTCTCATTTAGAGGCTCACTTTACTCTCCCCCTTTGTAGTAAGAGAACCTTGACACGGTTACATTACACACTCACCAGGCACACGTACCTTATTGTTTTAAGATACCAGTATAACGCTCTCATGCGCTGACAACTAGAGCCAAGGTAGATCTCTAATTATATGGAAATCGGGCCTTCATACTATATGGGACTCCTACACCAAACGGTGTGAGGTCTAGTTGGGACTCCACATCAAGGAGATCCCCTTTGTTGGTGGGTCCAGCGCTGTCAACAAAGTCACCAAGTCATAAAGCATAGGAATGTTCCCCTTTCACCTTCAACCACCATGGGGGGGCCTACTTTGCTCCCTCCTATAGCGTCATTAAGTGGGATCAGTGCTTCTGTCTCTTTGTTGAGTGCTCTTGGATTCTTTATCTAAAGACAAATGTTGATATCTTCAATCATGTTTGCAGTTGTTCCTATGGTCACTACACCTTTGCCATTAATGGCATCTACCATGATGACCTTCTCTTATAATGGGGAGCCTCCTTTCACTATCACTGTTGGGACTAGAACTTCCACATTTTCTAATCCTTTCAATAGCAACCCATATATTTTTCTTAGTCCCCCCTCAACCTCTTCAAATAGTCTAGTAAGATCAAGACACACCCCACACAGCTAGAGGCAATACCACTTATCGAGGGAAACACTCTACAAGGACCCCAAACCTATATGGAAACACTCATCTCTTCGGGGGCACTTCAACAGCCAAAGGTGATTTCCCTTTCAATATCCTTCCAACTTACAATGAAAACTTGTTGGAAACTTTTCAAGATTCGGTAACCCCTTCTTCCAAGGAGTTCCACCTCCCGGTGGGACGCTTCCCATTAGAGGTGTCCCTTGAGGAAACTTCTTCCCCTTTATTAATCATGTCATGCCTAGACTCTACCACTCTCGTATACAACCTCGACCCACCATCCCTTTTTCCCTAGACATTATAATGCCATAATACCACCAACTTCACCTAGGTTTCCCAACTCCCTGACTCAAACTTTTGCCTCATCATAGATACCTTTTATGGCATCTCTTGATTTTCCAGATTTGGGTAAGCTAACAAATTACCCTATTTTCCATAATACGTTGCGACCACCAATGTGATATGAGGTTCCTTTTGACATTGCCAAGTTCCACGACAAGTTGGGCGAAAATCCCAAAACACATATCACCACTTATCATTTGTGGTGTTCATCCAATTACCTAGTTAACGATAGTATTCACCTGCACCTTTACTAATTCACTCTTATCATAGATGTTGCAAAGTCATAGATCGAACTCACTAGCGATTCTTATCATGAGTTTGCAATATTAGAGATGACCTTCTTAACTCATTTTTAGTTGTTGATTCACTAAACCTCTAGGATGGATATCCTATAACACATCCATGAAGACACTTCCACCCACATATTTGATCACATCCATGAGCCGAGACAATGACAACATGCATTGCGCATAGAAATCCTAGATCATATCCTATGGGATTGATTTACCTAATCCTTGGAGAAATCCCTCCTGCGGATAGGTAAGACCTCTCACATGCATGCTTGTGACCTGTGTCAAATAGAGGTATTGAAAACTATACGATAACTCCTAGAATTAAAGCAACAATCAACAAAGCATCTAAAGAGGTTTAGAAAGATTGGGTGGTGTACCTTTACACTAAAGATTCTCCTCGTGTAGTCTTGAAAGAAGCAACTCATATATCCTAGCATTGGCTCATGCGACATGTTTTCTACACAAAAAGAGACAACAAAACTTTCCAAACTGCTTTGAATTATTTATTATTATCAGTAATATAACCCTAATATGTTCAGTTACATTAGATTGACCATAGAAATATCACACATGTAAACAACATGAAATAATGAGGGGGAATCATATAAATCCATTTCATTCATTTAAAGAAGAAATAACAATATAATTTATGTATCTGATCCAGGTGGATATTGGTGGCCACCTACCTATTCCACCTAGACCTCCAGTTGGTTTCATCAGTTTCCTTGATTATAGCACAATTTACTATTTTTAGCAGTTTTTCGAGTCCTAAACTTCCAGAACTCTTTTGACCCCCCTAAACGACATATTTTTTTCGAGATCTGCACCTATAAGGTTATAGGACTACTACAAATCCTGTAGTACTCAGAGATACCTTTCTAACGTGGTATCGTTTGTGCCAAATGAAGATCATATGACCAAGTTAGGACCCCAGAAAGTTCACTGCCCAACTAACCCCAACGAGACCCACAAACTCTTGGTGTTCCATCTCCTAGGGTTAGGGTTTTGGTTGTTTAGTGTTTACCTTCATTCTTTAATAATAAAAAGGCCCTCGAGCCTATTTGTAACACATTTCATAGGCATGCAACTGCCACATCTCTTCTCACAGATAAGCTACCATCACCTGAGCTAGTTTATTTACATTTTGTATGTAAGCATCTTTCAGTTCTTTGATAGTAATGAAATGAAGATTTATTTCTGTTGCATCTCTATGTTTATGTTTATATCTATATTCCATCTCGTTCCTACATAATTCTGGATCAATGATATCAAAGCAGTCTTCCCTTTCTCTATTTTTTTGTGCACGTCCCTGTTATCAGCCCAAGAAACTCTCCTAGGTTGTATCTCAGAGATGCTTGGGAACATTGCAAACTCAAAAAAATGTTGGAAATGGATGAATGGAAGGAATGATGCCTGTTCAAGCCAGATAACCACTTCTACTATGCTTCACTCCAGACATGGGTGAACACCCCCAGGCTACAAGGCTTTAGACCACCAATTACTCATAGTTTGAGGATTAGGTGAACATGGAGAACACTGATCACACCAGCAGATGCACAAGACCATGTGATGGCCGGCTGCAACCAGTAAAGAGGTCTGCAAATCTATTTCCTAATGCACAGATAAGATGACAGCTCTCTGGCACTAAGTAAACAGAAACCTGCATAACACATTCAATGTTACATACTAGACTTCAACATAGAGGTGGGATGACAGCGCCTCTAATGCTAAATATCAAGAGCACACGGACAAATGCATAACAGGCACAACCTAGAACAGAGTAGAAATGGAGAGTGAGCAATTAACAGCAAAAGAAGCTTGTATTAGCTAAAAATGAAGACCAGACACTGCAAGTATCAAAGTAGTTACAGTCTCCAGAAGTTGAACCTTACATCAAAAGAACAACCATCAACCCCGACTACATCTGTTTTTTGGGTATATATAGAGGTTGATTACAAAAATGCTCTATTATTCTATGCATGGAGGGGTCATAATGGTCCACCAACCACTTTAACTATCTAAAATGGTCCTCTCCTACAACCTGCTGCTTCAATGAATGAATTTGACATTCTCTGGTCCTCTGTTGTACTCCTCGAGCAAGTGAAGTGTTATATTGAAGAAGTTCCATAACTAATAAATGCCATAATATGCTTGAGGCATGTCCTTCTCATCCTTCGACCATACTGCTCTTGAATCCAGAGGTTGAGGATTAACTGCGCAGAGCACTGAATACGGGCCGCCTTCTTCCTTCAGATGCACGGGATAAGCCAAAGACATGAAAACTGCATGGGGAATGAATGGAGGGCAGGGAATAAATGTTAGTCGTTGGATCACATGGATGGACGACGGAGATCTATCGGTAGAAGACATTGGGAGGAAGCGGGGCGCACTGATTATGAGCCGTCAGATCACATGGATGGACGGTGGAGATCGGTTTACATGAGGCATTGGGCGGAAACGGGAATGGACGCTTGTGACCCGTCGGATCACGGGCGGACAGATCCAACGGCTATCGGGTGGAAGAGATGCGCGGGGATTAACGGTCGGGGACAGGCGAGTAGGCGGTAAGCAGTATTGCCTACACCGCTTTCGGAGGAGAGCGGTAATCGTACGCGGGGGAGCGATGCGAGTCAGTGGGCGACGCGTGGCGGACGTGATGAGATGGAAACCACTTTCCCCGCGGTTTAAAGCGTGGGAATGTTTCAGCGACAGGGGAAGTGGATGATGTCCGATCATTCCAAAGATGATCGGACGGTGGAAGATTAGTGCACATGTTTTATGTCAGATGAGGTAGGGGACCATTAGATCGGGGTGCAACGATCAACGGTTGCGATTAAAGCGATGAGTTATGAAAGCGCCAAGTTATATGGTCGGGTCTTAAGGTAGGTTTGAACTTTGCGCTTAGGACTGGGGCTAAAAAGGGGCTTTGTCGGATTTCAGAGGGTTTATTCAGGGAATGGAGAAGTTCTATGGAAGAAAACAGAGATAGTGGGGCTAGGGGAGTATAAGGGAAATGAAGGAGAAGGGAGGAAAAGACTGCTGCGATCTGCCTTCTGAGCGCAAACACACGGCCAAGCTGAAATTTGGTCTTCCAAATGCTGAAGTATGTAGCTGAGCTAACAGTCCCCAACGAGGTTGGGGTATAAGGAGTTAGGGCTTGAACTATTTGAACCTTTTCAAGATCGAACTCGTCGACCCCGATGGCCTCCCATGATGGAAGAAACGAAAGACGAGGGAGCAAGAGATCCTTTCAAAATACTACTTAAAGAGGCCCTTGAGTGACAAAGTAACGCGATGAAGGACAACTTTGCCCATATCCTTCGGCGGATACCCATAGGAGACGCATCTTCATCCAACAGCCACCCTGGAGGCTCCACTCCCTTTAAGGTACAAGTCAACTTTGACATTACCATATTTGAAGGCCAGATAGATGTAGATATCATACATAAATGGTTAAATCTATTGGAAGGATATTTTTCGGTTCATGATTTTTCCAATAGGGAGAAGATTAATTTTGCACTCCTCAAAGACGCCCCCCACATCAAGGACTAGTGGGAAACCTATTGTGAGTAGAGGGACAAGAGGGAACCCTAATTATTTCAATCACCCCCAATTGGAATTCTTTCCACGAGTCCATCAAGGAACAGTATTACCCTGTCGGAAGCTATTAAGATAAGTACATATAATGGATTACGTTGCGGCAACAAAGGGATCAAGATGTGCATGAGCTGATGAATATTTTTTATACCCTACGCACAAAGTTGGGTATCAAATATTCTGAGAAACATCTGGTGCTCAAGTACCACAGTTGTTTGCACAAATACATTCAGGAGGAAATGGAGTTCCTATACATCTCCTCTCTTATTTTAGCATACCGATATGCTTCCAAGATTGAGCAAAAATTCAAGCAGAAGAAGCGAGACTTTGGATCTGTGAACCCGAAGTCGAGCAAAGGTGCCCCAAGTCACCAAGGAAAGGGAAGAACCAAGCCACGACCCTCCAAGACAACTCCTTGAAGCCACAAGCCAAGAATAATAGGAAGGCAAAGAAGGACATTGACAAGTGGTGCGAGTTCAATAAAATTCCCACTCAAAACACGAACGAATGTCGCGCAAAGCAGGAACTGGTGGCCGAGCTAAAAGACTCAAAGACAAATGCATGCTTTATTTTTGAGTCGAAACTTGACAAGGGAACTTACAAGGAAAATCAAATCATTTTTGTAGAACCCACTACGATGGTAGCCACTACTAAGCTCCAAAAGGTGGAATGTGAGGATCCAAAGGAGGGGGAGCGCCTCTTCCACTCACAAATGTGGGTAAAGGGTTCATCGATGCAGTTCGTCGTTCATAGTGGGAGCTAGAAGAACTTGATCTCAGTCGAGGTCGTTAATAGATTGAAGCTTCCAACAATTTCACACCCACAGTCATACACCATCTAGTGGCACCACCAAGGGCAAGATCTCTGTGTCAACCAGTAGTGTCGCCTACCTTATAGCATCAAGCCATTTGCAAATGAGGTATTGTATGGTGTTGCCCCTCTGGAAGTTTATGATGTTTTATTAGGTCAACCATACCTATGAGAGCTTCATGTTGTATATGAATCCAAACCTCGTTATGTTATTATTACTTTGGGTTAGAAATTGTACAGGATACCAAAGGTAGCGCTGCCTGCCGCCTTTTATTTGATCTCTCCTAAACAATGTAGTAAGATCATTTCCTAGACTCGGAAATTTGTCTTCCTTATGATTCACCCTTAGAGTAATAGGAATATTTTGGCCACATCCACATCCTCCAGATAGGGCTCCTTTGCACGGCAACAACAAATGGATAAGGTTATGGAGTAATACAAGGACATCTTCACCTCATCCACAGGGGTACCCCTACACTGTTAGGTCTAGCACTTCATCAATATCACCCTAAGCACGTCGCTACCCAATGGACTGATCTATTGATTCTCTACTATGGAGAACAATGAAAGCAAGAGGCATATTCAGGAGCTGTTGCAGAAAAAGCACATCAGGCCAAGTTCCTCACCCTGTGGGAGCCCGATCATGTTGGTACAAAAGAAGGACGAAACCTAGAGGCTCTTTATTGATTATCAGGCGCTGAATAAGATCATTGTCCATAATAGATATCTAATCCCATGGATTGATGACCTTCTGGACCAGCTCAAGGGGCCCAAATATTTTAACAAGATTGACTTGAAGTCTGGTTACAAGTACCGATCAAGCCCTCTGATGTGTGGAAGACTACCTCCAAATCCAAGGAGGGACTTTTCGAATGGTTGGTCATGCCTTTTGGGTTGACTAATGCCCCCACAACCTTCATGAGGTTGATGGACAACCTATTGCACGCCTTAACCAACTCATTCGTGGTAGTATATTTGGACGACATCCTAATCTTCATACAGAGTTGGGAAGAGCACCTACACCACATTCGACAGGTCCTCCAAACCCTGCAATAACACCAATTGTGTGCCAATTTGGAGAAATGCACTTTTGGTATGACCCACGTTCAATATCTGGGGTACATCATTGATGAGCAGGGTGTGCATGTGACCCAGCCAAGATACAAGTTATTCGAGATTGGTCAGCCCCAACCACTCTAACAGAGCTATGCAGCTTTCTGGGTCCTCCCAATTTCTATCGTTGGTTCATGTTGGGATTCTCTAATATAACTTGGCCTTTGATTCAAATCACCAAGTGCAGAGCGAAAGAAAATATCTTTTGGTCTGAATCCCAACAAAAGGCATTTTCTGAGTTGAAGCATTGCCTCTGCTCTGCACTAGTGCTCACATTGCCAGACCTGCAGCAACCATTTGAAATTGACACAGATGCCTCTGACTATGCTATTGGTGCAGTTCTTACCCAGCAGGGGCATCTGGTGGAATATCACAGTGAGACACTTTCAGATACAGTTTGAAAGTATCTTACCTATGACAGAGAGATGTATTCCATTGTGTAGGCCTGTCGATAATGGACGCATTACATTCTAGGGAAGGAAACAGTCATCCACACAGACTACTGACCCCTGCAGTTCATACAAACACAAGGAAGTTGCAGAATGATCTCCATCATAAATGGTCCACATACCTACAACAGTTTCATTTGAATATTAAGTACAATAATGGAAACACCAATAATGTTGCATACTTCCTCAATCGACCGTCGGTTATGGCATTGACTATTGTGCTCAACTCTTATGGACACAAGACTTTGAGATGGCCACATCTTTACAAGAGTGATCCAAAATTAGGCACCACATACCATATGCTCCTGGAAGGCAAGCAAGTTCCATACTTTCCCCTCTAGGACACACTATTATGCCACCTGGGACACCTCTATGCTCCTTCAAGCGAGCGTGCCAAGATGATTTGGGAGGCACACTACAGTTGACTCACTAAACATTTTGGGGTAGAGAAAATAGTGACAGTGCTGCAAAAGTATTTTTATTGGCCGAAGCTTCGACAAGATGTTGGGAAGTACATCAGATATTGCATTGTCTATACCATTGCCAAACCTACAATCAAGAAGCAAGGCATGTATACTCCTCTGCCTACTCCTAGCCGGCCATGGGAATCCATCTCCATGGATTACATGTTAGGCCTTCCTTCTACCAAGCATGGTAATGACTGTGTTTTCACGGTCGTTGACAAATTCTCTAATATGGCCATTATGGCGGCTTGCAAGAATAACATCACAATAAAAACCACTGCCAATCTCTTCTTTAAACAAGTATGGGTACACTTTGGGATCCCACAGTCCATTATCTCAGATTAAGACAATATGTTCCTATGTACATTCTAATCAAGCCTCCATTCATTGTTGGATACCAAGCTCACAAAGTACACAACCTTCCACCCCAAAATTGATGGGCAGATAGAGGTCCTCAACACGATGATCGTGCACATACTATGCATGTACAACTTGAAATTGGATGAAAGTCTCCTCTACGTCCAAGACAACTACAACAGAGCTCTCCACAACTCAACTGGCCACAACCCCTTTCGGGTGGGATTGGGATTCCAGCCATTATGTCCCATTGATGTTGGCATACCACTTACAACTGCCCAAGCAGATTCGGCTCATGTCCATTCCGAAGCGTACAAAGCTACCAACCTCTTGAGTGCATTCAACACATCCGCTAGCAATTCCATGACATATTGGATAGAGTAAATGCTAAGTACAAACAACGTTAGAAGGAGTGCCTCGTTGGGGCCCACTACAAGATTCATCCACTTTGATATGGGTCTTACACCATCACTAAGGTTGTAGGGGATAATGCTTTTGAGCTCATCATTCCACCGTTCCTTGGCCTCCACCCAGTATTCAATGTGGACTGGCCACAACCATATTTTCCCCTGTTGTTGGACACATCTGACATTTCTGAGCAACGAACACCAACATAGCTCAAGCCAAGCTATATCGAATAGGCCACAAGTGATAGGATCATGGAAACACACATCAGGAACACCCTCCAGCAGAGGATACAACTATATCAAGTTGTCAAAGCAGGCCAACTCCTTCACCAGGGCAAGTGGTTCACTAGGGACTAGGTTAAACAGAGATTTCCTCACCTTATGGAGGATTTGCACGCAATGGGGACCATTGATTCCTACGGAGGGAGGATTGATCCAGGTGCATATTGGTGGCCACCCACCTATTCCACCGTACCTCCAGTTGGTTTCATCAGTTTCCTTGATTATAACACAATTTACTATTTTTAGAATTTTTTCAGGTCCTCAACTTCCAAAGTTGTTTTGACCCCTTAAATGGCATTTTTTTGAGGTCCACAATAGGCCCATAGTCATTGGAAAGGACCTACCACAATTTTGCAGTACTCATAAAGACCGTTTGTTATCAAACCAGCTCACAAAAAGATAGAAAAGATAGATGAACGCCTTAGAATTCAGCCTCTTCGAGGGGGCAACCTCCTTTACATTACACAAATGACCAATTCTTCGATGATTCAAATGACAAAACCTCCTTTCTATATATAGGAGTCTAGGGGGTCACAATATAACCAAGCCAACCTAACAATAATAATATAAAGGCACAAAAATAACAATAGAGGGATTCTATGGGGCACAGTAATAACAATATGGGGACAATAGGGGCACAACAATATTAATAAGGGATACAACTACAATATTAATGGGAGCATCACTAGTATTATAGGGACCTAACATGCCCCTCTCCTTCAAAAAGTGTTGTCCTCAATGCTTTAGTAGTTCTGGATGCTTCTGTATAAAATTCTCATCCTTCCATGTGGAATCTTCAGCGGATAAGTTCTTCCACTTGATGAGATACTTTGAAATGGATCGATTTCGTAGTTGTCGAGTTCTTATTTCTAAGACTGCTTTCGGTTCCAATATAATTTTTCCTTCCTCGTCAAGTTTTGGCAATATTGTTTGAACTGGGAGCTTGTCGCCTATAACCTTCTTTAAACATGAAACATGGAAAACTGGGTGCACTCAAGAAGCTGCAGGAAGCTCCAATTTGTATGCCATAGTACCAATATTTTGCAACACCTTGTACGGACCATAATACTTTGGTGACAATTTGTTATCCTTCTTTCCTTGCTTGAGGGACATTTGTTTATATGGTTGTAGCCGTAGGAATACCCAATCACCTACATCAAAACTTCTTTCACTACAATGTTGATATGCCTGTTGTTTCATTCTATTATGCGCCAACACGAGGTTATCCTTTAAGAGTTGGAGAACTTGTTGTTGATGCTCGATGTGATGTTCCATTGCTTGAACCTTAGAATTTTCTCTCAAATATGATGTGATGGATGGTGGCTGATATCCATAAATTGCCATAAATGGGGTCAATTTTGTTGCAATATGGAAGGAAGTGTTATACCACCATTCAGCCAAAGGCAACCATTTGACCCATTGTGTCTGTTTATCAAATACAAAGCAATGAAGATATCCTTCCAAACATTTGTTTACTATCTCTGTTTGCCCATCAGATTGGGGATGATAAGATGAGCTATGAGCTAACTAAGTACCAAGACAAGAAAATAATCTGTCCAAAAATTTCCTGTAAAAATGGGATCTCTGTCACTTACAATAATCTTTGGGTTTCCATGTAGCTTTTGAATTGTTTCCATAAATACCGTAGAAACTGTACTGGCTTTAAATGGATGTGATAATGCACAAAAGTGTGCATACTTGGTAAGTCTGTCAACTACCACCATGATGACACTCTTTTTCTCAAACTTGGGTAAACCTGTGATAAAATCCATTGAAACCTCCTCCCAACGTTGGCTTGGAATGGATAAAGGTTGTAATAAACCTAGTGTCTTAATTGTTTCAACTTTATTTTGTTGGCATACCAAACATTCCGCCACAAACTTTTGAATATCCTATTTAAGGCCATCCCAAAAAATTCCTTCTTAACCTTGTGGTAAGTTTTTAAAAATCTTGAGTGCCCTCCTAAGGGAGAAGCGTGCAATTCCAGAAGAATCTTTTGTTTGAGTTGGGAATTCTTACAAAGGTATAAGCGATCTTTGTACCATAATGAATCATTTTTCCAGCTAAATGTATCAGATGTACTGGAATCTTGTTGTAACTTTCGAATAAGTTCCCACACTTCTTCGTCATTCTTCCATTCCTCCCTTGCTTCGTTTATCCAATCTGGTTGGATAATAGAAATGGCGCACAACAATGCTTCCACATCCTCATCCTTTCTTGAGAGTGCATCTGCCACAACATTTTGCTTGCCTTTTTAGTATATGATTTCAAAGTCATAACCCAACATCTTTGTGACCCATTTTTGTTGTTCTTCAAAGGATAATCTTTGTTCTAAAAAGTATTTAAGGCTATCATGATCTGTTTTTACCTTGAAGTGTCTTCCCATTAGGTAGGGTCGCCATTTCTTAAGTGCATGTAGTATTGCCAACATTTCCTTCTCATAAATAGCTTTGTGTAAATACTTTCCCTTGATTGGACGACTTTTGAAAGCAATGGGTCTTTCATCTTGCATTAAATCAGCACCAATTCCATTTCCAGAAGCATCACATTCCACAATAAAGGTTTTTGTGAAGTCTAGTGTAGCTAAGACCGGTGCTTGGCACATTGCCTCTTTAAGATATTAAAAGGTCTTTGTTGCTTTTGGAGTCCATGAAAATGCATCTTTCTTCAACAATGTTGTTAGAGGTTGTAGTGACAAACCTAGGGTGCTAGATTAGGCTAAATTTATTATCGACCAGGGTAAGTAAACTTCGAGGCACGCGTCTAAAATCTATAGACATAAAGGATTCCTAACTAAGTGTTCGTTGTGGTAGGTTACAGTACTTCTTTACGGAAGGTTAAGATATGTTCCCTATCACTTTAACACTCAGGTCACTCAACTCATCTAACTGTCCTAAAGACACTGTGTATTGCTTAGACCGAGATTTTAATCCCCTTACAAGGATGTTGTGCGTAAAAGATCTGTCTAGTTAACACTCAACATTTGACACTCAACATTCATGAAAGATCAAAATCATACTACAAATTTAAATACATGCAAACAGAGTTTATGAAGATGCTTTAAAAATATAACGATGGATCAAATCTCTTACGAGATACGGTTCAATGATCTTAACGATAAATCCTTTAAGCTATCACCATAAACACCATTCATAAGGATTGCTAATTGAATCAACGAAATCATAAGCATAACTCTAATCACTATGCATGCTATTCAATATTCAAAAGCTGCTAATGAAATGGAAAATGACAGTATACCCGTCCACGCAGGGCCCGTTCGCGTTTCAACGGTATACTGGAATACGCTCAAGCAACTAAGGTATTAACGCATGAACAATGTTATAATGAAACAGTGACTGTAATCGAGTTCTGGTATTAAGTTCTGAAGATATACAAAAGCTTTGTTTTCAAAATGATATATAGACATCAACAACCATGTAACTGTAACTATATCCGTGTTTTTAAAAACAAATTATACACAACTTTCATTTGGATTGAATGTACATTCATGTCACATAGAATAAGTCGATCTTGCGGACAAGATAGACCTTCCTAGAATCTAAAGAAGACCTAATGACAAGCAAACCAACCAGACACTATCTTTCTCTAAATATGCTTTAATAAACAATGGCAAACAAGTGTTTTTAGGGCCTACCTTAGGTCCAACGCAAGTTTGTGGATGCCCTCGCTCCTTCGATCCAAATGAGCTCCTTTGTCGCGAATCTGCAAACACAAACAAGGCAAACAAATTAAATAGCACCTGAAAAGCCAAAATCATAAAACATATTTAACATGAAAGTCATGGAGTCCATGAAACAAATAACATGAGATACTTGTTGAGAAAAATGAGTTTGATTGTATTAATTCAAAAGAAGAAGAACTTTACAACCTTTTCCTTGACGTTGTACAAGCTCCTCCCAGGGTCCAGCAAGAAGTCTCCTCTACTTTGACAAGTTTCACTCACTCCCCAATGAAGCCAAAAAGGTATGTGATCTCTCCTCTTAAGCTCAACTAGGAAGTCTTGATTTCACCAGCATTTACCCTCAAAAATGTTCAGCTTCTAACCTCCTCAGCAACCAGCCCAATGCTTGTATTTATAGTGCAATGGAGGGAGGTTACTAAGTCCTCCTTCAAAGGGATAAAGCCCTCCTTCAAAGGGATAGCTCCTCTCATCAAGGGATTAGCTCCTTCTCTTTTGGGATGCATGAACCACCTCAGAGCGAACAATCCACGTCAAAATTCCTTCTAGAATCCTCTAGAATTAACCCAAAGTGAGTTTTTTAAGATAAAACTTGCGCCTTTTGACTTTCACAGGGGTCCGCACCCACACCGTTAGGGACAGAGCGGGCAGGTCCGCAGTTTTTGTAAACAGAAGGTGCGGGACCGCAGGTGATAGTGAGAGAAAGTGCGGAACCAGAGTTACATTGATTTTTAATGTCTTTCTCTCATTTCCAAAGCTTGACTTGAAGAGCTGAGGTCTGAGACTTGCTTAGGAGGACAGTACAAGTGATGATAGACCCATATTGACTGCAAATAATCATGGTGACGATATTTTTGTGTAACAGATTGTCCCCTAAAGTGCGAAGTCTGTAGTAGATGAGGATTTCATTGATCATTTAGGAAGAGTGAAGTACTTTATCATTTCGAGGATCATCTTGTGGAGAGCCTGGTTGGAACCTGTAAAAACATTCAATGCAAGATATATATATATGAGATCATATCATCGCTGAGGTAGGCATTCCCATACTCAGATCAAAACTGACTAGAAAAACTAACTACTGCTCTGATATAGGAATGATCTTGTAAAACATCACAAGTATAGACTCAGGTGGACACAGTATGGACGCAGCCATCTGTTTATGAATAGTCCATTATATAATGAATACAAAATTCCTCACAGCCTGGATTGTGGAAACTAGATCCAGGGTCTTCATTTCTACTTCCCGAAACAGTATGATTCTATCCATGAGAATGAATGTGTTGATGTCGAACATGGTAGAAACCACTTGATTACCAGTCAATGATGTAAACTGTTAACAAGTGTGAGAGAAACCACCAGTGATGTCAATGGCTCTCAAAGTACCCAGTACAATCCATGAGATGCGAATAAATGTGTTGATGTCGAACATGTCACGGAATCCTTTGATCGAAATTCAATGATGCAAACTGTCGTCAAAGGTGAGAAACATGCCATTGAGGCATGCAGATCTCAAGGTACTGACGATTTCTAGATCATCTTTCTAGATAATGAGCTGATGTTGATAGAAAGCGATCCGTCGTAGGCAAGCCCACAACACAAAATCATAGATCAAGTTGAAGAAATTTAGTTGCAAGGACTGACTCAGGGATGGTCAAGATGGATGACAGATATTTTGCAGATGAATGGCTTATTGGCAGTGACCTCTTGAACACATAACGACACGACAGATGGTTTGGTGACAATTGACCCAAAGTTAATACCCAGAAACCGGCTGAAGACTTTCAATGTGGTTTGATCAACTGTTAGGCAAAGGATTTCCCAACCCAGGTGAATAAAAGTGTCATGTTCAAGAGTGGTTATGAAGTATGACAAACAGGCTCATTTTTCTCTCTTTTCCCCCACCATTTCTGGCAAGTACCTCTTTATTTTTGACAAGCTTGAGGAGGATAACATTTGCTTGATTATAAGCTCATCCTTCGGATGAGTCCAACTTAGTTTAAATTCGAACCCTAAGAAGGAGTGGTTCGTTCCTGTTTGTAATTGAACAGGTCCTTTACTGTGAGATTTTAATGAGTCCAGTATAGGAGAAACTCGGCATTTTTCAATTTTAGAGAGTCTGAAAAAACTTAAGAAGACTCCAGGGTTGACCTTTTTCGTAAATTTGTGTCTCCCAAGCCCGAAAAAGTATAAAATAATACTTGAGAGAACCGCTTGATCTTTTACGACCAAGGAGTACTTTTCGTCATTAGTGCCCTTGATCCGAAAAAGTAAAAAAACGATCAACGACACGTCGTTTTATAACCAATATCGAATTTGAAACGACAAAAATCCGGCAATCTTTTCATGTTTTTACGGTCGGAAAAGAGTTGTAAGTGGACCGTCTTTTAATTCTGTTTTAACGAGTTAAAAGAAGAACTCGGCAATCTTTTCATGTTTCAGGAGTCAGAAAAGAGCTTAAAGGTGACTCTAAATGTTTTTTTTCGTCGAAAATGATAGATTTCGCCTGAATAATCCGTTATCCTGCACAAAAACACAAACATTACTCATACCTGTTTGAAATGGATAAAAATGTCACAAAAATACCTTTTCAAAGTGAAACATAAACAAATTTGCAATTTATTTACTCAAAAAACTTATAAAAAGGGCCTTCGTCAATTCAATTTTACCGTTTGAGTTTGGGTGAGAAAATAGTGCTTTTGCTCAGAAAACTTCCCGTGAAGATTGCGGAAAATCCAACCGTCGGAATCGAACGCCATCTTCTCCAGGTAATCCACATCATCCTACTCTTCATTTTTAACCGTTTCATTTTTTTTTTAGTCATTTATTTCATTTTTGGGAGGGTTTTTAGGCATAAAACCCGCGCTCGGGGGCCCGCAGGTTTACCACTGCTGGCATGCGGACCCCGACTTTTTCTCCATTGGGAAAAAGCTCGAGGTCCGCACCTTCCATGTAGACAAAGTGCGGTCCCACGCACTGTGTCTAACCCGGAGGGTGCGGTCCCCGTTGCAAGGGTTTTTAACCCAAAAATTCTCAAAAATGGACCAATCAAAATAATTTCTAGCAATTTAATTTATCCTTATGCTTGATGCAGAGAGTACATCATGCTAGATTGGCGTGAACGAGAGCATGAGGACGTGGATGCCGCCGCATGGAATCATCAGCCTTCACTTGATGCTTTGAGGGCATGCGGCTTGTACAAATTCTGGGCCATTCCTGGCATGAGGGCTCAGGTGGATTTCTTACAGTGGTTGGTTGACAGATGGAGCATACAGGACCAGTGCTTCTTCATTGGCGGCCACCAGCTCGAAATCGAGCCGGCAGACATATATTTCTTGACTGGTTTGCCTAAGAGAGGCGAAGACTTGACTCTGTTTGGGGCTAGGGCAGGTGGCCAGTCTGTCGATAGCCTCAGGCTAGAGTACTGCAACAGCCAGGCTAGAGACAAAGGGATAGACATAAAGACCATATCCCGCCCTGAACTCATGGTGATTGTGTTTACTGTCACCAGACTTTGCGGGGTTGCCGCATTACATATTGCCACCGGATCCCAGATGCGTATGGCAGTTGATTGCTTTCGAGGCACCATCTTCAACTGGTGCAATGCTGTGTTGGCCAATGTGAAAGGCCAACTGACCAGGGCCAAGAACGGACGACTAAAGACCTTTGGTTATGGGGCTTTGGTTGTGAGTTTTGGCCTGGAGAGGGTTCCTATGCTGATCCCGCAGCACCTTACTGTTGGAGCTGGGCTTCCTCGAGAGCCCAAACTGATGCGATGGGTCGCAGTTATGGCCCGTCACCCGGACGAGAGGACAGAGGTTGCTCGATTCAAACTTGAGTATTTCCAATGGCTGGAAAACCAGGTCTTTTCTATTCAGGACTTCCCTTACGCTGGGATAGATTTTCGTGGTGACCCAGACATGGCTCTTCCACCAGGAGAGCAGTGGGGTGATTCAGGTAAAATCATTTTCAACATTTTTCCTATTTTAATTTTTTTATTATTTTTCCATCGTCTCAAAACTGATAGCAAAAGTTCCAAATGCAGATGTGGGTCCACAGCGACCAGCCACTCTCCGGCTTTACGAGAGGAAACAACCAGTTGCACCCGCGCCAGCCCCACAGGACGAATCAGCAGAGGTTTTGGCCGAGTTGGAGGGTCATCTCGAGCGCTTGACAGGAGATATTCCGGAGACCACTATAGATGACATTCCTCGTCGACTTCAGCGCTATGTGATTGGGGTCCCGGGACCTTTTAGGAGGTTCCTTTGCAAGGTGGCCCGTGCAGTGGTTTCTTATAGAGATCATCACCAGTGATAGGATGATCGCCTATTGTGGGCACATGTGACATTTTTGTTTTTTGTACTTATCATTTTTGCTGATCATAAAGTGTTTTTCAACCTATGATCAAGGACGATGTATTTTTTGACACACTCCTATATATATATATATATATATCATTATTACCGGCTTATCTTGTAAATCATGTTATGGAATGGTTTTAAATTTACATGTATGATTATTGCAAATGTCTATTTAACATTCGAGAAGCAATTGCATCTGCTAATGTATTTAAAGATCTTGGAATATGCTGATATTCAATATAATCAAATTCATGTTCCAAGAGACGCACTCTCAAAAATAATCTTAATAACACTGGATTTCTAATGGCATACACTCTATTAAGCTGTAATACAACGAGTTCAGAATCTAACCTCACTATCAAACTCCGAATCCCAAATGAAATAGATTCAGATAATAACTCAATCACTGCACTATACTCGGCAATGTTGTTCGTTGTTTGACCGAGGCTTACCCCATGCATAGATACTAACTCGTCAGAGGGCGAATAGATAACCCAAGCTGCGGAAGAGATGTCCCTGTATTACGACAAGCACCATCAGCGAAACCAATGTATGTTTGGAGAGGCATCGACATCTGCAATATCAAGAGTAAAACCAAGATAAGCAGGAATAATGACAAAAAAACACTCTCTAATCTAAGCACACTGTTTAAACTAAAACACACCAGCTAGAAAGAAAAACTATCCTAACTAAAAAATCTCCATACCCATTCTTTTAAGCATAATACCTCTTCAAGTAAAGGCCATTTCTGGGTTTACCCAAAGAGTCCCCGTCAAAGTCTACCAATTCATAAGCCCCTTTTGCTAGCTTTCGCTTGACAACATAGGGACCATGCCACATAGGAACGAATTTTCCAGCGCCTAATTTATCATTAGCTTGATCGTAAACTAAGACTAGATCTCCTTCCGAAAAATTTCGAGGGGTCACATTTCGATCATACTGAGCTTTCATGCGTTTTGCGTGAGTCTCGATCGCCAATGCAGCATCACGTCGATTCTCATCTAATTGAGCCAAGTATAACAAACGTTTTTCCTCTTTGGAAGTGGCTGGAAGTAACTCGATGGCCATTTGCAGTGACGGAATTTCGCATTCAATGGGTAACACAGCTTCCAAACCATAGACTAGTTGGAAAGGAGTGAACCCTGTTGATGTTTTTACTGAAGTTCGGTACGCCCAAAGCGCTGAAAATAGCATGTTATGCCAATTCGACCGATGAATCCCAATGATTCGTCGGATCATGATAACTAAAACTTTGTTGATGGATTCAACCAGACCATTAGCTTGTGGATAATAAGGGGTTGAACTATCGTGACGTAAACCAAGCTGGCCTGTAAGTTCGGTCATCATAACGTTTCGAAAATGATGCCCATGATCAGTGATTATCGCTTGTGGGACACCAAACCTAGCAATTATATGATTGAACACGAAAATTGCAGCTGTCTTGTCGTCTGCCTCAAATGTAGGCATCGCCTCGGCCCACTTGGTAAAATAATCTACCGCAAGGATGATATACGCATGCCCCCCGGCAGAGTGAGGGTTACATGTAATAAAATCGATACCCCATTTGGCAAAAGGACCAATGGCAATTATAGGGTGGAGAGGAGCAGGTGGAGCGCGCATCTTTCGATCAAAAATTTGGCAGTTGTGGCATTTTCGGACCGCCGTAATACAATCTTTAAATAAAGACGGCCAGAAGTAGCCAGCGCGCAATTTCTTTTGGGTTGTGGCAAACCCAGACATATGACTGCCACACGCTCCAGAGTGACAGTCATTTAGAACCCTTTCAGCTTCCTCGTGTGTTAAGCAACGTCGAAAAACAGAGTCCGCCCCACGGCGATAAAGAGTATCTCCAATAATCCTGAATTGTTGGGACTGGAATTGAATTTTTTGACGTTCTGACCTTGAAATTTCTGGCCGAAAGGATTGGGTTGGAGATAAACGATGATATCCCCATACCACGGATCTAAAGTGCTGATTAGAAACAAGGATTCGTCCGCAATGGGCTCCTCCGCCACAGTTTCCGTGTCAGCACGCGGGAAGTCACACAATAACTCCGCAAAAACTAAAGATTTCTTAGACTTGGATTTCTCAAATTCCAAGTCGAACTCCTGCAGGATAACGATCCATTTAGAGTACTTGCCCCCTAGCAATTGCTTGGTCAAAATGTAGATCATAGGGTTTCAATCCGAAATTACCGTAGTTTTACGTAGTAAAATGTAGTGACGAAAACGTTGGACAGCTTGAACGGCTACCAATGCCAATTTCTCCACATGTGAGTATTTTAGCTCAGTTGGATTTAAAGTTCGACTAAGGTAATATATCACATGTTCAGTCCCGAATTCATCTTCCTGAACTAAGACCATTCCAATGGTGGAATGAGAGGCGGCGAGATACAAGAAGTAATCTTGGTTGTAGTTGGGAGGATGCAATAACGGTGCATGGGTCAACGCGTGTTTGAGTGCATCAAAAGATTTCTGAGCTATATCATCCCAATAGAATGGAGTATTCTACTTCAACAACCGGGTAAAACCCTTTGTAACCTCGGTGTAGTTAGGAATGAAACGTCGTAAAAAGTTTGCTTTCCCTTGCAAACTTTGGAGTTGGCGAAGACTCAAAGGAGGAGGCAATTTGATGATAGCTTCGACCTTCGAGGGATCAACGCGAATTCCGGCTTTCGAAACTACAAACCCCAGCAATCGACCCGTTTCTATACAGAAGACAAATTTGTGTGGGTTCAAACGAATTCGATAATGCCTACACCTCATAAAGATTGCTCGTAAATGGACGAGGTGATCAACTCGATGTAATGAATGAGCAGGCAAGTCATCGAGATATGGTTGCACAATGTGCTTGATGTCATGAAACGCATAAGACATCACCCTTTGAAAAGTTGCTCCGGCATTCTTGAGCCCAAAAGGTAATTTGCAATAAGCAAATGTCCCCCATGGACAAATGAAAGCCGTTTTTGGTTGATCGTCAGGTAGAATATTGATTTGATTGTATCTGGAAAAACCGTCCATAAAGGAGAATATTTCGCTGCCGACACAATCATCAATAATTTGATCGATATAGGGAGTTGGGGACAGGCTCGATTAATGTCCCTATAATCGATGCATATTCTTATTGTTCCCTGCTTTTTGTTAACCGGAACAATATTCGATACCCAATCCGTTAATAGGATCGGATAAATGAAACCTGCTTTCAATAATTTTTCAACTTCTGCTTTAATTGCAGCAGCTTTTCGTGGGTGAATCTGACACAAACGTTGCCGGACGGGTTTAGCGCCCGGGTAAGTCTTGATCTCATGAACAACAATCGCGGGATCAATTCCTGGAATTTCCTCATAGGACCAGGCAAACACGTCACGGAATTCTTGAAATAGGGCCTTGTATAGCTGAATTTTGTCATCTGTACACGAGGCACCTATATGAATGTTCTCAACAATTCCGGGCTTAACCGAAATGTCAATAGGAATAGTTCGAGAGATGTTTCCCAAATTTAACTCTGAATCGGGATGTTTCGTTGGATTCTGAGGTTCCTTGACATATTCAGTTGTAAAAATTGATGAGAAATCATTTTCAAAATGATCATCCTCGGTTAAAAACGAAGATCTGTGATGGAGATCTTCCCATCGTAAATCATCTACACATAAGATTTCACGAATTTTCTCATCAAAGTGAACAAGTTCAAAAAATGTGATTAAATCCGAGCTTGATGTGAAAAGTGATTCCTCACGGACCACATTCATGAAGTCATTTTCGGTTGAAGATGGGTCGGCAAACGACTGCACGGCTTCATAGGCAATTTCATATGGACTCAAAGGCATGGCATTACCAAATGAGTCTGTCTCAGATTCAGAAGGAATGATCCAAGGATCATCATAAATAATGGTGTCTGATGTAATCATATGAATGGTTGCAAATGAGGACGATGCGTTGATTGGAGGAAAAGGAAAAGTTCCCAGTAAACCGGCATCTTTAACTAGTCCTACTCCAACATCCTTATATGGGATAGTCGTTTTACCGACATGCTGAATACTCTCAGAAGAGGCTGGGTCGGATGAAAAGTAAGCCAGCTGGTCTATTGTTACGATCTTTCCATTATGTGGAAACTTTATTACTCGAAAGACCGATGAAACGACCGCTGTCATAGCGTAAGACCAACTTCGACCCAAGAGAAGGTTGTAATCTAGAGGGGCATCAACCACCTCCACATCTAGACTAACGGTTTTTCCTTCAACCCCTATAGGCAAATCCTGTAGAATGCCAAAAGGATGAAACCCACGACCATCAAAGGCCTTTAGAATCGTCGGGGATTGATTTAGCGAAGGAGAACCAAGCGATCTCCAACACTGTATCGACATAATACACGTTGAGGCTCCCTCATCAATTACAGTCCGATGAATAGGCATGTTTTTTACTATCACTGGAATCTGGAAAGCCATTTGATGAGGCAAACGTGGTGTACTATTTTCTAGATCGAAAATTATTAGGTTCGAGTCCTGAACGTCAACAGCTCCTATAGCCAACAGAAGTAATTTACGTTGTGCTGGACATGATTGCAGCACTTCCAAAGCCGACATTGCTGAGGGTGAAACAGCTAAATCCTCAACAATGTTATAATTCTGAGCCACTCTCGCATGTGGATTGAAAGCGGACTTTCGAAGTATACCCTTGGCGGGCGTTTTGATTACCAAGTCTGGATTAGGTTTCTCGATCTGTAGTGGATCGGAACCGGGAGCTAAGGTTGATGGATTAGAATAAGAAGATTCTGCTTCTTTACCATCAACAGGACTTTTACTACCATAATCTTGAAATCAAGTCGCAATCCTAACATGGGACATCATCAGTATGGGTTCTTCATTGGCACTCAAGGACGAACCTATTATCTTACTGTCTTGAGCTGGAAAAGGATCCTTCAAAACAGCAGGAGTTTGGGAACCTTTGACAATATTCGCAACCTCTACACGATGAGGGCAGTCTCTTGTAAAATGTTCATCATCACAAATGAGACAAGGATAACGAGGTTTGCGCTTTTCATCATTGGATTCCGCCTTTTCAGGTTTCTCCTTTGAACTTTTGTCCATTTTATTCTTCTTCTTTCCTTCTTCCCACCGGATTTTGATTTGGCTGTAGATGACTCTACAACGTGAATATCGGCGGAAATCTCTGCAGAAGAATCTCCTGTTGGGGAATCAGGCAAGGTTATGATAGGGGAAGAATTCTTGGAAGACTTCTTCTTAATTTTAGTGTTAACCGTACCAATCATACCATCGGTGGCATGAGATCCCGAAGGAGCTGCAATGATTTGATTTTGCTTGGGAAGATCAGGGATTTTCTCGTGTAACGTACCTGACTGCGTATAGACCAAGTCAAGGTACTGTGCTTGAGCAATTACTTGCTCCTCAGTAACAACTCCGGCTTTAGCTACATCTTCAGTGATCTTTGGCAACAAAGATTTTACAAACCACTCGGCCAAGATCTGATCCGGAATAAATACCTTCACTAAACGCCGTCGACGTCTCCACTCATGAATATGATCTGAAATGTAAGTGGATGTCGATTGTTTTAGCGAAGTTAGCAATTCCGTGCCATTGTCGTATCGGACTGGCAACTGAAAATGAGTTAAAAACGAGGTAGCTAACTGACTAAAATTATAAAAAGTGCCTCGTGGTAACTCAATGTACCATTTGGCCGCGAGACCAATTAGAGTGCGTTAGAAAAGTCTAAGACGGATTGAATCATCTGAAATGGAATTAGACGCACACCAGAGGTGGTAAGTCATCACATGGTTCGACGGGTCCTCTCCTGATTTACCTTCGAACTTAGGAATGTCACTGGGCAACTTATTCGGCATTGGCGGCCAAAATGGAAGATAATTAATGGGATCGTTCGTTAGGCGCGACAAGTCAGGTAAGTCCAAAGTTGCGATAAACGGTAACTGCCGATTAGGATCCCTAAAACTCTGGGTCATGAGACCAGCCCCAGGAGGAGGATATCTAGGATAACTAGGAATAGGAATTGCATTTGAGATATTATATCCTCCCGGAAAACCAGGATTAATCGGACCGTACTGGGGTTGTTGAGGTTGTTGATAAGTGTACCCAGGATACGGTTGATACTGATAGACTGGCTGCTGCACAGCAGGACCAAATTAGTATTGTCCCTGGTACGGTTGATAAGTAAATTGTGGTTGACTTGTGACAACCGTACTTGAACTAGGTTGTCCTACAGGCATCTGAACCGAAGTTTGAATCGTAGATCCAGACGGTGGTAAAGATGTCTGAGGAGTAGATACAGGAACAGTAGAAACCGGAGCTGTCGATACTCCAGAAGTAGGTGGGGTAGATTTAACAGATGTTGCGGCAGTTGTAGAAGTCGTTTGAGGCGGAGTACGAGGTGTACTAGGCCCAGGCTGAGAAACTACCGAAGGTACAGAAGTTTGAATGTTAGACTGGACTGGTTGCTGGGGTGTACCAGAAACTAAGGGTTGTCCAGTTTGAGATGACAACTGTACATTTGGCTGCAACACCTGTTGGGTTTGCGATGGATACCACACTATATTCATTCCGGGGTACTGACCCATAACAGGTTGAGAATACTGAGGACCATAACCAGGTTGAGGGTAGGATTGATAATTGAAAGGTACATTTCCCGTTCCTTGAACATACGTTTGACCGGAGAGTGGTTGGAAGTGTTGACCTTGGGGTTGATACCCTTGAGGCACGTACTAGTACTGGGGTTGACCTTGAGGTATAAATTGATACTGGGGTTGACCTTGGGGTACATATTGAGTCTGGGGTTGACCTTGAGGAATGTATTGTCCCGTAGGTATGTACTATCCTTGAGGTTGCCCCCTAGATGCAAATTGGGTACCTTGAGGTTGCCCCCCAGGCGAGAATTGAGGCTGCCCCCCAGGCGGTAATTGGCCACCTTGAGGTTGAGGATTGGGAATAGAACCTGACATCATGAGAATGTCTTCTACGCTCAACGGCTTAGTACCATTGCTTCCAGTTAATAACCCTTGCTCACTCAATGGGTTGAGTAGATGCTCCCGAAAAAGTACCAGAAAGGGACTGATACCCGGAGGGAACAGAAGGACCGTCGTACAAAAAGGATTCAGGCGATTGAGTAAACATGGATGACTGTCCTGACATGTTTACAGGAGTATAATAACCTCTAGGTGTTGGGTGATAAGGAGCGCAAGGTGGTGAAAAACTTAACCCTGAGTTTTCTAAAAAATTAGTCAAAGAAAGATACCAAGAACTGCTCCTAGGTGGACTGTAAAAAATTGATTCACGCTCCCTTAGCTCAATAACAGGTTGATTTTCAGGGATAGGGATGCCTACTTCTTCTTCCGGAGTAGCAAGTTCTTTAATAGCAATAAGTCTAGAAGGAAGATCTTGGGTAATTACTCTTTCTATCCTAGGTGAACCAGGACCACTAGAAGTTGGAGAAACAAACCCCGATGTCAGAGTAGCAGCAAATTCACTTTCAGGCTCGGATATTTCAGGTTCCTCACCTGTATCACTAGTAGATGAAAAGCTACCAGTAACTTCGGAAACAGACACTGACTGTGGATTATAATCTGCCGCTAACGGTTGAAAATCAGGATGTACTATCAAAGAAGATTCTCCTTCTTCAGGTGACCCAACTCTACTGTCTCTAGGAGTTACGAGGACTTTCAAACCTTCAAGCTGGCTCGGTACTTCCTCAGGAGGTTGGCCCCGAAGTCTACGAGACTTCCTCAATAACTCAGCCACGTTTACAAACTCAGGAGATTGGCCCCGAAGTCTACGGGACTACCTTGGTAATTCAGCCACAGTTAAAAACTTTTAACTACTTCACACGCAAACAAAGTAAAATCTCAATGAAAAGCACCTAAAGTCTCTAAAGAACCAAACAAATTTGAATCACACGCCTAAAGAATCTAGGAAATCAAACACACACAAACAGTAACTTTCCGTACTGAAAACACTAGTTGGTGATGAAATCCAACGTCGCAGAGTTCAATACAGAAATGGCGGTTGGAACAGTTACCCCGGCAACCTGCTTAATGAATAGACTGGCACAAGTTCCTCCACTTAACCGTCTCGAGTGAAGAGAACCCCCCAGAAAATCCAAGTGAGTCTAGCCGACGCCTGCTCCAGGTACAGTGGGATCTTCCCACCACTGTCACCTCAGGAAGAGTCCTAAAGAATATGGCCACTAAGGTTACCAACTGAAACAAATATACCTAGGGGAACAGTCTACGATCCGATACGCACGTAAGGGCAGAGTAGCAAGCTCAATCCCCTTGAAGGCTCCTTGACATAATCCAAGGTTTACCAACAAGTGACCCCAGGCTCCTCGACAATGGTTAATCTGAGGTTTACCGTTTTTAATACGTGAATATCTGGCGTCGTTCGCAATGAGGAAGGATTGATTCCCACACTGGTTCGGACACGATCTCGTGTTTCTCCTTTAAGAGGAGCTTTCCCAGAGCATAAATGCAACAATTGGATTTCTTCCCTACCACAAGATACAGCTACTTGTTTGTTTTTTACTGTCTTGGAGAGTTAATTACTCTCCTACTCCAAGACACTAGCCTAAGCTAAGTTGGTGTATCAGAGCCCTAGAAATAAAAAATGTTACTAGATGAATTTTACTTTAAGCGTTATTTTTTATTGTTTTTGTTTAAGTCAAAAGGTGCGGAGATGAAACTCGTGGTATGAAGACTTAACTCAAAATCACTAAAAATGCACCTAAGATGATTTAAACAATCTTTTTCTCTTCGATGAACTTCTAACTAAGAAAGAGTTTGAGAATGCAAATACTTTCTAAACACAAATCTTTCTCAATCAAACAAATTAAAAGAAGATCTTTTGGCTTTTCCAATGCACTCAAAACGAGACAACTAGTTATTTCACAAAAATTTCCCTTTTTCGTTTCAAAGCACTCAATCACTACAAAAAACAAACTTTTTTCAAAAGAGATTTTTTGTATTTTTTATAAAACACTCAAAACTATGGAAATGACTAACTTTGAGATCTATAAACTATAAAAACCTATTTGAAGTCAAAGCCTACTAGATGTCTTTTTTAAGGATGTTTTACTTAGCTAGATGTAAGCTAAGGAACAATTTATGCAGAATCACAAATAAGTCAAGAACAACCAATTTTGTTTTCTTTTTGAAAATGAAAATCCAAACTTTTAAACACAAGCTTTTTGAAGTTTTGTAAAGAGAAAACTCAAAGCGGATTCCTCAACAAGGGGAGATTTCATAAATGGTCAGACTTATAAGAAGGTTGGTAGACACTAAGGTGATCTGAAGTCCCTACAGCTTCTAAGCTCAGAGCCACTACACAACCAAAATGAAAAACAAACCCAACAAGCAAAACTCCTAGGAATTTCACCTAAAACCCTAACACTAACGAAATCAACCTAAGGAAAGCTTCTGACAAGTTATATGCAGTTCTGGGCAGTGGATAACAATTTCTAAACAAAAACTAAGCTGACTAACAGAGGAAATCTTAGGTTTTTCAAAATTTTGACAGGGTCCGCAGGCCCACAGTTGACGCAGGTGCAGTCCCGCTCTGTGCTAAAAGCAAAGGTGCGGATAGGTACGCACTGTATCAAACGGCTAGGGTGCGGTCCTCTCCCAAAGCTATGAAAAACAAAAAATAACCCTGGATCTACAAACTCTACCCAATTTTACACACAACAAGCCAAAAACAGAAACAAAAACACAGTTTCTCAGGTCAAAGTAAAAACAAGGAAAACAATCAAGTCCCTAGTGGAGTCGCCGTTTTGTCACACGGAATAAGTCGATCTTGCGGACAAGATAGACCTTCCTAGAATCTAAAGAAGACCTAATGACAAGCAAACCAACCAGACACTATCTTTCTCTAAATATTCTTTAATAAACAATGGAAAACAAGTGTTTTTAGGGCCTACCTTAGGTCCAACGCAAGTTTGTGGATGCCCTCGCTCCTTCGATCCAAATGAGCTCCTTTGTCACGAATCTGCAAACACAAACAAGGCAAACAAATTAAATAACACCTGAAAAGCCAACATCATAAAACATATTTAACATGAAAGTCAAGGAGTCCATGAAACAAATAACATGAGATACTTGTTGAGAAAAATGAGTTTGATTGTATTAATTCAAAAGAAGAAGAACTTTACAACCTTTGCCTTTACGATGTACAAGCTCCTCCCAGGGTCCAGCAAGAAGTCTCCTCTACTTTGACAAGTTTCACTCACTCCCCAATGAAGCCAAAAAGGTATGTGATCTCTCCTCTTAAGCTCAACTAGGAAGTCCTGATTTCACCAGCATTTACCCTCAAAAATGTTCAGTTTCTAACTTCCTCAGCAACCAGCCCAATGCCTATATTTATAGTGCAATGGAGGGAGGTTACTAAGTCCTCCTTCAAAGGGATAAAGCCCTCCTTCAAAGGGATAGCTCCTCTCATCAAGGGATTAGCTCCTTCTCTTTTGGGATGCATGAACCACCTCAGAGCGAACAATCCACGTCAAAATTCCTTCTAGAATCCTCTAGAATTAACCCAAAGTGAGTTTTTTAAGATAAAACTTGTGCCTTTTGACTTTCACAGGGGTCCGCACCCACACCGTTAGGGACAGAGCGGGCAGGTCCGCAGTTTTTGTAAACAGAAGGTGCGGGACCGCAGGTGATAGTGAGAGAAAGTGCAGAACCAGAGTTACATTGATTTTTAATGTTTTTCTCTCATTTCCAAAGCTTGACTTGAAGAGCTGAGGTCTGAGACTTGCTTAGGAGGACAGTACAAGTGATGATAGACCCATACTGACTGCAAATAATCATGGTGACGATATTTTTGTGTAACAATTCACTATGCTGCTGTTTCCGCTTTTACTATGGAATGATTTTTGGGTCATTTCCACTCAAAACTGATTTCCAAAAAGAAACAAAACGAAACCGGTTTGGAAACCTATGGCTGTTGCTGCGTTTATCACCAAAAGGCTGGGGCTTTGACCAGCGTTGACCGCATAACAAGGAGTGTTGGATTCGCTGTAGGATCGATGTTTCTCCATGCTTGTACATTCTAGTTTTTGTTCCTATTCCTTGCTTTAGCTTGCCTGTCATGCCACGTGTCAGATGATGAACCATTTACACGATGTTGTAACTTCTTGTAACCTTTTTATTAAAAACTCATAATTTCTAACATAAAAGCTCATAAACTAACTTCAATGCAAACTAACAACTATAATACTGTTAACTAATCAATTTCAAGGAATATAAGGGATCTATGGAGGGAAAAGGTAGACAAATGATGTGTTTCAAGAGGAAAAAGAAGGTCATGGAATGGTACCAACATCTCCCCCAAGCTTAATGAATTAGCATGTCCTCATGCTAATCCTGATGTTTTGCCTCTAAACTCTGTCCCTGCCTGCACCTCTCCTGCTTTCAACAATGCCTCCGTGTTCTTCTTAGCTTGGGCATCTTTCTGACTGTGGAACTCATGCTTTAAACTCTTGTACTTCTCCTTGAGGGCTTTCTTTTGGTTATACCATTTAGTTGCCCACTTGAAAATGTCAGTTTGTTCAGCCTCGAGTTCCTTGATTTTCTCCCTCAACTTCTCATTTTTCTGTTGAGTCTCTTTACTCTGTGCTCTTAGCATTTCATTCTCTTTCTTGATGACTTTTTCCAGCATGTTGGCCTCCATCAGTTCTTCCTTTAACTTCTCAATTTGCTTTTCCAGCTTCCTTTGTTTCTTAATGGCGGGTGGTGACTCTTTTTCTTACCTATTGTTGCTCTCAACCTCCATCTCAGCTTCTAGTCTAGGTTGTGAGTGAGCACTGCTCTCAATGTCCATTGGTGCAGGTGCATTCGATTCTGGTTGGTCTTCTTGTAGCTTAGTCTTTTGTGCTCTCCTGGATCTTCTTGTATAGGTAGTAAAAATTTTATCTTGCTCTGCTTTCTGGGCATCCTCTTTTCTCATTTTCCTTGTCCTCACACTACTAATGGGTGGAGGTACATGGCTTGATTTGTGCACAGGAATCTCCTCATCAATGTCGTGCATAAATCCCGAGTGTTCTTGTTGTTCTTGCTCATCCTCTTCATCTTTAATTTGGTTGGCAGCCAAGAATTCCTTCCACGTTCTTCCTCTTCTCTGTAATTCATACTCAATAAGAATTTTAATTAGCCCGAAATGATATAAGCTCTTGTCCTCGTTACCTTTTTTCTTTTGGATGGTTTTCGACATTTTGGTTAGGCTCTGCAAGAGGAAGTATGGTAAGCTAATAGTGCACTGCCCTTTCAAATGTAGCAGTAGTTTGATGTGGTATAAGTAAACGATGTTGTAGCGGCCCTCACAAGTTACAAATTTTTGGATGATATACACCATTTCGTCCCATGGATGCATCAGCCAGCTCCTAGGGACACCTTTCTTCCAGTTAACGGATGAGACCCTCGATCTGGACATGAATTGGGTCCATGATTTTTCTTTGAACTGTTTTGTCTTGAAGTATTTCTCCCCTTCTGGGCTGATCCCTAAGGACTGTGCTATGGTGTCTTCTGAAACCCTGAATGAAAAATTACCTATCAAGGCTTTCTCCCCATTGAATGTAAAGGCAAATTGTTTAGTGACTTCCTCATTGCTTCCATGAAACTTCTCCAAGAAGGGTAGCCATTGTTTTTCTTTTAGAATTGCAATGCAGTCATCGTGGTACTGAGAACTATCGAATGTGCTTGGCTCTACCCTATTAGTCATTTTGACAGAGAAATTTTGCTCTAACCCTCTTCGTTTATGCCTACGAATTCAACAAAGGTATTTTGGTTTGTTACCTTTGTCTTTTGCTCCACACTGCTGACCTGATGGCGCCCTCTGTTCTTCGAAACTAGCTCCTTCAGTGAGTTAAGTGATGCCCAGATGACTGTCTTGTAATTATGGTGGAGGTCGAAACTTGTAAACCCAAATGACTGTGTTTTCCTTTCGTAGCACTTGCTACTCTCAGTCTTTGCTGTTGAAATCACAGAAGTCGAATTGCTAATATAGAACACTGAGAATGAAATGAATTTTTTTTTTTAATAACCGACCCGACTCAATTCATAGCATATTCATATTTTATGACAGAGGAGTAGTTGTACCGGGTCGTATGAATACCATCATGAGAACGCTGGAAGGATATATGGAGTACTGGAGCATGATATCAGATAGTCGTTTGCATCATTCGACTTCGTCGGGTGGTTATGTTATAATTCGGCTGATTCAAACATAATGAACAAAACCGTATAGCATTTGGCTTTCAAACAATTCACCACATGTCCCTCGTTCATTGGTACCTGGCCGAATAGAGATGTTGGACCGGCAGTAGGGTTTGATTGGCCGATAAAGAGTTAATAAAAAAGGCTGGAAGGGTGATATGAGAGGGGATTGAGAAATCGTATGGAGAGTATGGGGATTTTAAAAATCGTATGAATATGGGATAGGTTAGAGTGTTGGGAGATGATAGGGATTAAGAATATGATAAGGGGTGATAGGTATGTAGGTGTTTTTGAAATTGATCGTAGCAGTCATAGTCATCACATTTAACATTAAAAATTAATCTAAGAATTTAAATGTTAAAAATAAAGAATACATTACACTTTTATTGGTTGATCAAGCGTTGAATTGGCATGCTAGGTAGGACTAGTCTTTCTTGACTAATCTTTGTTGTTCATGACAGGTCCCTCTAAGATGGATTTGAATGCAACAGGTCCCTCTGAGATCTGGAAAATGTTTGTGCAGCTTCTTTGAAATCTGGAAAAGAATTATATGTGTGCAGGTTCCTCGATCTTTGGTGTTTGATGAAGCCTCGGTGACAAGCAACCTTTGAATCTCTGTTGAAACTTTGTTGAAGCTTTGCTGAAGTAACTTGAGATAACAGTCTCTTAACAGGTCCCTTTTATGTATGTTGAACAGGTCCCACTACTGTTGGTGCTGGTAACATGGTCTTCTGGACAAAACAGGTCCCACTGCATAGTGTTTTTAAACAGGTCCCTCTGATTAAAACAAAGACAAAAACAACTTCTTTATTGAAATCTGGAGTGCTGAAACAAACTCTTTGGAAATTTACAGTGAGGAGATGAGATAAGAAATCTTTGAGAATTTACAATGAGGAGATGAGATAAGAAATCTTTGAGAATTTACAATGAGGAGATGATATAAGAAAACAAAATGCTGATGCTTCTCCCCCACTAAAGCGTTGACTTGTCCTCAAGTCATTATTCAATTGATGAATCAAACAGGAAAGAAAAAGAAAAGGAATTCTTACCAGCCAATGAATTGGTTTTCAAGTAAGAATTCTGGGTTAGAGTGTGCCAGAGTCTGGTTTTCACATCTAACCCATTTTTATTATTATTATTTTTGATTGTTTTTTTTTAAATTATTTTTTATTTTATTTTTTAATTTATTTTGAATTTCTGAATTGAAATGAAATGAACTAAGGCAGAGGTACTGCAGCTGAAGGCTGCAATATCTCAACCTCTCTCTGTTGAGATACAGTTTGAAGAAAATTTTGCTTGCTGATGGGCTTATTGTAAAGTTTCAAGCGATGACCATTGACAGTAAAGGAGTGGCCTTCTCCGTCAATAGTTATGAGCTTGACTGATCCATTGTCATAAACTTTAATGATTTCGTATGGGCCCATCCAATGTGTGGTAAACTTGGCTTTATGATCTCTGAATTTAGAATCAAAGAGTAAAGCCCAGTCTCTTTCCTTGAACTGGTTCTTCTTGATATGTGCATCATGCCACTGCTTCCTTTGTTTTTGCATGAGGATTGTTGTTTCCTCTGCTTGCTGCCTCATTTCATCCAGCTGGTTCAACTGCTAAATTCTTTCTTGTTGTGCTTCATTCAGATCAATTCCCAAATCTGCAGCCATCTTAAAAGTATGTATTTGAAACTCAATAGGAAGCACTACCTCTTTGCCATACACCAACTGATATGGTGTAAATCCTGTAGTATTCTTCCACGTGATTCTATAAGCGCAGAGTGCATCTTTGAGCTTCTCTTCCCAATTCTTTTGGTTCATTGCCACAGTTTTAGTGATAATTCCTTCCAAAGTTTTATTTGTGGATTCCACCTGGCCATTGGCCTGTGGATGGTAAGGTGTATTTCTTATGTGCTTGATTTGATATTTTTCTGTGATGTCCTTAACTAACTTTGAAGTAAACTGAGTACCTTGATTAATCACTATCTCCCTTGGTACTCCATACCTTACAAAAATCTCTTCAAAAAGGAAGTTTACCACTGTTTGTTCAGTTGCTCTAACTAGTGCTTTTGCTTCAGCCCATTTTGTTACGTAATCGGTACATACTAAGATGTACTTCTTACCATTGGAGGTTGTATTATTGGGTCCTATGAAATCTAGAGCCCATTTTTCAAATGGCTCTAGGTGCACTTGGGGCTGAAGTGGCATCTCATCTGTAGCTGTTGGCCTGCCCATTCTTTGGCAGCTATCACAACTCTTCACGTACTTCTTGGAATCCTTAAAAATGGATGGCCAGTAGTATCCAAGACTAAGAATCTTGAATGCTGTTCGCTTAGCTGCAAAATGCCCACCACACGGCTCATCATGGCAAGATTTTAAAATATCAATTATCTCATCATTTCTTACACGTCATCTAATAATCATATCATAACCAGTGTAAAATAAATCGCCATTAATCCATGAGTATCGAGCACTTTGTTTGACTAGCCTCTTCTTTTCCTTTGGAGTAAAGTATGGAGGTGTTCTTCCTGTAGACAAATAATTGGCCAAGTCAGCATACCAAGGATTCACTATTGAAATTGCAAATAGATTTTCATCTGGAAAAGAATCTTCAACCGGAACAACCTCACCTTGATTTTGCAGTCTAGAAAGAAAATTTGCCCCCTGATTCTCCTTACCTGGTCTATCTAACACTGTGATGTTAAATTCCTGCAACAATAATAACCATCTCGTAACTCTGCCACTAGTTACTAGTTTATTCATTAAATGCTGAATGGCAGAATGGTCAGTATGTACAAAAACTTCATAACCAGTTATATAATGTCGGAATTTATTCACAGCATATATGATGGCAAGCATTTCTTTTTCTGTGACTGTGTAGTTTAATTCTGCAGGTGTTAGATTTTTGCTAATGAAATAGATGGCATAATGACAAGACTCCTCTTTTTGGCCTAATGAGGCACCTGCTGCAGTATCAGATGCATCTATAAAGATGTGAAATGGTAGGTTCCAATTAGGTCCTTTTAAGACTGGTGTGGTTGACAACTTCTTTTTGAGTGTTTCAAATGCTTGCTGGCAATTCTCATTCCAGTTGAAAAGTACATCTTTGGCTAGAAGTTTAAACAAAGGTGAAGCTATTTTACTAAAATGTTCAATAAACCTTATGTAATAGCTTGCATACCCAAGGAAACTTCTCACCTCTTTTTGAGTCTTCAGAATTGGCAAATTGACAATGATCTGGATTTTCGATGGATCAACTTCAATGCCTTGAAAAGAAATATAGTGGCCTAATACTATCCCCTCGTTTAACATCATAAAGCACTTTTCATTGCTCAGGGACAGATTAGCTTCAATACATCTCTTCAAAACTTTTTCAAGATTCTCTAATGCATGCTCAAATGAATCGCCATACACTGAAAAATCATCCATGTAAACTTCAACGCAATCATGAACTAAATCAGTAAAAATAGCTAATACAGCTCTCTGAAATGTAGCTGGAGCATTGCAAAGTCCAAATGGCAAAACATTATAAGCATAAGTGCCCTAGGGACAAGTAAAAGTGGTTTTGTCCTGGTCCTCTAAGGCTATCCTGATTTGGTTGTAGCCACTGAAACCATCAAGAAAAGAGAATGATGATTTCCCAGCTAATGTGTCTAGCACTTGGTCAATAAATGGTAGTGGGAAATAATCTTTGAGCGTTGCTTCGTTCAATTGTCTGTAATCGACACAAATCTGCCACTTGCCATTTTTCTTGGGCACTACTACCAATGGGGATACCCACTGACTGTCTGAGATAGGATAGATAAAATTAACTTTCAACAGTTTTTGTAATTCCTCTCTAACAATATCCTGGAGCATGGGGTTCATTCGTCTCTGTGGTTGCCTCACTGGTTTGATAGTACTATCGGTATAAATATGGTGAGTGCATGTTTCAGGGTGAATCCCGTGCATATCGGTGTAGTCCCAAGCAAATGCTTTCTGGTATTTTCTCAATAATTGAATCAATTTCTCTTGCTGAGATGAGTCTAGGTGAGTGCCAATATTCAGAGTTTTTCCTGGACTAATCTCTATGGTCTGACTCTGTGTGTTTGTGATGGATTGAATGGGAAAAATATTGTGGAATGTTGTTTGTAAAGATTGAATGGTGCATGTTTCCTGAAAATTTTGGGCTAAAAGTTCATCTACAGCATGATATTGGTCATTCCTCAAATTTTCGGAAATATCAGGTTGAGAAAGGAACAATTCTACCAAATCATCATTATTATGTTCTTGAAAATCATAGATTTGGTTGATGCTAAAAACATATTGTACTTCTTCTTTATCATTGTATTTATCGTCAAGCCATAAATTGTGTGCTACTGCTGGTGATTGTGCTGATGGGTAAAGAGTGAGTTGTTTTCTTTCAGTTCCTCGTGAAATGATCATATTACCCGATCGACATCCTATGAATGCATCAGTAGTTGCTAACCATGGTCTACCAAGGATGATAGGGTGCCCTCCTAAATTGGATTTGGGTTGAAGAATTAAAAATTCCACTGGATACTCCCAAGAGTCCAACGAAAAAATTATGTCCTCCAGAATCCCTTCAGGAATCACTTTAGACCTATCAGCGAGTTCTAGAACAATTGTTGTGTGTTGCAAATTTGTGAGCTGGAGTGTTTTCATGGTTTCAAGAGTCATGACATTTATTGCGGCCCCAAGATCTATTAAGGTGTTTGGAATATGTATGTTGTTAATGATTGTAGTGACTCTGGGAATACCAGGATCAACATACTTTTCCATTGAGATGGTGTTTGTCATAAGGCCAGCTAAATGTCCAATAACATGAATGGTTTGTGGATCAACCCTTTTCCTAGTGGGCTTCTTAAGGCACAATTCTTTGATTGCTTTAGTATATATGGGAATGTCTTTTATGGCTTGTAGTAGTGGAATTTTTATATAGACATTCTTGAGCTCATCTAAAACATCAAACTGTGGTATAGACATTGGAAGTTTTGTTTGGACCAATCGGTCTGGAAAAGGTGGTGGATGCAATGGTTGCATTTGTTTATTTTTGGTGTCATCGTTTTGTTTTCTTTGATTTGCAGTTTCATTTTCATTTTCTTCGTTTTCTTCTTGTTTATCAGTTGTTGGAGATTCTTTGTGAAGTACCTTACCAAACCTCAAATTGATATTTTGCAAGGGTAATGTGGGATATGAGGTTCCCTCATCTACATTGTAGGCTGGCCTCTCTGCTCTGTTATTTGGATTTGGTACAAGTTGAGCAGGGATTTGAGTAAGTCTGGGAGGTTGTGAGTTAGATGGAAGTTGTAATTGTGTTGGATTTATTGGTGGAGGAGCAGGCAATGCTTGTTGAGTGGGTTGAGGTTGATGTGGGTAAACAACTTGCTGCTGAGGATATTGCTGATATGATTGAGGATATGGCGAGTATGGCTGATGATATTGTTGATATGGCTGCGAATATGGTTGGTATGATTGAGGATATGAATGATATTTTTGAGAGTATTGTTGAGATGGTCTCCATTGTTGTTGGGGGTAATTTTGGTGCTGCCATGGCATGGGTACATTCCATGAATTCTGAGCATACATCTGATCATGTACAGGAAATTGCAAATTCTGATTTGGGAACATACCTTGAGGTGCTAGTTTTGGCTGCCATGGTCTCTTTGCGCCCATGTAATACACATTTTCCATATCTGCATTAGCTGCCACATTACAATTCTGCAAAACCTTGACTTTAGAGCAATGAAATATATCATGATTTTCAGTACAAAAGGCACAAACTTGAATGTTTTCTAATGGGCAGTGTTTTAAGGCATGTTTCTTCCGGCATTTTGGGCAAAAGATAGCCATTATCTGATCTTCCTCTTCTTGTCTCTTCTTAGCTTTTAGAGTGTCAATTTGGGTTCCTAAGGTACTTAACAGATCTATTTTGAATTCTTCTAACAGGTTCCCTATTTCAGCCCTTGTGACACTTGCTGAAGCAGATTTTGTGGCTTTGGATGATATGGTTCTTTTTCCAATTTTGGCTTTGCTCCTAGAATACTTTTCACATAACTCAGCAATTTCTTCAAAAGGTAAAGTGGAAATATCACCTTTGCCCATCAAGTTAAGATCATCTAAGTATTCCTCTCGAATGCCTTTCAAGAATATTGTTCGAATCAAATCAAGAGGCATGGTTCAGTGTTTTGATTTTTGTAAGTTGTAAACAAATCATTCTAAGTATTCCTCTAAATTTTCATCCTCTTGTTGGTTCATCCTAAAGATATCATCTTTGGAATCTTTCGATCTACAATAAGGTTGGTATTTCTTTAGGAATATTCTTCTCATGCTATCCCAATCAGTGATCGCATGTTCACCAAGCCCCATGAACCATCTTAATGCTGATGCTTTTAATGTTGCTGGGAAGAGTCTAAGCCTATGGGCATCATCTGTGTAACCATATGTTCGACATACAATGTCAAACTCAAACAAGAATGAATTTGTGTCTTCTGAAGCCATGCCATAAAAGTTTGGTAGCACAGATGGAGGTATGTTTTTCATTTTTATTTCATCATCTTCTTGTGGTTCTGTTGTGGCCACCAACAACCCCCCTCCTTCTTTAAGTATTAGCAATAACACTAAAGAAGTGGGGACCCTTAGTAAAAAATTCAAAAAAATTTATAAAAATTTTTGTATTATACTCCTTAAAATATATCGCACGGAGAAGAGTAAAACATTTCTTTATGAGCACAATAAAAAAACTACGAAGAAGCGATGCGAAATTCATCGCATCGCATACATTAAGATGCGCCCATAAATGAAACAAATCTCCGATGGCTGATATGCGACATCGCATATCGCAACATCGCATAAACAGCACACAATAACTTAACAAATTGCAACAATCTGCGATCTACGATCTTGCGATAAGCGCGATTTGCGATCTTGCGATAAGCGCGATGCTGCGATTCTGTGATAAACTGATCAGGAAACTCTGCGATGACACATCTTGATAATGTGATCCGCGATGCTGCGATGCGAGTTGCAGAAATCACCCATCGCAAATTTTCTTCGGCTCAGCATTCAAGAAAAGCTGTCCCTAAACCAAAAATTGGGCGCGCGCCTTAAAGGAAATTAATGAATGTACGCCAAAGTATTCATGAAGGATAGTTTTGTGTTTTTCGAAGAGTCAGTTCACTGTGGGTGTCATGATTTTATACATTCGTAGAGCTTAAAGCTTTTGTGTCAAAATTTATTATCATTACTCTTTTCCTTTGCGTGAAGTGCAGGAATAAAAAACAGGAAACAACATGAAGCAATGTGCAGGAAACATCTAAGGAAAAAGGGAAAGCGTCAATGCTCGGAGAACAGAGAAGAGATGCCCTCATAAACGGATACCGCATGCAACAGAAACGCAGATTTCAGAGTATTACTGAACAGATGTTGATATCAATAGGCGATTCGACACTCAAGGTCAAAAGCTCACAAAAGCAGCATGTTTACAAAATTCTGAAGCTTATGCCCAGTAAAGGAAAAAGTGCTAAAGACGGAAAACGCATCAGAAAGGCCCAGATCAAAGAATGGAGGCAGTCATTTCTAAGAAAATTGTTCAGAAAGAAAAGTCCCTAACTTGCTTAGTCTTCCACGAGTCTGGAAACCGAGATAGCAAAAGCAGATGCAATTTGAGAGAAATTTGGGTTGTTACCAAGTATATATGCAGTAAATTTGCCCAGCCAGAGGATGATTCCCAAAAATATCTTCTAGTTTACTAGAAAGTGGTGCCAGCGCTTGCCATTTCTATTTGCGTAGCTCAAGCAAAAGCAGAAAACAACCAGCCGACTCTTCCCAGGCAAATGTTGCATGCTCGCAACATTAAGGAGCAAATGCAGAAATAGTTAGGAATTAGATTCAATTTTTAGAAATAAGTTTGTTTAGGTAAAGGGCGGTCATTTAAACCGTATCCTAAATTTATGTAATTAAGTTATTTAGTTAGCATTATTTAAACCCTTCTCATGCATTTAGAGAAGGGTCCAAAAATTTGTCAAAAACTTGTCCTCAGAACATGCACTTCTGCACCATCAGAGGAGGTTTTGATGAATGAATGGATCAAGGTTTATTAATGTTTGCATTTGATATCTGCTACTGATGTTGCACTTCTGTACTCTTGGTAGATATTAGAACAAGCAGAGATAAATCATTGTTGCTTGAAGCTTATGAGTAGGACCAGTCATAAATGGTACTTTTATCTCTTGGCTATTTCTGTTTATATTCCTAAAGTGATATACAGTTTTAGTTGTTTATATGTTATTGCATGAATGTTTGAGTTACCATTTGGCACTTTTGTACGGTGGAGCTATTTATTTATGTTTGATATATGAATAACTTATTATGCGATATGATGTTCACAACTGTTTTGCCTAACTTTTTATACAAAGTGGTCCATCTTCATTGATTTCCATTCTTATGATAGCTTAATGATCTTTATTACCAGTTATTATTTGAAATCTCTTTAGATCGCATAATAGAAGAAATACATCCCGGGTTAGCATAGATTAGATGTGTTGTTTTCATTAGATTACAATAGCATAGAATTAGATTAAAGTAGCTTAGATTAGAACTCTTAGATCAGCATCATCCAACTCTGCACACACACACACACCCTTACATTGGGAAACTGGTCCCATTATCCCCAGTCGGACCCGCTATACCAAACGGATAAGGAGCTGCCAACCAAGGTCCGAACCGAGCGGTTATCCCCCTTGTTGTCGACCCGATTTTCGGGGCTTCAACATATTTAGCACTAGAAGGAGGGCCTGAACTATGAATGGCACTTAAATCAAAATCTAAATACCATTCTGAGAGTAAAATTCCCTCATCATCTCCCCCGACTTCTCCAATATATTTAAATCCAGAGTCAGAAGTCGCTCGAGTATCAATCGCTGCTACACGCCCTGATAGTTCAGACCAATCTACCATTAAACCTCCTGGAGTTGGGTCTCTGATTCACAAACTTCAGGGATTTTCCATTTCTCCTCAGAGGTCTGATAAATCTCAAAGCAGTGTGACTTCGCAGTACAATCCTGCTCATCCCCTAACCAGGTTAAAGAGTGAAAAATTTGGCATCCAGCCAACTGAGTTGCCTCTTCCCACCAGGAAAAGAGCGAGGAAATCACCACAAGAGTCTGACAGTGAGACTCTTTCATCTACATCACCCATTTCAACTACCTCACCGCGAAGTCAACCACCCACACCTCCATTCCAAACCATCATCCATCCGTCTACCGGGACTCCCACAACCCCTCTTCAATCATCTACGATCATAGTATCCTCATCTTCCCAGCCACAGAGATCATCTTCTGCACTTTTCTCTACTAGCAGCTCAACGATGGCCCAGTCTCCATGGAACAACCCTGGGGCAGTTTTAATGCCCGCGCCCTTGAGTCAAATACCGGCCCATCCTGAGAAATGGCTGCCCAAATTCAATCCAGAAGCAGGCATGCTAGCGGAAGAGCACATAAACAATTTCATGCTTTCTATCAATCTCAACGGAGTTACTAACGAAGATGTTGTTGTTCGGCTTTTTCCCTATACACTGCAAGGGACAGCCGGGTCATGGTATTTTTCATTACCCTCCGGGTCTATCACAAGTTGGGATATCTTCCACAATCAATTCCTTATCAACTTTGGTGATGACAGATCAACGGCAACATTAATCAATGACCTATCCAATCTTAAGGCCCAAGCTAAAGAACCTATCAAAGATTTCGATTTACGGTTCAATAAAATTCTCAACAAAATTCCCACTGCTTCCCAACCCAGCGAAGAAGTACGATGTGAATGGTATATTACTGCTTTACCATCAAACATAGCAATCTTTGTGGATAGAGCAAATAAAACAACCTTAGTTGAGAACATGACAAAGGCGATAGCAATAGAGAAACGCGTAATAGCCCTGAAAAGAGATCCGCGATAGAGGAATGCAAGTCTAAAAAAGTCACCTTCAAGGAAGACTCCAAGAAGAAACAAACAAAAGACCCTTTCGATTTGGAAGGATTGCAGAAAGTATTAAAGACCATGTCTAATGAGATGATTGACATAAAAAAACAAGTAGCAGAAACTTCTTTAAAAAAGCCCTACAGAGCTTTTAAAAGAGGTCCTTCAACGGATGCAAGACCACCCAATGCCATCTCCAATGCTGAAACTGAAGAAGAGGAAGAAGAAGAAAGTGCCACTGAAGGGCAGACTGATGACGAAGAAGTTGTGGAATTACAAGGAATGTGGGATTTCATCCTCCCACAAGAAGAAGATCAAGAAGTATTTCCGGTTAGCACACGAAGCAAAAATCAGCTTGATCCTCCCCAAACTACCCCTAAGCAGAAGAGCGCAAGCCCTACAACAAAAGATAAAGTCGCAACAAAGAAGACAACCACTAAAGCGACTCGATCTAGCCCAGTCCAAGCAGATCAAACAACTCCATCAAAAACACTGATAGTGTCGGATGAAATGGAGTACAATATTATTGATGACATGAAAAAGACTAGGGCTAATATTACCCTTTATGAATTGAGCAAATTGAAGCATCAATAGAAGATAATGATGAAAGAATTACACGTCGTGCCTAGTGTACCTTTTCCTACCGTTGTACTCTCTCAAGCTTCCCACAACATGGGAAGACCTCCAACTAACGCGATCAATAAGATTGATCCAAATGATATCGCCTTGATTGGAGGAAGATCAAGATCTCACACTCCCCCGTTTCTTCTCACTTGTGAAATTTTCAATAAAAATGTGCACAATTGTTTGGTAGATTCCGGTGCTTCATCGAATATTTTACCCAGATCAATATGTGCTAAGTTAAATGTTCAACCACAAAAATCCGCAGTATGCATAGTTCATCTTGATCGATCTCAAGTCGAAGTGATTGGTGAAATTAATCAAGTAACCATAAGATTGTCATCTAACCCGAAGGTATGTCAGGTTATTGACATTCCAGTGGCTGATATCCCAGAATTCTATGGCTTAATTCTTAGCAGGGATTGGTCCGAGAAACTCCATGGATACTTTGCAACCGACTAGTCGCACATGTGGTTACCCTACAACAGTAAACCGAATCAAATAAAGGTTGAACGAGAGTTACACCAGAAGTACATAGTAACGGAATTAGAGGGAGAAAATGAAGCGGTATCGTATAACAGCAGTATCATAGGCAATTACTTGGTAGATTCTTTTCTCGGTAATTTCAATGCTCACCCATCACCTTACTTAGAAAATTCAGTTTTGTCCCAAGTCGAAAATTTTTCCCAAACTGATAGTTCAAAGTGTGTTAATTTTGTAGATGAACCTGTAAATACATCTTTGTTTTGGAAATTATATTTCGATGGCTCTAAATCTAACGAAGGAGCAGGAGCAGGATGCGTTCTGATTATTCCAGAAGGAAACAAGACCATGCTTACGTGCAGACTCGAATTCAATTGCACAAACAATACAGCAGAATATGAGGCCTTGGTGCAAGGCCTATACAAAGCAATTGAGTTAAACGTCAAGTATATTCAAGTCTTCGGAGACTCTGAGATTATCGTCAAACAGGTACGTAACACTGTACATTGCCTATCAGGTCATTTAAAGCACTATCAATCTTTAATACAAGATATGACTGAGCATTTCATAGCATTTAATATCTCTTCAATCCCGAGACTCCAAAACGCAAGCACAGACCTTTTGGCTAACGTAGCCTCTAGGCTTATTCCCTCCGAAGATTTTAGTCCAGATAGATTCTCAATAGAATTAATCTTTAGACCATCCATCCCTGACAACATTACAAATTGGAGAGTATTCAATGACGATCCTGATATTGTAAATTTCCTCACTTCTGAAGGATCCTACTCCAATCAGATAATTGACGAAGACCATCACGATCGACAAATACAACAAAATAGCACTGATAATGCTATACCTAAATCGGTGGTTAAGTTAGAAGACTTATACGATTTGAAAAATCGGTTTAAAAGGTCTACCAATTCAAAGCTCTATAGTTCAACTCTAAACTACGAATTAGTAAACCTAGGAACCGATGATAAACCACAAAATGTTAATCTAGGCATCGGCCTAGTCCCTGAAGAAAAACTAGCGTATATTCGTCTTTTGAGAGAACATAAAAATGTTTTTGCCTGGAATTACAATGAGCTGAAGACGTACGACACTTCTATCATTCAGCATACTATTCCTATGATTGACAACGAAAAACCTGTCCTACAGAAACTGAGAAAGATCCACCCCAATTTAGAAAATCAGATAAAAACTGAGCTAAATAAGTTATTAAGAGCCAGAATAATTTTCCCCGTCAGACATTCCAAATGGGTCTCCAATATGGTACCCGTTAGAAAGAAAAACGGAGATATTAGAATCTGTATCGATTTTCAGAATCTTAACAAAGCCTGTCAAAAAGACAATTTTCCTCTTCCACCTATGGAACAGATATTATAGGCAGTAGCAGGCTCAGAACTGATGTCTTTCTTGGACGTATTTTCAAGATATAATCAAGTGCTAGTGCATCCCAATGATCAGTTGAAAACCACATTCAGAACTAAATGGGGCACATATGCATATCAAAAGATGTCATTTGGTTTGATTAATGCCGGCGCTACATTTCAAAGAGCCATGGACATCGCATTTAAGGGTTTAGTCAATAAATCTGTAGTAATTTATTTGGATGATATAACAGTGTACTCCAAGAAGCGAAACGACCATCTCAAAGATTTAAAACAAATTTTTCAACGATGTTTAAGGTATGGGATTTCACTTAACCCAAAGAAATCTTTTTCCGCATTAAGTGAAGGAAAACTTCTAGGATTCATAGAGTCAAAATCCAGTATTCATATTGATCCTGACAGAATCAAAGAAATCTCTAAAATATCTCTACCTCATAATAAAAAATCCATGCAATATTTCCTTGGTCAAATCAATTTTGTAAAGAGATTTGTCCCAGATTTTTCACGAATTGTGTCTCCTTTGCAAACCATGATTAAAAAGAATTCAAATTTCAAATGGGGTCAAGATGAACATGAAGCATTCAACCTGATCAAACAAGCTATTATTAATGTTCCATCTTTAGCAACCCCGAATTTTTCAGAATCTTTTGTTTAATACACATTTGCCTCAGAGAAATCATATGCTGCAATTCTAACTCAAGCAAATCAAGAAAAAACAGAAGCTCCAATTGCGTTTTTTAGCTCAAATTTACAAGGTGTTGAACTCAATTATTCAGACGTGGAAAAACAGGTCTATGCTGTTTTCAAAGCGGTCAAATATTTCAGACCTTTCTTACTTAAAACCCATACTAAGATCATAGTACCGTTTCCAGCGGTAAGAAATCTTCTAATACAGAAGGATATGGGTGAGAAAAGAGCAAATTGGATCACTGCTTTACAGGAATATGACCTTGAAATCAAACCAGCAAACATTGTAAGAGGTCAAGGCTTCTGCAAAATGTTGGCTGGAGCATCGCAAATCTCTGAAATTTCGTCTGAAGAGATACAAAAGTATGAGGTAAGCCTAAACGATGCAGAATCATTGTATGCTGATATCATTTATTATCTTAAGAACGGGTATGCTCCATCACACCTGCATCACACTAAGAAAAGAGCTCTGAGATTGAAAGCTAAACAATATCAGCTCATAAATGATATTCTTTTTAGAAAGAATTATGATTCTGTTCTTCTTAGATGTCTTGAAAAAACTGAAGCTGAAAAAGTTTTGCAGGAACTCCACGATGGACCAGTAGGCGGACACTATGCTGGAGATGCTACTGCACATAAAATTTTACGTGCAGGATATTACTGGCCTACGCTGTTCAAAGATTCACACAGTTACGTGAGGAAATGTCAAGTCTGCCAAACTACTGCTGGAAGACAAAAGAAGCCGTCCCTGCCACTACAACCGGTAAACATCAAGCAACCATTCAGTCAGTGGGGCTTGGACATAATAGGTGAGATCGTTCCTCACTCTTCTAAGCAGCATAGATACATCCTCACGGCAACAGATTATTTTACTAAATGGGTAGAAGCAGTTCCTCTCAAGACGGCTAATTCTGAAAATATTATCGAATTCATAGATCAATTTATAATCACTAGGTTTGGATTGCCAACGGCTTTAATGTTTGATAATGCATCATACTTTTCTAGAAATGCAATGACTGAGTTTGCACTTAAAAGAGGGTTCAAACTAAAATATTCGGCCAATTACTATCCGTAAGGTAATGGGTTAGCTGAGTCAACAAATAAAAACCTAATCGGGATTATTAAAAGAACAGTTGACCAGAACCAAAAGAATTGGCATAAATCTTTGGTAAATGCTTTATGGGCAGATAGAATAACGAAAAAAGCTTTGATCGGCACTTCCCCCTTTAATTTAGTTCATGGGAAAGAAGTGGTTCTTCCAACTCACTTAGTCATTCCCTCTTTGTCTTTAATACAATACATTGATGAAGTACCTACTTCCTCCATACAACTAAGACAAATGGAAATAATTAAATTAGAAGAGCAACGAGAACAAGCTAAGAAAACCCATGCTCATCATCAAGCGCTAATAAAATCCTCTTTTGATTCAAACATAATGACCAGAAAAAAATTTCAAATGGGAGATTTAGTTTTAAAATGGGATAAGGCTCACGAAGAAAAGGGCAAACATACAAAATTTCAAAAGATGTGGCTTGGTCCTTTTCAGATTGTTGAAGTCATAGGTCCATCAACATTTGTCTTACAGGATCTAGCAGGTAGAAGGGATTCTTTGCATGTTAATGGTCAAATCCTTAAAATATACTTTCCATAGAAGATTATTCTTCTATTTTGTAGAATAGTTTTGTTTTTCTTTTCTTTTTCATAATAAAACCAGTTGTAAATGGTTACTACTGGTATTCACGAAAAGACACCAATTCTCTTTCAGATTTTGAGCTTTTCGCTTGTATAAATAGAAATTTTTTGAAAATCTAACCTTTATTATTGAGAGATACAGTTAAAAATTTTAACCTAGATATGATACTAGTTTCAACTTCAAAAAATTTGATGAAAACAACCTTTAGCGAAGGAATTGTTTTATATCAGCACAATGAAAGGTATCAATAACAAAATAAAGGCTCTTTGTAAAACTGCTGTTTTCAAACTCTATTATTGTCGTCCAGAGCTTTCTTAAGGAAAACAATGATTTCCTCCCTATTAAAGAAAATCGCAGCATTCAGAGGGACAATCCAAGAAACACTATATCTCAAAGAATAAGAGGTCTCATCACGAGCCGGCTTATCATGATCACAGATATTATAACTTTGCTGACTTTGCCAAACACTATCCATCAAAACAGGGCAATGACTCAAGATTGTTGAAATCAAAAGACAAGGGATCTCATCACGAGCCAGCTTGTTCAGCAAAAGTGTAAATCAAGTGAATGACTGTGTCATAATTTGGCTACCAAACCAAGACGTTGTTCTTTAAGAATAAAAAAGGAAAAAGTGTCAATATGGATTTTTCTTTGAAGGTTGTAGATAACCTTAAACAGGATAAAGGATCATTGCTGGGTAACAGGTAACCCTGTCGAGGCTATGGACGCCTGCTGGCAGCAAAGGCTCTACCTACGGCAAACGAGCATATTTTAAAGCTAGCACACAGAGAAGACTTTATTTTATCTTTACAAGACCAAGTAATGGCTGATATAAATACAAGGACAAGCCTGAGGAAGCAAACAATTAGAATAGAAAGAGGTTGGAACAAAATATCATTGATAGAATAAGGCATAATGTACTCCATCTGTCCATAACAAAGTTTAGATTTATGAAAATTTTTCCTTTTTGGAAGTTTAAAAAATTCAATAGAAAAGCAGAGATAATTGGTTCTTCCAGGTGAATCGCCATTGTTGTGGCCACCAACAACCCCCCTCCTTCTTTAAGTATTAGCAATAACACTAAAGAAGTGGGGACCCTTAGTAAAAAATTCAAAAAAATTTATAAAATTTTTTGTATTATACTCCTTAAAATATATCGCACGGAGAAGAGTAAAACATTTCTTTATGAGCACAATAAAAAAACTGCGAAGAAGCGACGTGAAATTCATCGCATCGCATACATTAAGATGCGCCCATAAATGAAACAAATCTCAGATGGCCGATATGTGACATCGCATATCGCAACATCGCATAAACAGCACACAATAACTTAACAAATTGCAACGATCTGCGATCTTGCGATAAGCGCGATCTGCGATCTTGCGATAAGCGTGATGCTGCGATTCTATGATAAACTGATCAGGAAACTCTGCGATGACACATCTTGATAATGCGATCCGCGATGCTGCGATGCGAGTCGCAGAAATCACCCATCGCAAATTTTCCTCAGCTCAGCATTCAAGAAAAGTTGTCCCTAAACCAAAAATTGGGCGCGCGCCTTAAAGGAAATTAATGAATGTACGCCAAAGTATTCATGAAGGATAGTTTTGTGTTTTTCGAAGAGTCAGTTCATTGTGGGTGTCATGATTTTATACATTCGTAGAGCTTAAAGCTTTCATGTCAAAATTTATTATCATTACTCTTTTCCTTTGCGTGAACTGCAGGAATAAAAAATAGGAAACAACATGAAGCAATGTGCAGGAAACATCTAAGGAAAAAGGGAAAGCATCAATGCTCGGAGAACAGAGAAGAGATGCCCTCATAAACGGATACCGCATGCAACAGAAACGCAGATTTCAGAGTATTACTGAATAGATGTTGATATCAATAGGCGATTTGACACTCAAGGTCAAAAGCTCACAAAAGCAGCATGTTTACAAAATTCTGAAGCTTATGCCCAGTAAAGGAAAAAGCGCTAAAGACGGAAAACGCATCAGAAAGGCCCGGATCAAAGAATGGAGGCAATCATTGCTAAGAAAATTGTTCAGAAAGCAAAGTCCCTAACTTGCTTAGTCTTCCACGAGTCTGGAAACCGAGATAGCAAAAGAAGAAGCAATTTGAGAGAAATTTGGGTTGTTACCAAGTATATACGCAGTAAATTCGCCCAGCCAGAGGATGATTCCCAAAAATATCTTCTAGTTTACTAGAGAGTGGTGCTAGCGCCTGCCATTTCTATTTGTGTAGCTCAAGCAAAAGCAGAAAACAACCAGCCGACTCTTCCCAGGCAAATGTTGCATGCTCGCAACATTAAGGAGCAAATGTAGAAATAGTTAGGAATTAGATTCAATTTTTAGAAATAAGTTTGTTTAGGTAAAGGGTGGTCATTTAAACCGTATCCTAAATTTATGTAATTAATTTATTTAGTTAGCAGTATTTAAACCCTTCTCATGCATTTAGAGAAGGGTCCAGAAATTTGTCAAAAACTTGTCCTCAGAACATGCACTTCTGCACCCTCAGAGGAGGTTTTGATGAATGAATGGATCAAGGTTTATTAATGTTTGCATTTGATATCTGCTACTGATGTTGCACTTCTGTACTCTTAGTAGATATTAGAACAAGTAGAGATAAATCATTGTTGCTTGAAGCTTATGAGTAGGACCAATCATAAATGGTACTTTTATCTCTTGGCTATTTCTGCTTATATTCCTAAAGTGATATACAGTTTTAGTTGTTTATATGTTATTGCATGAATGTTTGAGTTACCATTTGGCACTTTTGTACAGTGGAGCTATTTATTTATGTTTGATATATGAATAACTTATTATGCGATATGCTGTTCACAACTGTTTTGCCTAACTTTTTATGTAAAGTGGTTCATCTTCATTGATTTCCATTCTTATGATAGCTGAATGATCTTTATTACCAGTTATTATTTGAAATCTCTTTAGATCACATAATAGAATAAATACATCCCGGGTTAGCATAGATTAGATGTGCTGTTTTCATTAGATTACAATAGCATAGAATTAGATTAAAGTAGCTTAGATTAGAACTCTTAGATCAACATCATCCAACTCTGCACACACACACAAACCCTTAGATTGGGAAACTGGTCTCATTATCCCCAGTCGGACCCGCTATACCAAATGGATAAGGAGCTGCCAACCAAGGTCCGGACCGGGCGGGTATCCCCCTTGTTGTCGACCCGATTTTCGGGGCTTCAACAGGTTCTTGAATAGGAAATTTAAAGGTTGACTCTACCTCGTCTCTTCGACCTTGATTTGGTACTGATCCATCTCTTTCCTCAGCCATTTTGATAGGTTCCTCTGTTCCTTGTTCAGTGTCACTTATTTCAAAGAGAAGATTAAAGAAAGATTGTTGAGTCACTGTGCTACTTTCTCCTTGTATAGAGGATCCAGGGAAGTGTTTCTTCTGTGATTTGTGTGCTAATAGAATTTGCCTCTCGATGAGTGTGAGTCTTTGCCCTGATTTTTTTTTATCCTCTAATTCTCGTATGGTGACTTCCTCAGCAGGTGTGGTGTGTTCAATGTTTTCTAAAGGGTCTGCTCCTGATGGTAGGTTGGTTTTTGGATGGGGGGTTTTTATGAATCTACCTTTATTATCTCTAGATCTAGGCATAAGTAAACATGACTTCTGAATCTATGTTTTTGCTTGTTTTTGTTTATTAAATTTTTTTTCGAAATCCTCTAACTACGCCTCCCCAGCAACGGCGCCAAAATGTAGTGACAAACCTAGGGTGCTAGATTAGGCTAAATTTATTATCGACCAGGGTAAGTAAACTTCGAGGCATGCGTCTAAAATCTATAGACATAAAGGATTCCTAACTAAGTGTTCATTGTGGTAGGTTACAGTACTTCTTTACGGAAGGTTAAGATATGTTCCCTATCACTTTAACACTCAGGTCACTCAACTCATCTAATTGTCCTAAAGACACTGTGTATTGCTTAGACCGAGATTTTAATCCCCTTACAAGGATGCTGTGCGTAAAAGCTCTGTCTAGTTAACACTCAGCATTTAACACTCAACATTCATGAAAGATCAAAAGCATACTACAAATTTAAATACATGCAAACAGAGTTTATGAAGATGCTTTAAAAATATAACGATGGATCAGATCTCTTACGAGATACGGTTCAATGATCTTAACGATAAATCCTTTAAGCTATCACCATAAACACCATTCATAAGGATTGCTAATTGAATCAATGAAATCATAAGCATAACTCTAATCACTATGCATGCTATTCAATATTCAAAAGTTGCTAATGAAATGGAAAATGACAGTATACCTGTCCACGCAGGGCCCGTCCGCGTTTCAACGGTATACTGGAATACGCTCAAGCAACTAAGGTATTAACGCATGAACAATGTTATAATGAAACCGTGACTGTAATCGAGTTCTGGTATTAAGTTCTGAAGATCATACAAAAGCTCTGTTTTCAAAACGATATATAGAGATCAACAACCATGTAACTGTAACTATATCCGTGTTTTTAAAAACAAATAATACACGGCTTTCATTTGGATTGAATGTACATTCACTATGCTGTTGTTTCCGCTTTTACTATGGAATGATTTTTGGGTCATTTCCATTCAAAACCGATTTCCAAAAAGAAACAAAACGAAACCGGTTTGGAAACCTATGGCTGTTGTTGCGTTTGTCACCAAAAGGCTGGGGCTTTGACCAGCGTTGACCGCATAACAAGGAGTGTTGGATTCGCTGTAGGATCGATGTTTCTCCATGCTTGTACATTCTAGTTTTCGTTCCTATTCCTTGCTTTAGCTTGCCTGTCATGCCACGTGTCAGATGATGAACCATTTACAGGATGTTGTAACTTCCTGTAACCTTTTTATTAAAAACTCCTAATTTCTAACATAAAAACTCATAAACTAACTTTAATGCAAACTAACAACTATAATATTGTTAACTAATCAATTTCAAGGAATATAAGGGATCTATGGAGGGAAAAGGTAGACAAATGATGTGTTTCAAGAGGAAAAAGAAGGTCATGGAATGTTACCAACAGAGGTGTTGCTAATTTCCCATAATTCTTAACAAACTTGCGATAATACCCTGTCAACCCGAGAAATCCTCGCAAATGCTTTATGGATGTGGGGATTTCCCATGCCTTAATGGTTTTAACTTTGCTAGGGTTTACCTTAACTCCTTCATGAGATACAATATGACCCAGATATTCCACCTCTTGTACTCCAAAGAAACATTTGGATCTTTTTGCATCTAATTGTTTCTCCTCCAATAGTTGTAGCACCCTGTTAACGTGTTCAACATGATCCTTCCAAGACTTGTTGTAGATTAGTATATCATCAAAAAATACTAACACAAATTTTATAAGGAAGGGTTTGAAAATGGAATTCATCAAACCTTGAAATGTAGAAGGTGCATTGGTAAGGCCAAAAGGCATGACCAAAAACTCATAGTGACCCTCATGAGTTCTAAATGTTGTTTTCAGAATGTCTTGAGCCTTCATTGTAATTTGATGATATCCTGAACGAAGATATAAGTTGGTGAAGTAAATTGATCCATGAAATTCATCCAATAATTCATCAATGACAGGAATGGGAAACTTATCTTTAATAGTGAGCTTGTTGAGCTCCCTATAATCCGAACACATGCGCCATGATCCATCCTTCTTGTGCACCAATACTACTAGAGCAGAGAAAGAACTTTGGCTAGGTTGAATTATACCAGCCTCAAGCATTTCTGCAACCATACGTTCAATTTCACTCTTTTGGGCATAGGGATATCTGTACGGCCTGATGTTTGGAGGAACACTTCCTAGAATCAAATGAATAGCATGATCATGATCACGAATAGGTGGGAGACCTTTGGGAGTCTCAAATACCTTGGAATGATTATCCAAGACTTTTTGGAGATCTGGAGAAATAGATGATTTCGATGTGGAAACATCTAGCGAACATAATTGTGCAATTACACCTCATTGTTCCTTTTTTAGAAGCTTTGTCATACCGTTAGAGCTTATTATCTTTCTCGGTTTCCCTGTAATACCCCTTAACTCAAATTCCCTTCCTTCCGCATAAAATTTCATGAAAAGTTCTTGAAAGTTAAAAGCTATTGTACCCAAGGATTGTAGCCATTGGACTCCTAATACAACATCGGCTCCTCCCATTGGAATGGAAAGCATTGGCCTTTTCAATACATATTCTCCCATGGATTGCTTGATATTATGGCACTTTCCAGAGCAATTTATCGTTCCTCCATTTGCAACCATCACTTGACACTCTGGTGCCGGATATAGGAAGCAATTCAATTCTTTTGCTATCTTACAATGAATAAAATTGTGGGTACTTCCTGAATCAATCAACACTATTACCTTTTTCTTCTTGATTTGTCCTTCTATCTTGATGGTTTGAGGAGTTCTAATTCTAGCCAATGCATTACAAGATATGGTCGGATTCATTTCTTCTATATCTAGGCCTTGTTCCTGGAGTATATCCTCTTCTTTTGACCTTTCTTGCTCCTTTTCTTCTTCCTCTTCACAATCTATGTAGAATAATTTCTTCTCCGCACACTTATGACCTTTAGTGTATTTGCTATCACAACTATAACAAAGCCCTTTTGCTCTTTTTTCTTCCAATTGTTTTGGTGTCAAACTTACAGGTTGTGGAAGGCTAGGGGCAACAACACTTCCATCTTTATAGTTGTGAGTGGTATGCTTCCTGGTTGCCATAATTTTACTTTCCATTTTTCTTGCTAACTTGAATTCCTTCTCTAATGAATCAGGTTCCCAAAGGCGAACATCATGTTGGATATTATCCTTTAAATTCCCTATGAACTCATCAATCCTATGCTCCTCTAGAATATTTTTTACCCTTATGTTCAATTTTTGGAACTCCTCAATGTGCTCCATTATTGAACCCTTTTGTTTGAGACTTATCAATTGGCTAAAAAAAGTGTTGCTTTTTGTATCCTCATAATGTGTTGTCAATTCCTCCGTAAAAATTGCCCAAGTGATAATTTGTTTACGAGAACAAAGCCATTAATACCATACAAACTGATTTGGTTCCAAATATAAAGTTGCAATACGTACCTTTTGTGTGTTTTGCACATTATTGAGATCAAAAAATTGCTCCATCTGTAATATCCATGTTGCAGGATCCTTGCCATCAAACTTCCTCATATCGATTTTTGGAATATGGTGGGTCTTCGATCCAACATTGGAGTCTATGGAATCATGATTAACATTTCTTTTGTTCTCATCATGAGTTTCCTTTACTACCCTTTCACCATTAGTGACCATTTCTTGTATCAACTTATTCAAATTTTTCTTTAATTCTTCCATCTTATCATCCATGCCATCCATTTTAGCATCCATGCCATTCATCTTAGCTTCCATCTTAGCGTACATGCCATTCATCTTAGCTTCCATGTCATCCATCTTAGATTCTATGCCTTTATTTAAACAATCCATCTTAGCTTCTACACCTTTCTTTAAACCATCCATCTTAGCTTCTATATCTTCTTTAAACCATCCATCTTCGATTCTGTTACTTTTTGTCCAAGTGACACTTGTTGCACTTGATCTCATAATTTTGATATATCATGTTGCATTTCTTCCTCTTCTTCATGAGTCATGCTAGAGCTTTCAGGTTGCTTACTAGGTGTTTGCATTTTCTTTCCTCGAGGCATGAATTACCGATAACAATGCTTTACTATGCCCTTTGAATTCCTTCAAACTAATTTTTCAAACCAAGCTTATGCAAAAATTTAAAAAAAAAACTACACACCTTTTTTCACTTTGTAGGTGCTTGATATTGAATCTGATGTATCTATGTAATTTCGGATCATCCAGTTCTGAAATTGCGACCTGTAGTAGCCCTCTGCGTCCTCTTTCCAATGCCACCAGTCTGATCCAAATTGGATTCTCCAAGGAAGAGTTATGCACAATCTCCCTAGATGACCTAATTATAGACCTTTCCAGAAGAGCGAACTTGTATGAAGTGTCACGGGTCACTGTTTCGAGCTTTGGCTCTGAAAAATATATACAAGAAACTACAGTCTGTCCTCTTTCTGTACCTTCTTACAAAATTTCAATCCGATGCTCAAAGAGAAAGTTATGACGATTTTCCCCAGGTCACCTATTTGGAATGTAATTCAGGAGTTTGCAAAAAGACCAACTTCCTCAGATCATATCTCCGCAAATATAGCGCGAAAAGCTCTAAAATTCGGACCCTATGTTCAGTGTGATTTCATCTCAAATGGTTTTTTTTTTTTTTTTTGCTTCTGAAACGTCGCACAAAAATAAATAAATAGATAAAAAGTTATAGCGAAAATGCCATGATGACCTATTTGGAGCAGCGAAACCCTAGAATCCAAAGCTCTGATACCAAATGTTATGAAACCAGCTCACAAAAAGATAGAAAAGATAGATGAACACCTTAAAATTCAGCCTCTTCGAGTGGGTAACCTCCTTTACATTACACAAATGAACAATTCTTGGATGATTCAAATGACAAAACCTCCTTTCTATATATAGGAGTCCAGGGGGTCACAATATAACCAAGCCGACCTAACAATAATAATATAAAGGCACAAAAATAACAATAGAGGATTCTATGGGGCACAGTAATAACAATATGGGGACAACAGGGGCACAACAATATTAATAAGGGATACAACTACAATATTAATGTGGACATCACTAGTATTATAGGGACCTAACACCTTTCTAACGAGGTATTTCATGTGCCAAACATAGATCATATGACCAAGTTACAACCCCAGGAAGTTGGCTGCCCAACTAACCCCAATAGGGCCCACAAACTCTTGGTGTTCCATCTCCTAAGGTTAGGATTTTGGTTGTTTATGGTTTCCCTTCATTGTTTAATAATAAAAATGCCCGTGAGCCTCATTGTAACACAGTTCAAAGGCATGTAGCCGTGACATCTCTCCTCAGAGATAAGCAACCACCGCCCGAGCTAGTTTATTTATGTATGTAAGCATCTTTCAGTTATTTGATATTAATGAAATGAAGATTTATTTCTACTACATCTTTGTGTTTATGTTTATATATGTATTTCATCTCGTTCTTGGATAAGTTTGGATCAGTGGTATCAGAGTGGTTTTCTCTTTCTCTGTTTTTCTGTGCATGTCCCCAATGAGGTCGGGGTATAAGGAGTTAGGGCTTGAACTGGTTGAACTTTTGCAAGACGGCCTCGCTGACCCTGATGACCTCCCATCGCGGAAGAAAAGAAAGACGAGGGAGCAGAAGATCCTTTCAAAATATTACTTGAAGAGGCCCTCGAGTGACAAAGGAGTGTGATGATGGACAACTTTGCCCAGATCCTTTGGTATAGGCAACACATCTTCATCCAGCAGCCACCCTAGAGGCACCAATCTCTTTAAGGTACAAATAAACTTTGACATTCCAATATTTGAAGGCCAGATAGATGCAAATGTTATGGATAAATGGTTAAATTTGTTAGAAGGATATTTTTCAGTTCATGATTTTTCCAACAGGGAGAAGATTACTTTTAAACTCCTCAAAGTCACCCCCAATGCCAAGGACTGGTGGGAAACCTACTATGAGTAGAGGGATAAGAGGGAACCTTGGTTGTTTTCAGCTGCCCCCACTTGGAATTATTTCTCAGATGCCATCAAGGAACAATATTACCCTGTTGGGAGCTATGAAGATAAGTACATACATTGGACAACGTTGCGGCAGTAAAGGGATCAAGATGTGCATGAGCTAACAAATCTTTCCATACCCTAAGCACAAAGTTGGGTACCAAATATTTTGAGAAACATCTGGTGCTCAGGTATCGTGTTTGTTTGCACAAATACATTCAAGAGTACGTGGAGTTCCTTGACGTCTCCTCGATTGGTGAAGCATACCGATGCGCTACCAAGATTGAGTAGAAATTCAAGAAGAAGAAGCAACACTTTGGATCTTTGAACCAAAAGGAGAGCAAAGGCACCCCCAAGTCACTGGGCAAAGGGAAAATCTAGGCTACGACCCCTCAGGACAACTCCTTAAAACCGCAAGCCAAGAATAATGGGAAGGCAAAGAAGGACACTGACAAGTGGTGTGAGTTCCATAAAACTCCCACTCACAACATAAACGAATGTCACGTAAAGTAGGCGTTGTTGGTCAAGCTAAAAGACTCAAAGATAGATGTATGCTTTGATTCTGAGTCGAAACCTGATAAGGGAAAGAAAATCATTGACGCAGAACCTATGCAATGGTAGCCAAAACCAAGCTTCAAAAGGCATATCCTGATGATCCAAAGGAGGGGGAGCGCCTCTTCCACTCAAAAACGTGGGTAAAGGGTTCGCCAGTGCAGTTCATTGTTGACAGTGGGAGCCAAAAGAACTTGATCTCAGCCGAGGTCATTAAGAGATTGAAGCTGGAAACAATGTTGCACCCACAGCCATACACCATCAAGTGGCTCCACCAAGGGTGAGATATCCATGTCAGCCAGTAGTGTCAACTGCCTTATAGCATCAAGCCCTTTGCAGATGAGGTATTATGTGATGTTTCCCCTCTGGAAGTCTGTGATGTTTTATTAGGTTAGCTATACTTATGGAAGCATGATGTTGTATATGAATCCATACCTCATTATGTTATTATTACTTTGGGTCAGAAATTGTACAAGATACCAGAGGTAGCATCATCTACCACCTTTTATTTAATCTCTATTAAATAATGCAGTAAGATCATTTCCCAGACTGGGAAATTTGTCTTCCTTATGATTCACCCTCAGAGCAAGAGGAAGATTATGGCCACATCCATAGCCTCCAGATAGGGCTCCTTTGCATGGCAACATCATATGGACAAGGTTGTGGAGGAATACAGGGACATATTCACCTCACCCACAAGGGCACTCCTACACTTTCAGGTCAAGCACTCCATCAATCTAACCTTGGGCACACTGCTACCAAATGGACCAATCTATCAATGCTCTGTTCTAGAGAACAATGAAATCAAGAAGCAAATTCAGGAGTTATTGCAGAAAGGGAAAATCAGGCCAAGTTCCTCACCCTATGGGAGACCGATCGTGTTGGTACAAAAGAAGGATGGAACCTAGAAGCTCTGTATTGACTATCTGACAGTAAATAAGATCACTGTTCAGAATAGGTATCCAATCCCACAGCTTGATGAACTTCTAGAATATATCAAGGAGGGCAAATATTTTAGCAAGATTGACTTGAAGTCCAATTATCACCAGGTACCAATTGATGTGGAAGACAAACTTCAAATCCAAGGAGGGCCTTTTCAAATGGCTAGTCATGCCTTTTGGGTTAACGAATGCCCCTGTGAACTTCATGAGGCTGATGGATGACATATTGCGACTCTTCACCAACTCAGTATTATATTTGGATGACATATTAATCTTCAGCCAAAGTTGGTAAGAGCACCTACACCATATTCGACAAGTCCTCCAAACCTTGAAACAACACAAATTGTGTGCCAATTTGGAGAAATCTGCTTTGGTATGACCCAGGTTTAATATCTAGGTACATAATGATCAGCGGGGTGTGCATGTGGACCCAACCAAGATACAATTTATTTAGGATTTGCCAGCCCCAACCACTCTAACAGAGCTACGCAACTTTCTAGGTCTTGCTAATTTCTATCACAGGTTCATGCATGTTCTCATATGACTTGGCCTTTTATTCAAGTCACCAAGGGCAAAGCAAAAGCAAAGTTATTTTTGTCTTAATCCTAATAGAAAGCATTTTCTAAGTTGAAGCATCACCTCTGCTTTGCACCATTGCTCACATTACCAGGCCTGCAACAACCATTTAAAATTGAGACAGATACCTCTGAATATGCTATTGGTTCAGTTCTTACCCAGCAAGGGCATCTAGTGTCATATCACAGTGAGACACTTTTAGTTAGAGTCTGAAAGTATCCCACCTATGACCAAGAGATGTATTCCATTGTGCAGGCTTTTTTACAATGGAAGCATTACATTATGGGGAAGGAAATAGTGATCCACACAGAACACCGACTCTTGCAGTTCATATAGACACAAGGAAAGTTGTAGAATGATCACCATCAGAAATGGTCCACATATCTGCAACAATTTCGTTTGAACATTAAGTAAAAGAAGGGCAACATCAATAATGTTGCAAACTGCCTCTGCCGACCACCGGTTATGGCGCTGACCACTATGGTCGACTCCTGTGGACACGAGACTTCGGGATGGCCACATCCTTACAAGAGTGATCCAGAATTCAGCACCACATACTATATGCTCCTGGAAGGAAATCAAGTTCCATACTTTCACCACCAGGACACATTGTTATGCCACCTGGGACACCTTTGTGTTCCTTCAAGTGAACGTGCTAAGATGATTTTAGAGGCGCACTATAGTTGGGTCGCTGGACATTTTGGGGTAGAGAAAATAGTGGTAGTGTTGCAGAAGTATTTTTATTGGCCAAACCTTTGACAGGATGTTGGGAAGTACATCAGATCCTGCACTGCCTACGCCATTTCCAAACCTACAATCTAGAAGCAAGGTGTGTATACTCCTTTGTCTACTACTAGTTAGCCCTAGGAATCCGTCTCCATGGATTACATGTCAGGCCTTCCTTCTACCAAGCATGGCAATGACTGTGTTTTCATGGTCGTCGAAAAAATCTCTAAGATGGCCATTATGGTGGCCTGCAAGGAGATCATCACAACAAAAGCGACTACCAAACTCTTCTTTGAATGAGTATAGGTACACTTTGGGATCTCATATTCCATTATCTCATATCGGGACAACAGGTTCCTAAGTACATTATGGTCAAGCCTCTAGTCATTGTTGGATACCAAGCTCACTAAGTCCATGACCTTCCACCCCCGAACTAATGGCCAAACAAAGGTCGTCAACAGGATGATCGTGCACATCATGTGCATGTATAACTCGAAGCATCCATGCACATGCGATGAAAGCCTCCCTATGTCCAACAATACTATAACAAAGCTCTCCATAACTCAATTGGCCACAACCCCTTTCAGGTGGGGTTTGGATTCCAACCACTACGTCCCATTGATGTTTACATGCCACTTGCAGCTACTCAGGCATATTCAGCTCATGTTCAGTTAGAATCTGATAGATCTACCATCTCCATTTAGTGCTTTCACAGCACATCCTCCAATATGTCCATGACATATTGAACAAAGAAAATGTTAAGTACCAACATCAGGTGCCACACAAATTCCAAGTGGGCAACAAAGTTTGGTTACATTTGCAGAAGGAGCACCTTGTTGGGGCCCACCGCAAGCTTTTCCCACTCTGATATGGGCCTTACACCATCACTAAGGTTGTAGGGGACAATTATTTTGAGCTCAACATTCCACCGTTCCTTGGTCTGCACCCAGTATTCAATGTGGACCGACTACGACCATACTTTCCCCCATTGCTAGACACATCCAACATTGTTGAGTAGCTAACACCAATAGAGAACAACCCAAGTTGTATCGAAAATGAAACAACTGATAAGTTCATGGACACACATATCAAGAACATCACTAGCATAGGATCCAACTATATTGAGTTGCTAAAGCAGTCCAACTCCTTCACCAGGGCAAGTGGCTCAATAGGAACCAGGTTCAGTAGAAATTTCCTCACCTCATGGAGGCTCTACACGTAATGGGTACCATTTCTTCCTAAGGAGGGAGGACTGATCTAGATGTATATTGGTGGCCACTTTCCTATTCCACCTAGACCTCCATTTTGTTTCATCAATTTCCTTGATTATAAAATAATTTACTATTTTTAGCAATTTTTCGGGTCCTAAACTTCCAGAGTTTTTGTGATCCCCTAAATGACACTTTTTTGAGGTCTACAACATGGGATTGCCACAAATCCTATAGTACTCAAAGAGACCTTTCTAAAGAGGTATCGTTAGCTGCCCAATTAACCTCAACGAGGCCCACAAACTCTTGTTGTTCCATCTCATAAGGTTAGGGTTTTGGTTGTTTAGGGTTTCCCTTCATTGTTCAATAATAAAAAGTACCTTGATCCTCATTGTAGCATAGTTCAGAGGCATGTAGCCGCCGCATCTCTTCTTAGAGATAAGCTACCATCGCTCGAGCTAGTTTGTTTCCATTTTGTATGTAAGCACCTTTCAGTTCTTTGATATTAATGAAATGAAGATTTCTTTCTGCTACATATCTATGCTTATGTTTATATCTGTATTCAGTTTCATTTCTGTGTAATTCCATATCAGTAGCAAGTTTTACCTTGACCTAGTTGAAGTTCTTCCCTGCTCTTGATCTTAATCCTTTCTTAGGACTCATTAAAAATATCAGTAGTGCAAGCTTGATTCTCTCTTCTCTCCCTTTTTCCCTTGGTATGGACTTCATTATATATATGGAGGATATGTTACTTTGGGTTCAATGGATGAGCTTTAAGGCTTGAGTGAACTTGGTGAACATTGAGTTTAAAGGCTAGTTCATAGTGACGTGCATTGTTGAAAAATGTGCAACAAGAAATGTTAAATTTAGAATGTGCTAAAAATAGCATGTCTAAAAATAGCAATTTGGCCAGTGAGGTCATTGGCCACATTGGGTGAGAGGTGAAACTGCTAAAAATAGAAAGTTCTAAAAATAGCATTTCTGGGTCCCTTCCTATTTATAGCAGTCCCTAGTCTATCTATAGGAAGTAAAATTAATTTTGGTCTTAACAGCAGTTGGAAATATTAATTAATTAATTCAGTTGAGTTAATTAGTTAAGGAAATTCGAATTTGAAGTCTTTGTAAGCATGCACATGAGTTGTCCCACTGATTGAGGAATTTATCCTTAATTTCCTCCACTGATTGAGCGAATAAGTATGAGTTCTATAATGAGATAATCAGTTGACTTAGTTCTAACCAGTAAATTCCAGTTAGATTATTTTAACAAGTTGTTAAAATAACAAAAAATAGGTTTTTAATGCTTGCATGCATGTGACAACTATTATTTTAGATAACTAAGGATTCACTCATGGATAATTGTTGCATGTCAGTTCTGTCAGAGACCCAGTTGAGGTCAGATGTGGGACAATGCACTATCAGATGCTTGACTATTTCTAGTAAGTAGTTTTTGCATGGTTGAGGAACTAGTGTCCTCAAGGATTGCATAGTTGGACCATTGGCTATTTTGGTATGTTTGGAATTAATAGCATATGCTTTTGCTATTATTTCCTAAGCAAACTACGTAAGGACCATAGGTAAAGCCTATATAAACAGGGCTTGGTTGGTTCATGAGATATATCTTCATATATTCATAGTTCATTGAGAACTGAATAGCTTGAGATCTAATTCCTTTTGTATTGTGAAGAGGATTTCCACTTGATTGATAATACATGGTTGGGGTTTTATGTTGGTGCTTTCCCCTGGATATATATTGTGTTATGTGTGATTATTTCTCTTGATCGGTTATGCATGTTTCTACTTGATGTTGCTCATGAATTCGATTATGCTTCCGCTTAATGTTTTGTAGAAGAAGAACAAGTATTATGCTTTAGGACATTGCATATATCAGTTTGTTCTACAGGGGAAATTTCTACATGCACAAGGTGTTAATCTTATCTTGTGCAAGTTCTCCTTGGAATTTTTAATTTCGAAGGTTAGGAAGGCGATCATGATCTGACAATAGTGGAACCAATGAAAATCACATGTTTCTAGTCTTATAGCCAATGACTGGTCACACTTGCTATAAAAGGTGGGTGCAACCATGCTAAAAAATAATTTGTCTAGGGAAAAATTTGTAGTGTCTCAAAGTATGATATCAAGGATCCTCAAAGACTCATGAGGATGGTTTTTAAGGCTATAACACCAACCATTAGTACAAATGAGGAATGGATCCTATATTTATAGAGTGAGTCCTAACTTCCTTTTACAAGAAAATAATAATATCTCATGTGATTCCTTAGATATAGCCCAAGGAAAAAAAAAATATAATTAATTAATCTAACACAACAATAAAATAAAAGTGGTTAAGCAATATGTACAATAAACAAGATGAATTAATCCCCTGAGGAGAGGTTGTCTCCTCTGGAAAGGGGAATGATGCCACAAGATGCCAAGTATATCTTCCAAAGGTTCCAAGAAACATGTATATGCTCAACATCCTCTTCAAAAGGTGTAAGTCCACCTGATAGGGCTTCCTGCAAAGTGAACACATGGGTTTTTAGGGTGGAAACATACTTTAAGTTACACATAAATCCATCCAAAGGGGGGTGCCTTGGTATATAAGTCAACATTCCCTTGGAGACATGTGATCCAAGCCTCAAAATATGGTGAAATGGAATCCCATGCAAGTAATATGCCAACATTTACCCTCATAATGTGAAATGACCTCATAAAATAGGTGGATAATAGCCCAAGATGTGAAAAACTATTTAAATAAGGCTCATTAATCCTCAAAATTTGCAACCAAGGCATGACCAAGCCCTCACATCAAGCAAATATCCTCCACAAGGCAAGAAAATTGCCCTTCCATGTCAAATCATGTCATAAAACACCCCATGGTTGTCATGATGTCCACACATCTGGGTTAACCCTCTAAACAAAACTAGCTCCAAAGTGAGAAAAATAGAGAGTACTTAAGGATCTTCAACATGTCATGTGACAAGCTTATCCATGCATGCACAAACAACCAAAATTCCATAGAAGGTGTGACCAATGCCTTAGGATATGTGGGATGCCTCGAGAAGTGTGAACTACCTTGAAAAATGTTTTGATGACGAAAAACGAAAACAAATGCCATGTCATTAAAAACTCTTGACCATGGAGTATAACCCCTGCTATTAATGCTCAAAATGTAAGGCATGGTAAAAAAGTTTACTAGGGATACCCCTGATAAAGTGAGGGGAACACAACTAAAAACCCTTCTCATAAATCTAGATCTACCAATAATTCGAGCCATCCTCTTTCAAGATTATCCAACCACCCATCTTCAAATATGACAAATTGCCTAATAATGTTCCCGACAATTTTCGATATTTTATCATGCCATAATTCCAAGTGAAGCCCTAATAACAAGACACACAATGTTTGCACAAAGTATGACTCTCTTTGTGGACTAAACCCTATAACTCATTGTTTTAGACATAGTCCCAAATGTCCCCATTGATAGTCTCTACCCATCACCCATAAAACATCTACTTTGGTTTCAAAATGAAAAATATACATACATGCACCAAAACATGAAACATGGGTACATAACCAAAAAATGGCTTCCAATGCACTTACAACCACACCTTAAAGGCCTCACTCTCAAACAATTTTCCCATAAATATTCCTAAACTACCCTAGCCATTTGAATTTTGACTTCAAATATCTATACATCCTTACCCACAAACATTTTCACTTGATAAGGGAGAGATCGAATGCACCTTCCTTTTTTACATAATGGATTTGCATTCCCTTATCCCTTGTCTACTTTTGTAGACACACCTTCTTCCTTCTTCATGTCACCCTCTATAGGGATACATCTAGGTTCCTCATGCTAGAGTACGTTAGTCTGTGAACTACCAAATGCCAAGGTGGAGCTATTGATAAAAATAAATAAATCATTAAATGTTAGGAATCATCCTCCTTTTTAATTAGATACTCATCTGACGACTCCTCTTAAGCATTAACTATCAATACTTTTGAAGTCCCCTCTTGAGTCCTTGCATTTAATTTCCTATAGCCACCTATAACGGCCCTCGTCAAAATTCCATGTAATAAAGTTAATAAAGCAAAATAATAACCAAGGTCATGGGACATGTATTCCAAGCTGAGTGTTGGGCAAAACATCATAATGTGGGTGTTCATTCGGTTTATTATGGCTAAGGAAATTGGCAAAGGAAATGACAAAGGCTTTGGAAAGGCAAAGTGGCATTAGTTGACATTTTATTTATGAAAGTAATGGAAATTAGGAGAAAATAAAGGTGAAAGGTCACAGGTTGCATGTGAGGAGGAAATTGAAGACAAATAATGGAAAATGAAGAAAATAGATGCCTCATTAATAAAAAGGCTTCTCAGGATCAATTGGTACCTTTTTGTCAGTTCATTTTTGGAGCTCTCTCTTTCTACTCTCTCTCTCTCTCGCCCTTGGACACTTATAGCATTATTGGAGCACTCTAGCATTAGATAATGGAAAGTAAAGGAAGGACAAAGAAGGAAAAGGGAAGCAAAGATCAAGAAAGGAAGATCGGGATCAAGCAACTACTGTAGGATTAGTTGCAGGTATCAATTTTCATGCGTGATTTCCTTACTAGATTTGCACTGCATGGTACATGCATGTGAGTATTTGGTTCTCTTGTTGTCATTGGCATGGGTTTTGCCAGGTGTGACAATGATTTTCAGCCTTTCCTTTCCATTTCCGAATAGCCATTTTGTGATGGGTTCTCTTTTATTTGGTTAAGTTGGATTTTTGGATGGTTTTGAAACTGAGTGAGGTGGTCTCTGAAGAAGAACACAAGGCCTAGGAATCTGGGGACCAGAGAAGGTGGGATTGTGGTAAAGCCGGATTTTGTGTACCTTTGTGGGCCTAGGAATCTTCAACTGATTAATGGTGTAAGTTTATGTAGCATCAAATGTGTTATAGCCACAAAATTTGGTGGAAAGGCTAGAATACATGAGTTCTCCAAGACCCAAAAATTGTTTCTAGAAATTCCACCTAGAAGTGCCTCAATTAGATTATTAGTCGTTTTTTAAATATTTCCTAAGTCTAAACTTAGGAAATATGGTTAATTAATTAGTGTTAAATGAGATAACGTGCTAATCATGTAGAAACTCACACGGATTGACTCCAAGATGATCCTAGCCATTTATTAAGTTTTAGTCTTGGTTGTTGGTGCACCAACAATGGATTATAAGAAGAATTTGATGGGCACTTGGAGAAAACATTTTTGCAGTTCGATTTCCTTGGCAGATCGATTTCTAGAGAGCAACAACAATTTTTGGAGAGCCCGAGATCGATGGAGGGTTAGTGAGGGGCAGAGACATGATCCGAAGGAAGTTTTCTAGATCCGAAGAGGCAACAATAAGGGGGTTGAATTATTCGCAGTGAGGCAGCGCAGATGCTTTAGAAGTAATTCGATTCAACTAGAAAGAAATTCATTTTTTGTTCCAGAGTGCCGAAGAAGTGATATTCTCAACAGAGACAGGCAGAATTACTTCATTAGATGTAGTTCAGAGGCTAGAAGTCATAGGAACTGTGCAGAGAAACACAGAGGATGATGCAGAGGGTCCGGGAGGATGAGTTTTTGAACAGAAGTTGTGCCAAGATTGCTTATGGAGGAAGGGTAATTCCCTAAAATAATTTTGGCCAGATTTATTTGTTGTTTGGATTGTCAGTTGGGCATCCATATATTGTACTCAAAATCCACTGTTGCTTAATAAAATAAAACCCTCGTCTGCTGCACTGATTTTCCTGCATTGGGTTTTTTCGGGGACTTTTGTCGAAAAACAACGGTGTTAATTTTTATGTGTGTGTGCCAGCATTTCTCTGTTCCTGCGCTATTTTATTTCCACAATTTTTATTTGTGAAGGTTGCAGTGTGATTAATTTGGTATTTTTCGTAGCAAATAAATTGTTAAATTAATTAACAATTAGAATAATTAATTCGAGTTGCTACAATACAATTCTAGTTTTGGATTTTTCACATGGTATCATAGCTTGAGTGATCAACTAAGAAGCTCAGAAGCGAAGGAAAAAATTTCGTTGCTTAGAGGGAGCAGCAGGCCTAAATTATTGAGGGGCTAATAGTTTGATTTTTAGTTGCAGGAGTGCAGAAAAATCAATTTGTCCAGGACAGTGATTCTAGCATTCAGAGGAGCAATTGTAGCTCAGATTTTTTTGAGCAGATTTGTAGTTGGACACAGAGGGTTTTTTGTAGCAGTAGAACCAGTGTCGGTCGAAAGAGAAAAGCACACACAGCAAAGGGAAAATTTCTCTTAGGGAACTTCGAGTCTCAGAAGTTCATTTTTTCCTTGCAGATTAGCAGTAGTTGTGAGCATATCTTCTCGCTCTAGAAGGGAGTTCGAGTAGCAGAGCATAAGGAAAGAGGGGATTTTCGATAGTTTTCGAGATGGCCACTGCAGGGCTTAAATATCATGATAGGTTGGATGGATCATACACGTACGTTGTCTAGAAGGCCAGGATGTCTTTCCTTCTAGATGAATATGGCCTAAAACCTACATTGATAATGTAGTGGTAGTTCCTCAAGATGCAAACTAGCTCAAGGAATATAGGAAGGAGATGGCGCAGGCGAAGCGTTTGATCCTAGATAAAGTCTGGGACGATATTGTGTCATATATAGCGGCCAAGGGAACAACCAAATAAATGTGGGATGCTCTCTCCACACTTCACTAGGGTACTTTTAAGCAGCAAAAAATGTTCTTGGAGGAGAAGTTGAGATGCATCAGGATGCAGAAGGGGGGAGGCATAGATCTCTTCCTCACCAGGATTCAGGATGTTCGAGAGAAGCTTTCAGTTGTTGGGGCAACGCCTCAACCTTCAGAGCTAGTACAATTGGCACTCAACAATGTCTCACATGATTGGTAGGTCTTCATCCAAAGTGTAATGGGCAGAGACACGCTACCAGGATGGGACATAATGTGGGCTGATTTGCAGTAGGAGGAATTGAGACAATATCTGCTGAGGAAATCCATCATCGGCTGCAGTGGCATCAAATAATAGGTGGTGAAGGAGGAGAATAATGTGGCCCTAGAATCTAAGGGTCCCAGTCAGGGGCAAGGGGAGCATAAAAATAAGAAGAATGACATGTCAAAGGTCAAGTACTTCAAGTGTGGTGAGCTCGATCACTACAACACGCAGTCCTCTCAGGAAGAAGGACAAGTCGGAGAAGCAGGACCATCAGGCAGTGTCAGCTGAGATCGACAAGTTATCCTCTAGGTTGGAAGAAGACTTTGCGATGTTGGCAGCCATACCTCCAAGAGTGAGGTGTGGTGACTGGAATTCATAGCCCTAGAGAGCTACAATTTTGGGCAGGGTCCTTGAGGAGTCCACCTCATGGATCATTACCTGGCTACGGGGGCCCACAATATTCGGTAGTAGGATCGGTTAGTGGCATTTGATGTAGTAAGTACCAGAGTGACAATTACATACTAGTAGCAATTAGGTGTTGGGGAACGTAGTGCAAAGTTGGCAGTAGTGTAGAGTCAGCAAGTGGAGATTCCTTGGCGGAAAATGTAGTAGCTAGTAGCAGTCAGGACTCGGGAGACAGATGCATCATACTTAATATAGTTGATTCAATATTTTGGATGCTTTTCAGTTATAGTTGCAGTTGCAGCAACAACTGATGAGAGGGAGTTCCAATGAAGATGCAGTGTTGGTAGCAACATGGTAGTGTCAGCAACAACATAGATGCAACATCAGATTTGCATAGTGGTTGGTGGAAAGTATAGCCAGACATCAACAATGTGACAGAGGTGATACAGAAACAAGGTGTTGTAGCAACAAGATGCAGCAGATTGCAACATGAGTTGTTGAGCACTAGTTGCAAAGAACATAGTCCTCACTAAGAGAGAGTGTTAGTTTTTGTAGCATCAGATGTGTTCTAACGACGAAATTTTATGCAGAGGCTAGAATACATGAGTTCTCCAAAACCCAAAAATATTTTCTAGAAATTCCACCTAAGTGTCACAATTAGATTATTAGATATTTTTTAAATATTTCCTAACTCTAAACATAGGGAATATGGTTAATAAATCAATATTAATTTGAGATAAGTTGAGAATCATCTAGAAACTCACACAGATCGACTCTAAGATGATCATAGCCATTGATTAAGTTTTAATCTTGGTTGGAGGCGCTCCAATAGTGGATTATAAGAGGAAGTCGATGGGCACTTAGAGAAAAAATTTATGCATTTCGATTCCCAGAGAGCAGCGACAATTCCCAACGAGCTAGAGATTGACGGAGGGAAAGTGAGGGGTAGAGACATGATCTAAAGGAATTTTTCCAGGTCTGGAGAGGCAGTAGTAAGGAGGTCGAGGTATTACCAGTGAGGCAGTGTAGAGGACTGCGTAGGTGCTTGAGAAGCAATTCGATTCAACTGGAGAGAAATTCGTTTTCAGTTCCACAGGCTGGGCATCAGGTTCAAAGTGTCGGAGAAGCGATTTCCTCAACAGAGATTGGCATAACGACTTTATCAGAGGCAGTTCAGAGGCTAGACGTCATAGGGTCTGCGCAGAGGATGACGCAAAGGGTCCAGGAGAAGAAGTTTCTGAAGAGAAGTTGTGTTGGGATTGCTTGTGGGGGAAGGGTAATTCCCTAAAATAATTTTTGCCAAATTTACCTATTGTTTGGATTGCGAGTTGGGCATCCATAGATTGTACTCAGATTTCACTGCTGCTTAATAAAATAAAACCCTCATCTATTGCACCGATATTCCTACATCGGGTTTTCTTGGGGACTTTTGTCGAAAAACAACAATGTTAATTTTTATGTGTGTGCTAGTATTTCTCAATTCCAGAGCTATTTTATTCCCGAAGTTTTTATTTGTGAAGGGGCCAATGTGATTAATTTGGTATTTGTCGTAGCAAATAAATTGTTAGATTAATTAACAATTAGAATAATTAATTCCAGTTTTGGAATTTTCACATGGTATCAAAGCGTGAGTGATCAACCAAGAAGCTTAGAAGCGGAGGAAGTAATTTCGATACTCAGAGGGAGTAGTAGGCCAAAATTATTGAGGGGTCAATAATTCAATTTTCAGTTGTAGGAGTGCAAAAAACTCGATTTGTCCAAGACAGTGAATCTAGCATTCAGAGGGAGCAGTTGCAACTCAGATTTTCGCTGAGCAGATTTCTAGTTAGACATGAAGGGTTTTTGCAGCAGCAAAACCAGTGTCGGGTGGAAGAGAAAAGCACACACAACAGAGGGAAAATTTCTCTCAGTGAACTTCGAGTCCCAGAAGTTCAATTTTTCCTTGCATATTAACAGTAATTGTGAGCAGATCTTCTCGCTCCACAAGGGAGTGCGAGTAATAGAGCAGCAACCAAGTAAAAGGAAAGAGGGGATTTTCGACAGTTTTTGGGATGGCCACTGTAGGGCTTAAAAATTGTGATAGGTTAGATGGATCATACAACTACGTCATCTGGAAGGCTGGGATTTTTTTCCTTCTAGATGAATATGGCCTAAAAGCCTACATTGATAATGTAGTGGTAGTTCCTCAATATGCGTACCAACTCAAGGAATATAGGAAGGAGATGGTGCGGGCGAAGCGTTTGATCCTGGATAGACGATATTGTCTTACATATAGCAGCCAAGGGAATGACCAAAGAAATGTCGGATGCTCTCTCCACACTATACCAGGGTACTTTTAAGCATCGAAAAATGTTCCTGGAGGAGAAGTTGAGATGCATCAGGATGCAGAAGGGCGAAGGCATAGATCCCTTCTGTTAGGTTCCTAAAATAATAGGCTTCATAATTTTGAATTGACTATGTAAAGTCTTGTAATATTGTATATACTTTTGCTTTCTGCAAAATGTTTTCCCATATTAAAAAATGTAAAGAGGGTAAGTCCTAGAAGAAAAATCAAAGTACTAAAAGAAAATGATCGAAAAAGAAGATAAAATGTGAATGCCGCCAAAAAGAGATAAAAATAGATCATGAAAGTGTGCACATTCAAATGCCACTACTCTTAGTTTACTTTTTTCAAATAAGATTGTGTGCAGCTTGTCAAAATTCCACAATCCATGATGATCAAACAATTTAATCTTGATTCATTCGTGCTTTAAATTTCATTTCGATAGATAGAGATAAAGATCTAGACAAACTATTTAGTCTTGGCAAATCAATATTTAGGTAGAGCATAATAATGAGCTCCTTAGTTTAACCTGAGCCATTGGAATTTATAAGATTAGAATTAGATAGTTTGCATATCAAAGAAAAGTAAAAGGGTCAGCAAGCTCAAATGCACCCAATAAATGAAGAAAAAATGTTAGGGTAAATGATGGGTAGGCAGAAGCAGTTTTCACAAGGCATGGAGAGCATCAATTGGCTCATTTCATATTACTAACTTCCTTCCAAACTCATTTTCCCTTGTAAAAATATCCCTTCCCTTCATTTTAACCTTTTCCCCTTACTTCACTTATTTTCCCTTACTAAAACCCTTTTCCCTAGTTAAAAAGCATATTTTCATTAGAAAAGTAAATTCCCCTTTTCTAATTCCCCTTTTCAATTAAACATGTAAAAACCCACTTAACCTAAGTTTGAAATGTTTTAAAATGTATCGGGCCCCATTGAAAAACTTTACCCAATATTGTTTTTTAACTCCTTACTATATTATTAAATCCCGCATATATATTTTCCCAACCCCATTTTTCATTAATTCCCCCACTAATTAACCCAGGTCCCCCACTTCTATTTTAATACCCATCACATCACTTATCCTCGGGCCCCGCCTATCAAATCCCTGACTCACCTCTCCTATTCGCCATCCGTTGGATCTTTATTCCTCAGATCCAATGGTCCCCAATCCATTTCGCACCCCCCGATGCCCGATAGTTAAAGTTTTCAAAAGGATGCGAAATGGGTGGTTTTGTAACCCCGCTCCCTTGCTACATGGCGGCTCTAGATTGTATCGCATCCTCCAATCCAAAACCACTAACCCACTTTTCACCATGCGATAACCACCAGTCCATCGTCTGAACTGTACGATGAAACCACCCTACCATTTGAATTTAACCCACGCCATATGTTTAACCATTGTTGGTTAAAACCAATAAACCTACCTTTTACCATCTTTTCACCATTATTCTGTTGACATTTGCGAAAAAGAGCCTTTGCCGACCTATTCTTAAGCCAAGAAAGCTCTGTCGCCCTATTTTCAAGAGATTTCCTACCAAAATTCAAGCCTTTCGCCACCAGGAGACAGTGTCGACTCAGCCTAAAGCTTGATAAAGACCACTGAAGCCTATTTCGCTGCCAGAAAGCCTCAGTTGCTTCCAAAACCCCTTCTACATACTAAAAGCTTCATTTTCCAGGTATTCCTAAGTGCCAAGGCCTGTACTTAAGCAAGAAAGTAATAACTGCTAAATTGAACAAATTAAATGGCCTCCGAGAGTATTATAAATGTCAATCCCCTGCAACCACCTGTAATTGATGTTGAACATAACCCCCTTGCTGACAAAGACTTCAAAATCAATGATACAGTCACTAGTTTCAACCTCCTTGAGCTCCACTGCTAGAGCCATGATAAATTCGTAGACCGGCTGATGATATCCACCTCTGTGATTCAAACCTATCCAAGTATATCTTCGCACAAACCTTCCAATTTCCAGAAATCATCAGGTTTTGTCAAGTTAATTATCTGCCCAGTGAAAGAGCCCCTAGCAAAGAGATTTTGTTCACACTTACTGCAGAATCAATAAACCAGATGTTGCAAATTCAACCTAAGCCTGATGAAGCCCCTTTGTCAATTGAAATCCTCACTAAGTTATATCTAAAGCTAGACTTTCCTAAGAGGTCTCAAATCTTCCAAACCTTCCTCCCTGAAACAGCTCAAATTCCTAAAAAGTACCCACTCTACTCTGCTACCATGTTCCCAGAACAAACCAGGCAAATTGTGACCATGTTGTCTTGTATATTAGGATATTTTACTGATGAGCATGTAAATGAATCCATCATGGGTTTCCTCTCTATATTTAGCCCAGACTAGCCTCCAGCTATAACATTTAACTTTGCTCAATACCAAAAAATTCTATCCATGAGCAGTTAGTTAAATTACCTGAAGAAGGTGTGTTCAAATATTCATCTGTTTTGCTTCATATGTTTTTGTACTTCCAATCTGAAAGGTTTGCATTAAGCCTCCAAATACTGGACACTAAGGGTAACCCACAATCAGTTGTCTTCTGGACTTCCCTACTCAGAAAATACTCTACAGAGTTCACCTACAAGGACTTCATTGACTCCTTTATTCATCCAGTTGCCAACATGCTAAGCAGTAGCAATCAACCTAGGACCAATGAAGAAATGAAGAAATTATTACAGTGGTCAGAGCACAGTAGAACAGGAGACTAGTATTTGCACTAGAACCACACTGAAATTAGGGTGTATGGATGTCAACTCACTCCTTACAAGTTGCCCAAATACATTCCCATGAGGTTATTTGCACTAGAATATATCAGGCAGATCCTAAATTCAGGTGAGATTAATTTTCTATCAGCCAAGAAGAAAACACAGTTCAAAATCAAGAACCAGATTGGTCCTTTCATCATCAACAATATAAATGTTGGTCAACAAGCAGATAAGTGTTTATAGGAATTCAAGTTTAGTGATAGTTTCAAATGGCAGTATGATCCTTTAGGAGTTATCAGCAAGTTAAGAATCAAGTTTAAATTAACTCCTTTTGTCCATGATTCCAAACCAGAGATTGAGAAGTACTCCAACCAATCAGAGTGGGTGGAGGGTACTTTGAAAGAGGTGGAGAAACCAATTGAGACAAGTCTTGTCCTGCAGACTCCAGCCCTACAAGATAGGAATTCCAAGAGACCAAGAGAAGAAGGTTCATATTCAGCTCAAACCACCACTGAAACTAAATTCAAACTAATGTACAGGAAGAAGCCCAAGCTAAATCCTGTAAATGAGCAAGAAGAGATAGTTGAGACAATTGAAGTCATTAATGCAGACTCAGTGGTTAAAGAAAGTGCACCTCCAGCAATTTCAGAGGAAACTCATCAGCCTTCAACCTCTAATACTCAGATTATTCAGAAGCAACATAGTGTTGAAGTCTCTTCATCAAGCAAACCAGTGGATAAAGAAAAAGACATAAGGGAGAAATATAAAGAAATCAAATTGAGAAATGAAGCATTGAAAGCTGAAACCTATGCCCAATATATGAAACAGACTCCTAGTGATCAGAATAGGTTATTTTCAGTTTTCGACTACAAAACTAGAAAGATGCAGATGGCCTTTCTACAGCCACTGATACAAGGCCCAAAAACAACAGCAGATTACAAAAAGACAGAATTTGAAGTTTTTGCCAAGAATGTTCATCCTATAGATCAAATTGAGTTTCATAAGCAAGCAGGAGAAATGCTATACTCAACTATGACCAACAAAGCTATGAGTGTACAAAAACTACAAAATTCTCTAGAGAATATCAAAGCACAGTTAAAACTAGAGAAGGCATCCTCACAAGCAAAGGATAACATAATCAAAACACTTGAAGAATTGGTCATGGGGATTGGGTATGATCCTAAGAACATCAAAGCAACTAAAGAGCTTATCAAAAAGAAGAATGAAGACATTGTTGCATTGAAGAAGCAGCTGAAATTACCTCCTACTAAACATCCACAAGCAAAATAAATTTTGGAGAATGAAGGCCAAAAAGATGAAACAATGAATCTCATAATTTAGTTGACAGCTCAACTGAAAGAAATGGAGAATGAGATGGACAAATTGGTGCAGGAAAAGAAGGTCAGCATGGAAGCAGTTATTGTCACTGCCATTCCTACAATTACTACAATAGTTCCATCTACTTCATCAGCTCCATTACCAATAACACTTACAGCTACTACAGTAGTTCCATCTACATCAGCCACTACATCAGCAACAAATTCAACAACAACAACAGCTCATCCCAGTGATGAAGCAGGTAAATTGATCAAAGCCATGCAGGATATGTCCATCCAAACAAATGAAATAAATAGACTTAAAGAACAAATAAAAAGTCTAGAGGATGAAAAGAAGCTAGTTCAAATCATGCATAAAGATGAAACACAGAAGTCAAACAGATTGAATGAAAGGTTACAGAAGTTAGAGAAAGAATTGACACTGAAAGAGCCACTAGCCCAAGCAAAGCAACAATTATGGGCCAATATCATTAACTCTGTTAATGATATTTGGCCATCCATCCAAATTATCTTTGAGCAGATAGATTTGATGAAGGAAGCAAGTGAGGCAATTCAAAGGGTAAGAGCAGAACTTGGAAAGAAACCAGAGGAAGCCTCTAGGGTAATCTAGTTCCTAAATTCAAAAAACAAGTATGAATTGCAGGAGCTTGGAATAACTAACAGAACAGAGACCATATTAGAAGTAAAGAAAGTAATCACCAAAAGAAATCTAATGATACAACTTGAGGAGAAATGTCAAAACATGCAACTGGCAGTAGACAAGTTCATGGTCAAATTTGATGTTTTGAGGCAGAAAGGTCTGCCTAATCCTTTGGTGATTAATGACAGGTTGATGAAACATGAAGATTATGACAAGAAAATCAGAGAAGTGGCCAAAGAACAGTGAAACAATTCCTCCACGAAAGGAATTCCTACAAGAAAAGTTCTCTATCAGACTTTTGAGAATCTCTTTTACCTCCAGCATGAGGTAAAACATCTCTTTATAAACAAGCCTACTTTTGCAAAGTACACAGAAGCTAATGAAATCTACAAAAGAATGGTAAAATCAAATTACCAGATGAAGATGCTTGGGAGAAACTAAATGATTTACTTTGAAAGGTAAAATTAAAATAGGTAAAAGAGCAGTCAAGGTTAAAATAGAGCATGCAGGTTAAAACAGACACAGAGCAGTCAAAGATTAAAAGTAAAGTAGTGACAGAGTTTAAAGAGTATAAGATGAAAGACACTAAACAACAAAAGAGATAAAGAAACAAAATATCAGTGAAGGCAAACAACTAAGCCAAATAAGCATGGACAACTTGCATTAGTTAGATAATTGTCTCTATCTTCTTGCATGAAGATATTTCATTTTCCTTGAATAATTCCTAAATCAATTTTAGGATATTTTGTAGTAGTTTTTATCTAAATACGTCATAATTCGAAGTATTGAGGGTGGATTTCTAAATATTTCTATAGTTGAACTCATCTACAACCTGAGAGTCTACTATAATTTTCCAGTTGACAGACAGGACAAATAATAGAAGAATTTCTTTATAGGATTCATGTGTTGAGCCACTTCAATGAAGTATATTTCAATTTTCCATGTTCTTTTCTAAGTTATTCCATAAACTTGAATGTTTTTTCTAAATTTGAATGGTATAACAGGGATGTTATTGCAGAATTTGTTTAAGTGCACTCTGTTCTGAACTGTTATTCATTTTTATGTTTTCTTCTGATATCTGGTTTAAAGGATCCTTAATTGCCCTCTAATCCCGATTGACCTCTTTCATCTTCCTTCATTATCTGGTTTAAGGAATCCTTAACTACTCCTTGGTCTCGATTTCAACTCATATCACCATCTCAGCCCTAAAGATCTATTGTTACTTAGTTACCTTGCCCTGTAACATTGCTTTTATAATTGGTTTCTGTTCTGTTTTCTTGAAATGTTGACTCCATAGCCCAATGGAAAATAGACAAGCACATATCCATCTAAATCAGTAATTCCACCAACAAATCAAAATCAAACCAAATCAATCAAGCATAACTAGCCTAAAATCCATTAAAACAAACAAAGTTAAAGAGAGAGCCCTCTCTGAGTTTAAGAAGGCTAGATCCTAAGCTCCAAAGTAGGTTTGTAGTTACCTCTGATATTTCTTTTTAACACATTGAACAACCCTTGGAAATTTTGGAGTGCTAACACCTTCCTCACCAGGATTCAGGAAGTTCGTGACCAACATTCAATTGTTGGGGCAGTGCCTCAACCTTCAAAGATAGTACAATTGGCACTCAACAATGTCTCACAAGATTGGCAAGTCTTCATCCAAAGTATATTGGGCACAAACACGCTACTAGGATGGGACAGAATGTGGGTTGATTTGCAACAGGAGGAATTGAGACGATATCTGTTGAAGAGATCCATAAGTGGCAGCAAACAACAGGTGGTGAAGGAGGAGGAGAATGTGGCCCTAGCATCTAAGGGTCCCAGCTAGTAGTAGTCAGGACTCGGGAGACAAATGCATCACACTGAACACAGTTGATTCAGTATTTTGGATGCTTTTCAGTTGCAGTAGCAACTGATGAGAGGGAGTTGCAATGCAGATGTAGTGTTGGCAGTAGGATGCAAGTGTCAGCAACAACACAGATGCAACATCAGATTTGCGCAGTGGTTGGTGGGCAATATATCCCGATATCATCAACGTGACAGACGTGATACAAAAATGGGGTGTGGTAGAAGCATGATGCAGTAGATTGCAACATGAGTTGTTGAGCACTAGTTGGAGAGAACATAGTCCTCGTTAAGAGAGAGTGTTAGTTTCTATATCATCATATGTGTTCTAGTCACGAAATTTGGTGGAGAGGCTAGAATACATGAGTTCTCCAAAACCCAAAAATATTTTCTAGAAATTCCACCTGAAAGTGTCTCAATTATATTATTAGTCATCTTTTAAATATTTCCTAAGTCTAAACTTAGGGAATATGGTTAATTAATCAATATTAATTGAGACAAGGTGAGAATCATCTAGAAACTCACACAGAAAAAATCTAAGATGATCCTAGACATTGATTAAGTTTTAATCTTGGTTGGACGTGCTCCAACAATGGATTATAAGAGGAAGTCGATGGGCACTTGGAGAAAACATTTCTGCAATTCGATTTCCTTGGCAAATCGGTTTCTAGAGAGCAACAACAATTTCTGGAGAGCCAGAGATCAACATAAGGTCAGTGAGGGGCAGAGACGTGATCTGAAAGAAGTTTTCTAGATATGGAGAGGCAGTAGTAAGGAGGCCGAGTTATTTGTAGTGAGGCAGCGCAGAGTACTGTGCAGGTGCTTCATAAGCAATTCGATTAAACTTGATAGAAATTCGTTTTCAGTTCCAGAGGTCGAGCATAGGGTCCATAGTGCCGGAGAAGCGATTGCATCAGTAGAAACAAGCAGAATGACTTCATCAGAGGTAGTTCAGAGGCTAGACGTCATAGGGTCTGTGCATAGGATGATGTAGAGGGTCTAGGAGGACAAGTTTTTGAAGAGAAGTTGTGGTGATATTGCTTGTGGAGGAAGGGTAATTCCCTAAAATATTTTTTTTCCAGATTTACTTGTTGTTTGGATTACTAGTTGGGCATCCATAGATTGTACTCAGAATTCATTGTTGCTTAATAAAATAAAACCCTCATTTGTTGCATAAATTTTCCTGCATTGGGTTTTCCAGGGACTTTTGTCCAAAAACAACGGTGTTAATTTTTATGTGTGCTTGCTAGCATTTCTCAGTTCCAACGCTATTTTATTTCCACAGTTTTATTTGTGAAGGTTGCAATGTGATTAATTTTGTATTTTTTTTCCCATGGAAAAAGTCATAATTTCCATTAAAAAAGATGAAAATTACATTATGTATATGCATAAGAATTACTTTGATATGGCACTGCCTGTTCAACAAAAAGATGAAAAAACGGTGCATTCCTCCATGCAGGGAGTTCATGAAAATATCAAAACACTTATAATTTAAAGTGTTTGGCCTCTTCTCAGAGGGATAATGAGTACCGATAGCTATTTACAATATGTCAAAAAAGATTATCATAAAAAATGAAAAAAAAAATTGTTCCTTTCCAATGCTGTTGTCATGGTGCTTCAGGGTCTACAAAAGGCCTGTGGTAGTGCTGATACACGACCACCCTGTCTAAATCTTCGCAGATCATCTAAGAGTTGTCGTCCCTGATCGCTGCTTCTTTGGATAGGAAGTCAACAGTGGTGTTCCACTCCCTGTAAATGTGATGACAAATGAATGAGTCAAAATGCAAGACAAGTCTATGTATCTCATCCAGTATATGCCTCAATGTGTAAGCAGAACATGTATATTTTTTGTTGATCCAATTTATAACCAGTTTTGAGTCACCAAAAAGTTGCAGGTTTGTGCAATGTTTTTGTAAAGCAAAAAGAATAATGTTTTTTGCAGTAACAAGCTCGGCATAATTGTTGGTTCCCCTGCCTAAACCCATTTGAATTTTGTAGGAATGGGTTTCGGATAAATGCAGGATCGCTCCCCCGCCACAGCCCATCTCCTGAGTTGAACCATCAAAAAAGGCCCAAGGGATGGATTTATTGATGACCTCTGTCTCAACATTCCTTGTTTGGTTTTTTTGGGGCTCTTCGGGAATCAAGTGGTAGTTTGCTATGATTTTGTTATGAATGGAGGGCCAGTGAGGAGGCTTCTGCAGAAAAATAATCTGATTCCTTGCTATCCATAGCTCCCAACTGATTAGCAGAGGAAGGTTCCTTTCCTTCCCAATAGTATCCTTCCACCATGTATTCCATGCCTCCTTGACTGTTGTCCCATGCCATCTGATCTGAATGGAGAGTGATGTCAGGATACCATTCCAAAGATCTTGCACCATTGGAAAACCCAGGAAGAGGGGTTTTGTGTCCTCATTGTTGCTTCTGCAAAGATGGCACCAGAATAGTCCAGCGAAAGATCGTTTCATTAGATTTGCCCCTATTGGGACCTTGTTATTCAAGATGGACCACAAAAGCAGCTTTGTTTTGGGGGCATCTTTGAGTTTCCAAAGAAGGTTCCATCTTATCTTAGAGTCTGGTGGCTTGAGGGGTTCCATTAGAACCAGATATCCAATCTTTGGTGCATAGTAACCATTTTTTGCAAAAGCCTAGATGAGCTCATCTTCCCCTTCAGTTATCCTGATGTGAGCCTCCGTTAGCGCTGTAATGAAAAGTCTCCATTGTTGCTGCCACTGTAGGGTAATGTTTAGGGCTACCTCGATTTCCAGGCCTGTTGTGTTAAAGAGGAACACTCATTGTCTGCAATGTGACTGAGATGTGAAATCCCCTGATCTTCTAGATGGAGTCTCAGTTCCTCGGGGAGTTTGTGAGCATTGCCACAACCCACCCATGGTTCCTCCCCCAGACGCACTTGAGATCTCGATCAAATTCTCCAAGTCAAACTATTCCTTATCAGGTCCTTGGCTTTTACTACTGCTTTCCAGATGTTGGAGATGTTCCCATTAGTTCAATGATCTTGTCGAATCCAATCCAAAGGGTATGAGATTAATTTGGTATTTGTCGTAGCAAATAAATTGTTAAATTAATTAACAATTAGAATAATTAATTTGAGTTCTGGAATTTTCACATGGTATCAGAGCATGAGTGATCAACCAAGAAGCTCAGAAGTGGAGGAAATAATTTTGCTACTCAAAGGGAGAAGCATGGTGAAATTATTGAGGGGCCAACAGTTCAATTTTCAGTTGCAGGGGTGCATAAAATTCAATTTGTCTAGGAGATTGATTTTAGCATTCAGAAGGAGCAGTTGCAACTCAGATTTTCGCTAAGAAAATTTTTGGTTGGACACAGAGGGTTTTTGCAGCAGTAGAACCAGTGTCAGGTGGAAGAGAAAAACACACACAACGGAGGGAAAATTTGTCTCAGGGAACTTCGAGTCTCATAAGTTCAACTTTTCCTTGCAGATTAACAGTAGTTGTGAGTAGATCTTCTCGCTCCATAAGGGAATGCAAGTAGCAAAGCAGCAACCAAGCAAAAAGAAAGAGGGGATTTTCGACAGTCTTCGAGATGGCCAATGCAGGGCTTAAAGATCATGATAGGTTGGATGGATCATACAACTACGTCATGTAGAAGGCATAGATGTATTTCCTTCTAGATGAATATGGCATGAAAGCCTACACTGATAATGTAGTGGTAGCTCCTAAATATGCAGATCAACTCAAGGAATATAGGAAGGAGATAGCGTGGGCGAAGCATTTGATCCTAGATAAGGTCTGGGACCATATTTTCTCACATCTAGCGGCCAAGGGAACGACCAAAGAAATGTGGGATGCTCTCTCCACACTATACTAGGGTTCTTTTAAGCAGCGGAAGATGTTCCTAGAGGAGAAGTTGAGATGCATAAGGATGCAGAAGGGGGGAGGCATAGATCCCTTCCTCACTAGGATTTAGGATGTTCAAGAGCAACTTTCAGTTGTTGGGGCAACGCCTCAACCTTCAGAGCTAGTATGATTGGCACTCAACAATGTCTCACATGATTGGTAGGTCTTCATCCAAAGTAAATTAGTGTAGAGACACGCTACCAGGATGGGACATAATGTGGGTCGATTTGCAGTAGGAGGAATTGAGACGAGATCTGCTGAGGAAATCCATCATTGCCTGTAGTGGCAGCAAACAATAGGTGGTGAAGGAGGAGGATAATGTTGCCCTAGAATCTAAGGGTCTCAATCAGGGGCAGGGGGAGCATAGAAAGAAGAAGAATGACATGTTAAAGGTCAAGTGCTTCAAGTGTGGTGAGCTCGGTCACTACAACATGCAGTCTCCTCTCAGGAAGAAGGAAAAGTCAGAGAAGTAGGACTAGCAGGTAGCGTCAGCTGAGATCGACAATTTGTCCTCTAGGTTGGAGGAAGACTTCACGATGTTGGCAACCATACCTTCAGGAGTGAGGTGTGGTGACTTGGAGTTATAGCCCCGGAGAGCTACAATTTTGGGTAGGGTCCTTGAGGAGTCCACCTCATGGATGATTACCTGGCTACGGGGGCCCACAATATTTGGTAGCAAGATCGATTAGTGGCAGTTGATGTAGTCAGTACCAAAGTGACAGTTACAGACTAGTAGCAATCAGGGGTTGGGGAATGTAGTGCAGAGTTGGCAGTAGTGTAGAGTCAGCAAGTGGAGATCCCTTGGTGGACAATGAAGTAGCTAGTGGTAGTCAGGACTAGGGAGACAGATGCATCATACTGAATATAGTTGATTCAATATTTTGGATGCTTTTTAGTTGTAGTTGCAGTAGTTGCAGTTGCAGCAATAACTGATGAGAGGGAGTTGCAGCGAAGATGCAGTGTTGGAAACAACATGGTAGTGTCAGCAACAACACAGATGCAACATTAGATTTGTGCAATGGTTGGTGGGAAGTATAGCGAGACATCAGCAACGTGACAAAGGTGATACAGAAACAGTGCCTTGTAGCAACAAGATGCAACAAATTGGAACATGAGTTGTTGAGCACTAGTTGAAAAGAACATAGTCCTCGCTAAGAGAGAGTGTTAGTTTCTATATCATCATATGTGTTCTAGCCACGAAATTTTGTGGAGAGGCTAGAATACATGAGTTCTCCAAAACCCAAAAATATTTTCTAGAAATTCCACCTAGAAGTGTCACAATTAGATTATTAGCTATTTTTTAAATATTTCCTAACTCTAAATGTAGGGAATATGGTTAATTATTCAGTGTTAATTGACATAAGTTGAAAATCATCTAGAAACCCACACAGATCGCTCTAAGATGATCATAGCCATTGATTAAGTTTTAATCTTGGTTGGAGGCACTCCAACAGGAGATTATAAGAGGAAGTCGATGGGCACTTGGAGAAAATATTTATGCATTTTGATTTCCAGAGAGCAGCAACAATTCCCAAAGAGCTAGAGATCGGCGGAGGGTAAGTGAGGGGTAGAGACATGATCTGAAGGAATTTTTCCAGGCCCGGATAGGCAGAAGTAAGGAGGCTGATTTATTCCCAGTGAGGCAATGTAGAGGACTATGCAGGTGCTTGAGAAGCAATTCGATTCAACTGGAAAGAAATTTGTTTTCAGTTCTAGAGGCTAGGCATCGGGTCCAGAGTGTCGGAGAAGCAATTTCCTAGATTGGCATTGCAAGTTGGGCATCCATAGATTGTACTCAAATTTCACAGTTGCTTAATAAAATAAAACCCTCATCTATTGCACCGATTTTCCTGCATTGGGTTTTTCTGGGGACTTTTGTCAAAAAACAACAGTGTTAATTTTTATGTGTGTGCTAGTATTTCTCAATTCCATAGCTATTTTATTTCCAAATTTTTTATTTGTGAAAGGGCCAATGTGATTAATTTGGTATTTATCATAGCAAATAAATTGTTAGATTAATTAACAATTAGAATAATTAATTCCAGTTATGGAATTTTCACATGGTATCATAGCGTGAGTGATCAACCAAGAAGCTTAGAAGCGGAGGAAGTAATTTTGCTACTCAGAGGGAGCAGCAAGCTGGAATTATTGAGGGGCCAATAATTTTATTTTTAGTTGTAGGGGTGCAAAAAACTTGATTTGCCCAAGACAATGAATCTAGCATTCAGAGGGAGCAGTTGCAGCTCAGATTTTCGCTAAGCAGATTTCTGGTTGGACACAGAGGGTTTTTGAAACAACAAAACCAGTGTCGGGTGGAAGAGAAGAGCACACACAACAGAGGGAAAATTTCTCTCAGTGAACTTAGAGTCTTAGAATTTCAATTTTTCCTTGCAGATTAATAGTAGTTGTGAGCAGATCTTCTTGCTCCACAAGGGAGTGCGAGTAGTAGAGCAGCAACCAAGTAAAAGGAAAGAGAGGATTTTTGATAGTTTTCGAGATGGCCATTGTAGGGCTTAAAGATCATGATAGGTTGGATGGATCATACAACTACATCATCTGGAAGGCTAGGATATATTTCCTTCTAGATGAATATGGGTTGAATGCCTACATTGATAATGTAGTGGCAGTTCCTCAATATGTAGACCAACTCAAGGAATATAGGAAGGAGATGGCGTGGGCGAAGCGTTTGATCCTGGATAAAGTTCGAGACGATATTGTCTCACATATAGCGGCCAAGGGAACAACCAAAGAAATTTGGGATGCTCTCTCCACACTATACCAAGGTACTTTTAAGCAACGAAAAAATGTTCCTGGAGGAGAAGTTGAGATGCATCAGGATGCAGAAGGGAGAAGGCATAGATCCCTTCCTCACCAAGATTCAGGAGGTCCGCGACCAACTTCCAGTTGTTGGGGAAATGCCTCAACCTTCAGAGATAGTACGATTGGCACTCAACAATGTCTCAAAGGATTGGAAGGTCCTCATCCAAAGTATATTGGGCAGAGACATGCTACTAGGATGGGACAAAATGTGGGCCGATTTGCAGCAGGAGGAATTGAGACTATATATGTTGAAGAGATCCATCAGTGGCAGCAAATAATAGGTGGTGAAGGAGGAGGAGAATGTGGCCCTAGCATCTAAGGGTCCCAGCTAGTAGCAGTCAAGACTTAAGAGACAGATGCATCATACTGAACACAATTGATTGAGTATTTTGGATGCTTTTCAGTTGCAGTAGCAACTAATGAGAGGGAGTTGCAGTGCAGATGTAGTGTTGGTAGTAGTATGCCAGTGTCAGCAACAACACAGATGCAACATCAGACTTGTGCAGTAGTTGGTGGGAATTATATCCAGACATCAGTAGCATGACAGACGTGATACAAAAACGAGGTGTTGTAGAAGCATGATGCAACAGATTGCAAGATGAGTTGTTGAGCACTAGTTGGGGAGAACATAGTCCTTGCTAAGAGAGAGTGTTAGTTTCTATATCATCAGATTTTTTCTAGCCACGAAATTTCGTGGAGAGGCTAGAATACATGAGTTTTCCAAAACCCAAAAATATTTTCTAGAAATTCCACCTAAAAGTGTCTCAATTAGATTATTAGTCGTCTTTTAAATATTTCCTAAGTCTAAACTTAGGGAATATGGTTAATTAATCAATATTAATTGAGACAGGGTGAGAATCATCTAGAAACTCACATAAAAAATCTAAGATGATCCTAGCCATTGATTAAGTTTTAGTCTTGGTTGGACATGCTCCAACAGTGGATTATAAGAGGAATTCGATGGGCACTTGGAGAAAACATTTCTGCAATTCGATTTCCTTGGCAGATCGGTTTTCAGAGAGCAACAACAATCTTTCAGAGAGCCAAAGATTGACGTAGGGTCAATGAGGGGCAAAGAGCACTGCGCAGGTGCTTCAGAAGCAATTCGATTAAATTGGATAGAAATTCATTTTCAATTCCAGAGGTCGGGCATAGGGTCCAGAGTGTCGGAGAAGCGATTTCCTCAGTAGAGACAAGCATAACAACTTCATCAGAGGCAGTTTAGAGGCTAGATGTCATAGGGTCTGTGCATAGGATGACGCAGAGGGTCTAGGAGGATGAGTTTTTGAAGAGAAGTTGTGCCGAGATTGCTTAGGGAGGAAGGGTAATTCCCTAAAATAATTTTTTTCTAGATTTACTTGTTGTTTGGATTGCTAGTTGGGCATCCATAGATTGTACTCAGAATTCACTATTTCTTAATAAAATAAAACCCTCATTTGTTGCATCAATTTTCTTGCATTGGATTTTTCCAGGGACTTTTGTCCAAAAACAACGGTATTAACTTTTATGTGTGCTTGCTAGCATTTCTCAGTTCCAACGCTATTTTATTTCCGCGACTTTTTATTTGTGAAGGTTACAGTGTGATTAATTTGGTATTTGTTGTAGCAAATAAATTGTTAAATTAATTAACAATTAGAATAATTAATTCCAATTTTGGAATTTTCACATGGTATCAAAGCGTGAGTGATCAACCAAGAAGATCAGAAGTGGAGGAAATAATTTCGTTGCTCAAAGGGAGAAGCATGGCGAAATTATTGAGGAGCCAACAGTTCGATTTTCAGTTGCAAGGGTGCAGAAAATTCCGTTTGTCCAAGAGATTGATTTTAGCATTCAGAGGGAGCAGTTGCAACTCATATTTTCATTGAGCAGATTTCTGGTTGGACACAGAGGGTTTTTGCAGCTGTAGAACCAGTGTTGGGTGGAAGAGAAAAGCACACACAACGGAGGGAAAATTTCTCTCAGGGAACTTTGAGTCTCAGAAGTTCAATTTTTTCCTTGTCGATTAGTAGTAGTTGTGAGCATATATTCTCGCTCCACAAGGGAGTGTGAGTAGTAGAGCAACAACCAAGAAAAAGGAAAGAGGGGATTTTCAACAGTTTTTGAGATGGCCATTGCAGGGCTTAAATATCATGATAGGTTGGATGGATCATACAACTACGTCATCTGGAAGGCTCAGATATATTTCCTTCTAGATGAATATGGCCTTAAAGCCTACATTGATAATGTAGTGGTGGTTCCTCAATATGTAGACCAACTCAAGGAAGATAGGAAGGAGATGGCATGGGCAAAGTGTTTGATCCTGGATAAAGTCTGGGACCATATTGCCTCACATAGAGCAGCCAAGGGAACGACCAAAGAAATGTGGGATGCTCTCTCCACACTATACTAGGGTGCTTTTAAGCAGCGGAAGATGTTCCTGGAGGAGAAGTCGAGATGCATTAGGATGCAGAAGGGGAAAGGCATAGATCCCTTCCTCACCAGGGTTTAGGAGGTCTGAGACCAGCTTTCAGTTGTTGGGGCAACCCCTCAACCTTCAAAGCTAGTACGATTGGAACTCAACAATGTCTCACAAGATTGGTAGGTCTTCATCCAAAGTATATTGGGCAGAGACATAATACTAGGATGGGACAGAATGTGGGTCGATTTGCAGGAGGAGGAATTGAATCGAGATCTGCTAAAGAGATCCATCAGCGGTTGTAGTGGCAACAAACAAAAAGTGGTTAAGGAGAAGGAGAATGTGGCCCTAGCATCTAAGGGTCCTAGTCACAGGTAGGGGGAGCATATAAAGCAGAAGAATGACATGTCAAAGGTCAAGTGCTTAAAGTGTGGTGAGCTCAGTCACTACAGCATGCAGTGTCCTCTCAGGAAGAAGGACAAGTCAAAGAAGCAGGACCAACAGGTAGCATCAACTGAGATCTACAAGTTGTCCTCTAGGTTGGAGGAAGACTTCACGATGTTGGAAGCCATACCTCTAGGAGTGAGGTGGGGAGACTTGGAGTTGTAGGTCTAGAGAGCTACAATTTTGGGTAGGATCCTTGAGGAGTCCACCTCATGGATCATTACCTGGTTACGGGGGACCACAATATTTGGTAGCAGGATGGATTAGTGGCAGTGGATGTAGTCAATACCAGAGTGACAACTACAAACTAGTAGCAGTCAGGTGCTGGGAAACATAGTGCAGAGTTGGTAGTAGTGTAGAGTGAGATAATGTAGAGTTAGCAGCAATGGAGATTCCTTGGTGGACAATGTAGTAGCTAGTAGAAGTTAGGACTTGGGAGACAGATGCATCATACTGAACATAATTGATTTAGTATTTTGGATGTTTCTCAATTGCAGTTGCAACAACAATTGATGAGAGGGAGTTGCAGTGCAGATGCAGTGTTGGCAACAGTATGGAAGTGTCAACAACAACACAGATACAACATCATATTTGCGTAGTGGTTGGTGGGTAATATAGGCAGACATCAACATCGTGACAGGGGTGATACAGAAATAGGGTGTTGTAGCAGCAGGATGCAGTAGATTGGAGCATGAGTTGTTGAGCACTAGTTGGAGAGAACATGATCCTTGCTAAGAGAGAGTGTTAGTTTTTGTAGCATTAGATGTGTTCTAGCCACAAAATTTGGTGGATGGGCTAGAATACATGAGTTCTTCAAAGCCCAGAATTATTTTATGGAAATTCCACCTAGAAGTGTCTTAATTAGATTATTAGTCGTTTTTAAAATATTTCCTAAGTCTAAACTTAGGGAATATGGTTAATCAATCAATATTAATTGAGATAATGCGAGAATCATCTATAAACTCACCCGTATCGACTCCAAGATAATCCTAGCCATTGAATAAGTTTTAATATTGGTCATTGGTGCTCCAACAATGGATTATAAGAGGAATTCGATGGGTACTTGGAGAAGACACTTCTGTAGTTTGATTTCCTTGGCAGATCGATCTCTAGAGAGTAGCAATAGTTCTCAGAGATCCAGAGATCGAAGCAGAGTCAGTGAGGGATAGAGACAATGATCCTCAGGAAATTTTCCAGATCTGGAGAGGCAGCAACAAGGAGGTCGAGTTATTCCAAGTGAGGTAGTGCAAAGTGCTAGTGCCTGTCAGTCATGTCAGTCACCGGTGATCAAATGTGCTCTTACAAAGTTTTTTATTAGGGTTTCAGGTCAAATTTTTATAGTTTTAAATAACTTTTCAATAAAAGTTTGGTCACCGGTTAGGAAGGTCAGTATTTACTACTCCTTCTAGTTCCATGGTCAAATAATACCATCCTGGTCAAGTCAAATCACTATTAGAAAAGTCCCATAGTCATTATGGTCATAATCCATCTAATAAGCCCATGCTAGGTCATCACTAGGTCATAAGGTTAATTTCTGAAAACTAGTTATTTCACCATTGAAATCCATTTATAAAGGAGTAGTAAAGGTTCAGTTGGTAATTAAAGTTTTAAATCATGTTTTTATTTAATTTTTAATGAAATACTTTCATAAAGTCATGAAGCTGAAAAATGTAAAAATCAAGTTATAAAAGTGATGGTGGGTCCACTACCACATGTAAGTGAAAAAATCGATTTTCATAAGCTATAAAGAGTCCCACTCAGTCTCCATTTTCTCATTCCATTTTCCAAGACATCACTCCAACCAAACAGGTTGAATTTGTAAGATAAGACATCAATTTTTACATGCCAAGGTCAAGTTTCCTTTCTGTGTTGCGCAAATCCTTAGGTTGTGCTACACAAATCCTGGGAATTGTTGCGTTTTCATCTAAAGGTTGCAAACTTCTTTGCAGTAATTTATTTCATCATATCCAAGTTGTGTTGTAGTAAATCCAGGTTGGTGGCCTTTCATTTGCTCAGATAAACTCTAAATTGTGTTGCTATGCTTCATTTCCCTCTCCTATGGTTTTGAAAACAGTTTTCAAGATTTCATGATTTCCATGGTAAATTGTTATTAAATCTTGTATCCTGCTATTCATACACCTTCTCCTATCCTAATCACACATTCCTAAACACCCTCTATCAAACCCATCCTCAAATTCCATCATTTTCATATAAACCCTAGCCAGAGCACACTTTCCTAACCTTGGACTGTGTTTCTCTTCTTTGAAACCCTTCCCCTCACCCAAATTCTAAAATTCCACCTTCCTTAGCTCCCTAACATCCCTCACTATCCCCCCAAATTTTCCTAGAATTTTTCCAGTTCCCTATCCCTTTCATTTCCCTAAATTTCCTCACATCTATCAAAATCCCCTGTTTTCCTACAAGTGAAACCCTAGTTTCTCTCTCTAGAGCTAGGTGTTATCATGGAATCTGAAACCTCTGAACAAAAGAGACATACAGGAGGGCATGTCATCAGATATGAACCTACCTCAACTCAAGGGATACTCTCATCTCCTTTCATCAAAAAATCATTTGAAGATGCAGGTTGTCTTACCTTTTGCCAGAGAATTGAGCAACTAAAGTTTCATGATCAACTGACCAGTGATTTTGCCACCAAATTAAGAAGAGATAAAGTTACTATAGAAATATTTGAGTTCACTGTTTCAAGGCAAATCATCTCATAGCCATATGGATTCCAAACATGGGAGAAATTTGGTTCAAGAAGAGAGACATTGACCTTCAGAATTACAAGATGTACCTAAAGGCACCATATAAGACAACTCCAAAACATGTTTTTCCATTCAGACATTTGCTGGATAGATATGCCCCTCTCATGAAATTGATCATGAAGTATTTTACATGTGAGGGCAGGTATTCAAGGTTGTATCAATACCATATGAGGCTTTTGATGCATTTCACCGGTGTTCAGCAACTCAACTTGTCTTACTATCTATACAAAAGCCTAATAAAAATGATAGAGAAGGTACAAAAGATGGGAGAAAATCATCACACTAGTCTATTTCATCATGGCTTGGTGAAAGTTCTAGTTTGTCATCAATTAGCACAGGTAAATTTATCTTGGGATGGCTTTTCAAATTCATCTTTTCCTCCATCTTCTCCAGCTATATCTAGTGATGAATCAACACCTCCAAACTCACCAGTACAGCAAGAGGTTGCTTCTTCAAGTAGACCTACCAAGAGGAATTATAGGGTAGAAGTGACTAAGACTTACTCCAAAGGTGAAAGGCTTGTGTTTTCTCCAATGATTGTTGAAAGGGCCAAGCCTACAACAGGTGAACAGAGAGCATCCCCACAACATGAGGAATTCACTCATCCAGGTACCAATGTGACAGATGTGGAGAAAGGCCATGAGGATAGATTTGTAAAGCAAATCATAAGGGATAAGGAGGCTGAGATCAAAAGATTATAAGACAAGTTAACAGAGGTAAATAATTTAATAACATGCTTACAAAAAGAAAACATGCAATTGAAAGTAAATCAAATGATCCAAAACAAACACACAACCTATTTGAAGAAAGAGGATGTAAAGGGAAAATAAGTGGTTCAGTTAGATGTTTTAGAAGGCAAAGGAAATCAAAGCACATTAGGGAGACCAAGAACAAGAGCTTTCAAGAGAGCCCTTGAGCTACAAATAAAAGTTTCTCCACCCAGAGGTCAAATCACTCTAGATGACTTAATCACTAGAGAGATCAATGTAGACATAGTATATTGGCTTGAAAAGGTTAATGGCCACCTAGAGAAGCTCCTCAAGAAGGCAAGTAGAGACAATAACTTTCAAAGGCATATGGATATGCATTACTACACAAGAAACAAGGTATCTCAAGTCAAAATTAAACATTTGAAGAAAAATCTCAAGGAAACCCTAATAAGCGAAAAGGACAAAGAAAAGCTTGATCAATTTGCTGAGGCCTCTCTCATGGCATGACATATCATATGATGGCTTCACTTAGCAATTTTGAGGAAATTTTGAGAACTTTTTGTCATTTTGAAATTTTTGATGGTTTTTAGGGAGTTTTAAAACACAGAGGCATCTATATGCGCAGCGCCTAGGCGCTACACTTTTTCCTCAGCGATCAAAATGCAAAAAACTTTATATGCTTGGATAGATAATCACTCCTACATGTTAGATATCCACTTTTGTAAGTTTATCAGTATACATATTGGGAGAAAATGCTCAAAAACAGGTCAAAAAATAACTTTTTGCCACTGTTTTGAAGAAGACACTACACATATCCGAGTAGTCTTGGGAAAACCAATTTTTCTCCTTGTTGGAGTGTCCAAATCACCTACTTGAATAGTCAAATGACAACTAGACACTCATATCCTTCTAATGAGCTATCAAGTTCTGATTTTGGAGCATGGGAAGACCTCCAAAATCCTTCTGCAAGCTGGCGCTACGCAAATACTTGAATGCGTTGCACATATCCCTAATGGCGCTACACATATCCCTGTAATTATTTTTTCTCAGCATGTCTTCAATAGATATTTACTTGATGATGTAATTTCAGTAGTTCAATGTCTTGATGATGTAATGGTGAATAAATTAGCATAATAGGTTGTTTTTATGTTTAATTAGGCCTCATTAATGAAGAGAAACTCAAATCAAAGTCTAAGAGAAGAGTTTGTTTTCAACCTTCTCACTCTGACTTGTTGGTTGAGATATTCTTGGAAACTATTCCACCACTCATGGATTCGACCCCTGAAGGTGGGGAAACTATTTATCTTAGTATATATGTATCATTTTCTCAGTCAGAGAGAGGGGTTGGACATTTGAGGAGAGAACTCTTGTAACTTGTGCTTCAACATTTTCAGGAAATCAATGAACAGTTGTAGCTATTATCTAGGAATTCATGTGCAGTGAGTTTGTGATCTTGTTTCTTCTCTGTTATGTATGAATTTATAGGGTAAGTTCCTCAAACAAAACACCAAAGGACACCGCTCACAAATAGATCACAGATCAATACACCAGTATTTTTGACGTGGTTAAAACCCTCAAAGAGGGAAACAGTCCATGGCCTGAGCCAATGCGGCCACTTCAGGCAATTTATTAATAAAAGAATGAAAATTTACATAAGCTTCTCTCATGGACGGTTCCCCTACAAATGACCCTCCATGCTCTTTAAATAGAGATCATGGACCAATCGGGTGTTAAGCCATGGATCAAGTGTTGGTAATACCGAGGAGAGAATGAACCGTCGGATCACTACATATCGTGACCGTCAGATTGTAAGTTACAAAATGTACATAGTAAAGAAACACACTTTACCTAACTCTATACTAGACCAAGTTATACTTAACTATTTCCTATGTGTCGGAATATCCTAACATCCCCCCTTAAGAACAACTTGGGATAGGATTGAAGGATTTACAAATATGACACAGTAGGAGAAGGAAGGAGGCACTAGAGCCTATCCCCCCTTAGTGACAACTTCCTGAACTCCAACCATAAATCGAAGTTTAGTAAACTTCGCCTCTGTGAGAGCCTTTGTAAAGATGTCTGTAACTTGATCATCTGTTGAACAATATTGCACTTCAAGAACATGGTCGTGAATGAGCTTTCTAATGAAGTGCATGTGTAGTTCAATGTGTTTGTTGCGCTGATGTTGGACTGGATCTTTGCATAGTTGAATGGCACTTTGATTATCACACCAAAGTGTAGTCGGATGTTGCTGCTGAAAGCCAAACTCTGACAGGATCTGACGAAGCCACAAGGCTTCCTTACTTAGCTTCTACGGCACCACGATACTCTGCTTCTGCTGAAGAAAGAGAAATGGCACCTTGTTTCTTGCAAGCCCATGTAATAGGTCCTGAACAAAGAGTGAACACATAACCTGCAGTAGACTTCCGATCATCAGGGTCACCAGCCCAATCGGAATCAGTGAAACCAACCAATAGAGGAGATGCTTTGGCACTGTAATGAATCCCAAACTGAACTATACCTCGAACATAACGAAGTATTTCTTTTAGCTGCTTTCCAATGACTTTCATGTGGGTTTTGCATAAACCGAGCAACAAGGCCAATAGCAAAGGAAAGGTCAGGACGAGTATGGGTTAGATACAAAATTTTTCCTACAAGTTGATGGTATAAGGTAGCATCAAATTCAGGAGAAGTACAAGTGACTGAAAGTTTGACTCCAGACTGAAAGGGAGAAGGGGCTGGCTTACAATCTTCCATGTGAAAATGGCGTAGAATATCACAGGCATACTTGGACTGGGAAAGGGAAATACCTTCCTTGGATTGCAGACTTGAAGACCAAGAAAATAATGTAAATGTCCTAAGTCTGTCATTTCAAACTTCCTTTTAAGGCTAGACTTCACATGGTTTATAAGGTTGGGATCACTACCAGTCAAGATAAGATCATCAACATAAAGAACAAGAATGATAAGAGACTTGCCCACTTTCTTGGTGTAGACAGTATTGTCAGAATGACACCTAGAAAATCCATTTTCTAAAAGAAAGTTATCCATTTTGGCATACCAAGCTCGAGGAGCTTGCTTGAGACCATAAAGGGATTTCTTAAGCCGACATACAAGGCTGGAGTTTGTTTGTATAAAGCCAATAGGTTGTTCCATATAGATTTCTTCATGCAAGTCCCCATGCAAGAAGGCAACTTTAACATCCATCTGATGGACTTCCCATTTGAAAGAGGCAGCAAGGGAAAGAACAAGGCGGATAGAGTTCATTTTGGCAACAGGGGAGAAGGTTTCAGTGTAGTCAATGCCTTCAACTTGTGAAAAACCCTTAGCAACAAGACGAGCTTTATGTTTATCAACTTTCCCATCTGGTCCATACTTGGTTCTGTAAACCCATTTGCATCTAACAAGTTTTCGTCCCTTTGGTAGAGGAACAAGATCCCATGTATCATTTGCCAATAATGAATGATATTCTTCATTCATAGCTGCTTCCCAATCTGGATGGCCTAAAGCTTCTGCAAAGGTGTCAAGATCATAATTCATTGAAGCTTGAGCCAGTAAAGAAGAGGCTCTATCAAACTGAGAACGTGTACGTCGCTGATCTGTAGGATCACCGGCAAGATCACCTGCTGCATCCGAAGTAGCATGGACCCATTTTGGAAGTTGAGGAGCTGAAGGAGGACCCTGAGAAGGTGGGGGAGGATTTTCATCCTCACTTTCATCATCTGAAGAAGAAATATTTTCAAAAGTAGAAGAGATAGGGAAAGGTGGCACATCCGCCGAACTAGGCTCGTAGGTCGATATATTTTCAGCAAACTTTACATCTCTTCTAATGATAACATTTTTGGACTTAAGTGGAATAAGTCTATATCCTTTGACATCTTCAGAATATCCAACAAAAATACATTTTTCACTCTTAGGTTCTAAAGCTTTATGTTTCTCATCTAGAATATGGGCTCATGCTTCACTTCCAAAAACACGAAAGTGACTTACATCTGGTTTAATTGAGCTCCATGCTTCTTCTGGAGTGATATTCTTTAAAACCTTAGTAGGAGTGCGAGTTACTATGTAATTTGCACAGTTAATTGCTTCTACCCAAAAATTAAGACCAAGTCCTTTAGATTGAAGCATACAATTAGCCATTTCCTTTAAGGTGCGATTCTTCCTTTCAGCTACACCATTTTGTTGTGGAGTATATGGAACAGTATGTTGCATTTGAATTCCATTCTCAGTGCAAAAGTTGATGAATTTATTGTTAACATATTCTCCGCCATTATCAGATCTTAGCTTAAGAATTTGATGTCTAGATTGTTTTTCAACAAAGGCCTTAAAGGCCAAGAATATGTTAAATACTTCACTCTTGAGTTTTAAGAAGTATACCCAAGTGCGTCTGGAGAAATCATCAATGAAAGTTAAGAAATACTTGTAGCCAGAGAATGAAACAACTGGAAGTGGACCACATAAATCACTATGCACAAGCTGTAGAGGGGCTGAGGCGTGCCAAGAGGCATGTTTTTCAAAACTATCCCGATGATGTTTTCCAAGTACACATCCGGAACAAACACCATCTCTGCAAGATACCATTGGAAGACCTGTCACCATATTTTCTTTACATAGATTCTGAAGGGAGCGATAGTTTAAGTGACCAAATCACTCATGCCAAAGTTTGCTCACTTCATCATTATGAGCAACAAATACCGAGGGAAGATTTGATGACCCAAAGTTGTGAAACTTATACAAGCTTGTAGAATCATCAGCAATGCCAGTAGCTAAAATCTGTCTAGGATCTCTTAGGTCCTTAATTACAACATTGTGAGGTGAAAATTCAATGATTTTACCTTCACCTGAATGAGTTATCTGATATACAGATAGAAGGTTGCAGGATAAGGTTGGAACACATAATACATCATTAAATTGACCATTGTCTATATGAACAGTTCCAGTCCCTACAACACTAAGAGATCTATCCTCACCAACATATATATTTTTGGTGTTACAATCATTTAAAGAAGAAAACATGGCTTTGTTTTTGGCCATGTGATAAGAAGCTCCAGAATCAATGAGCCACTCATGAGAATGAGAAGAAGATACATTTAGTGCATAGCCAGACCGAGATGCTTGACAACCACATGCAGAAAGTGTTATTCCTGAAGATGAAGTTGAAGTTGAAGAGTGCTCCAAATGGATGTTATGCTTCTTCATTGCTGCTTCCAAGGTTTCCATCTTGTTAAAGCATTTGGATTCTAAGTGGCCATCTTAATTACAAAAGTTGCAATGTCTATCAATCTTCTTCCCTTTGTTTTTATTTGTCTTATCATTTTGTTGAAATGATTTTTCATTTTGAGGCTGAAATTGCTTAGGACCCTTGTTTGCTTTAGGACCATTCCTTTTAGGATACAACTTCTTAGGATTCTTTGGATTTGGTTGCTGCTGGGCGGCTAACGCTTTCTTAGAAGAGTTTCCAAGATTAAGAAGACCAAGATGTAAGAGTTTTTCTTGTTCTCTTATTAAAGAATCACAAAAGGAATCAAAGGAAGGGGACTTGTAGGCTTGTCCTTGAGAAACAAACACAGAATAGGCTGGTCCCAACTTAGTAAGAATGGAATAGATAAGGCTACTATCTTCTTTCTTAACCTTAACACCTTCCAAGAGAAGTCTAAGGGTCTTGAACTTGGACAAAAAATCTTCAATGCAAGAAAAAATTATTGGGGTCCAATGTAAGCAACTCATTTTCGAGTTGATGGGCTTTAAGTTCATTTTTAATTTTTCATTTGTAGAAATTTTGAATAATTTAACACATATTCACATAGATTATCCTGATCATACAATTATAAGCGGAACATGTATAATACATAATCTCCTCTACGTTGATCATCAATTTACAGAAGCAGAAACATTCACAGGCACACATAGAAGCATCAATCAAACTCATTAACACAGTATGTATCCCAGGGAAAGTATCTCGCTAAAAACCCCACACTATCTGTATATTATATTGATTGAATCATGTAACATTACAAAGTACAATGCTTATCACAAGCAATCCAGTACCAGCTCCACCTATTACACACAATACAGCTCAGATCTGATCTCCAAATCTCTTCCACTGCTTGCCTGCCTCCACTGCTCAATACCTGCTCAAGAACTGATGAGAATGACTTCCCAAACTCGTATTTCACCTGCAAAATAGTCACTCACACTTTGTTGGACGTGAGCACAAGCTATAATGTGGGCAAATACGTGAGCAAACTCATTGGCATACTCAATCCCTTTATTGTGCAAGATCTGGTGCACAACTATAGTCACAACTGATAGCAATCTGATTCTCTACCACTTGTCCCTGCTGAACTGAACATGCACTGACATGCAACTGAGTTAATTGATGTATTCTATAGTTGTATTATGAGTTAATAACTTGTGAATTAATTAATAACTAATTCACCCAACTCATCTCTAGTCTATTGATCAGTTAGACTAAATACAACTAGTTTAACAAAGCTAAACTGAACACAACTCCATCAACTGCACAATCAACTCCACCAAACTCAACTAATTGAGTTCTAACCGAAGTCATGCATGCAACAACTCAACTGACTCATAAGAAAAGCGTATTTCCTTCTGACAGCTACATGTGCCACCTCTGCAGCTCAAACTGAAGTGCTCCAAGAGAATAAGATCAAGTTTATAGTCCAAATATTATTATGAGACAATAATATTTGACTTTTCTATTTTTGACAGTCAGTCTAAAAATAGACTTTGATCACTCACATTGTGATCACTCACACTTTGATAAAAAATAGAAGTCCATCTATTTTTCCCAACTTGACCAATCATCCATAAACAGCAACCTGCAATCCATAGACATGATCCATATGTCTAAAAATAGACATAGTCTAAAAATAGACTTGCGCCAAAAATAGCCTACGGGCCCACTTAGTGAAGGCAACTCTTTTCACTAAGCTCCATCATCTTGTTGCACTCTCAACAAGCATTTCTTGTTGCACACTTTTCAACACTTCCTCTCAACAAGAATGGCTTCCTCTCAAACCCGATCCTGTAACTCTGGAATGTTCTCCATGCGACACATCTGGCCGGTCCACTTGCTCTGTCATCAAAGTCTCTGACTGCTATTGTCTCTGTCGACTGAAACTCTGCATCTCTGTGCTCTTCAGTATCTGACTGCTCTAGCCTCTGTCACTTTGATCTCTGACTGCATCCGTGCTGCTGCTGGTTCTATTTCCCAGCATTGCATCTGCACTGCACCTCCCAACTGACCTCCCTGTTGGGATAGAAACACCCTCTGATGCTGAAGCTCTACCTGCTGCTGACAAGTGCTCCCTCTCTGACATCTACGCTACTGCAACATCTCCATGCATCTCGCACCATTGCACACCTCTCTGTGCCACCTAGCACTGTGCAAAACACTTGTGCCTCTCGCATTGCTACAGCCTGCTAGCTATGCGCTGTCCTGGGATTCCCTGCACTGTCACTCTCTCTGCCACTCCATCCGCATCTGTCTCTACCCAATCAGTCAGTTCCTGCTACTACACATCGGGGCTCCCGTAGCAAGGTCTCATCCAAGAGGTTGGGTACCTCAAGGATCCTGCCCCTCCTCCTTGGGACAATCAATCCACATCACCCCACCTCCTACCTGGAGGTATGCCTACATACGATCCTTCAGCCCATCTGGCTCGAAGTTTCCCCCTACTGGAGGTCTCTGGATGAGTAGATGTCTCTACTCTATCTCCTCTCAGCTTCCCCTGTTGTGGCTCCTCCACAACCTCCTGAAGCTGCTGCACCAATCGTGGCTCCTCCACAATCGTTTGAGACTTCTTCTGGCTCTACATGTTGAGAGGTAATATACGCTCCCTCTCAACCACCAAGTCTCCATCAGCTGCCTCGCTGCTCAAGGCTTTGCATGCATCTTGAACCTCAAGAGCATACAGGTTCTTGACCCGTGAACCAATCTGCTTCACCTGTCTAGTGATGATGTGTCTAAGGAAAACCTTTCCCTTACTAAAGACCACATCATAGCCTCTGTCTTCCAACATCGCGATCGACACCAAGTTTCTCTTCAGTCCTGGTACATACTTGACATCGGTCAAGGTAAGGCAAGCTCCATGCTCCCTCTGAAAAATAATCGTGCCTACACCTGAGACACTATACTTCTCATCATTACCCATCCCTATGAGTATCTGGAATCTTTCTCCTCCAAAGTACTGAACAAACTTTTGTCACCGGTCATGTGGAAAGAAGCTCCACTGTCAAGAAACCAACCACTTCCCACCATGGATGAAACCATGCATGCGAAGAGTGTGAAGTCCAACTCAAACTGTGAAGCAAGTGAGGCTGCCTCACCTTCAGATCCTTCCCCGGATCCCTTCTTGGACTTCTTCTTTAGGTAATTAGTAGCATAATGACCCAACTCATGACAACGAAAGCATCTCACCTTCACCTTGTCAACCTTCTTCCCATCATTGGAAGAACTGGATTCGGAAAGAGAAACCTTCCCCTTCCCCTTCTTCGCCTTACTCACTAAGGCACAGTTCTCCTCATCATGCATAGATGAAGAACTGTCTCTAGTGCGCCGTCTAATCTCCTCCTGCATCAAATCCGACCATGGTCATTCCCAATTTGGCAGTTTCTCCCTTCCATTCACCGAGTCCTGGTAACTATGCCAACTCTTAGGAAGGTCAAGGAGTCCTAGACTCACCATCCCCATCATCCGACAGTCACCCCCACACTTCCCAGCTCATCTCGACACTGAGTGAACCTCGTGAGATACTGGGGCATACTGTCTCCATTCTCATACTGAATGTTTCTGAGTTTATCTCTTGCTTTGGAATTAAATCCGAATTCCACCAGCTCAAAACTCAACCGCTTCCAATCTAGAATTCGTGAGAACAAATTATTTCTTGTACAGAGATCGACTGTATGGGCATTCACCGGATATCTCACCTTCCAAAAGAAGGATGAATCCAGAGGCTACCTGGCCCGATTACAGACTCTGCCTGAAGAAATAAAATGTAAACACTTTCTGAATAATAGATCTGATGATCAATCCTCGCTTGATATCTTGTAAAAATCTCTTCTACAAATCAAGCAGCTCCGATACCATGTAGAAATTTTGAATAATTTAACACATATTCACATAGATTATCCTGATCATACAATTATAAGCGGAACATGTATAATACATAATCTCCTCTACGTTGATCATCAATTTACAGAAGCAGAAACATTCACAGGCACACATAGAAGCATCAATCAAACTCATTAACACAGTATGTATCCCGGGGAAAGCATCTCGCTAAAAACCCCACACTATCTGTATATTATATTGATTGAATCATGTAACATTACAAAGTACAATGCTTATCACAAGCAATCCAGTACCAGCTCCACCTGTTACACACAATACAGCTAAGATCTGATCTCCAAATCTCTTCCACTGCTTGCCTGCCTCCACTGCTCAATACCTGCTCAAGAACTGATGAGAATGACTTCCCAAACTCGTATTTCACCTGCAAAATAGTCACTCACACTTTGTTGGACGTGAGCACAAGCTATAATGTGGGCAAATACATGAGCAAACTCGTTGGCATACTCAATCCCTTTATTGTGCAAGATCTGGTGCACAACTATAGTCACAACTGATAGCAATCTGATTCTCTACCACTTGTCCCTGCTGAACTTAACATGCACTGACATGCAACTGAGTTAACTGATGTATTCTATAGTTGTATTATGAGTTAATAACTTGTGAATTAATTAATAACTAATTCACCCAACTCATCTCTAGTCTATTGATCAGTTAGACTAAATACAACTAGTTTAACAAAGCTAAACTGAATACAACTCCATCAACCGCACAATCAACTCCACCAAACTCAACTAATTGAGTTCTAACTGAAGTCATGCATGCAACAACTCAACTGACTCATAAGAAAAGCATATTTCCTTCTGACAGCTGCATGTGCCACCTCTGTAGCTCAAACTGAAGTGCTCCAAGAGAATAAGATCAAGTTTATAGTCCAAATATTATTATGAGACAATAATATTTGACTTTTCTATTTTTGATAGCCAGTCTAAAAATAGACTTTGATCACTCACACTTTGATCAAAAATAGAAGTCCATCTATTTTTCCCAACTTGACCAATCATCCATAACAGCAACCTGCAATCCATAGACATGATCCATATGTCTAAAAATAGACATAGTCTAAAAATAGACTTGCGCCAAAAATAGCCTGCGGGCCCACTTAGTGAAGGCGACTCTTTTCACTAAGCTCCATCATCTTGTTGCACTCTCAACAAGCATTTCTTGTTGCACACTTTTCAACATCATTGCTTCCTCAGGAGTATCAAGTTCTGCAATATGGAATCTAAGATCTGGAGAAATAGACATCCCTATCAACCCTCGTGCTTGATCTTGCCTATTTTCCCATTTAGCTGCCTTATCTTCATCTTTCGGTTTGGTTTCTTGGCCTAAGGCTATTCTGTAGAGACCTTTACTTCTAAGTAAATCCACAATGTAGGACCGCCATTGGAAGTAGTTGGTGCTATCAAGAATAACTTGGCATGGACTTTCCATTTTAACAGAAACTAAAGCTATAGATGTTGAAACTAAGTGTTCCAATGGAAAGATCTCGAAAAATTAGGCTGGTTCAAAAAAACGGCTCTGAAAACGGCTTCCGGATGAAGAAGTTATGGCTTTTTGAAGAAAATTTGATGAAGATGCCGACGAAGTGCGGGAATGTGCGGAAATGAATGATAATGTTATAAAAAAAACAGCCCCCTTTCCAAACTTAATCTAATTAGCTCAACAAAAAGAAGACTTGAACTCAAGACCTCTACTCTCATAAAGTAGCTTTGGACCAAGTGAGCTAAACTAAAAGTTTAGTAATTTTTGGAAAAGAGGAAGGGGTTTTTTTTAGTCGCTGAAGCTTTGGGCTGCGTGCTTACTTTGAGAAAGCTCTTTTTCCCTACAAAACAAAAAACACAAAACCCAACATGGACATACAAAAAAAAAAGCTAAATAAACCGAAATAAACAGAGAGAAAATAACTGTAAACTGCAAATAAACATTGTATACCTCCAGATCTTAAAAATGATGTAGCTAGGGCTACTGGAAACCTTTTCGCGTGAAACGAAAGGGGTTCCTCACTGGAACAGATGCTCCTAACACAATAGAGCAGTCCTCTCGGCCCGAAAGTAGTCAAAAACAGTAGATCTAGGAAATGACAGTCGGATGTAGTTCTACCGGCTTCAGATTTGGATCACCAACGGACGCGACCCTCAAATAGCTCTGATACCATGTAGGAATTTACATGGTAAGTTCCTCAGATAGAACACCAAAGGACACCGCTCACAAACAGATCACAGATCAATACACCAGTATTTTTGACGTGGTTAAAACCCTCAAAGAGGGAAACAGTCCACGGCCTGAGCCAACGCGGCCACTTCAGGCAATTTATTAATAAAAGAATGAAAATTTACATAAGCTTCTCTCATGGACGGTTACCCTACAAATGACCCTCCATGCTCTTTAAATAGAGATCATGGACCAATTGGGTGTTAAGCCACGGATCAAGTGTCGGTAATACCGAGGAGAGAATGAACCGTCGGATCACTACATATCGTGACCGTCGGATTGTAAGTTACAAAATGTACATAGTAAAGAAACACACTTTACCTAACTCTATACTAGACCAAGTTATACTTAACTATTTCCTATGTGTTGGAATATCCTAACATGTTATAGTTTCATATGATAGATATTCATCTCTTCTTTCTATTCATCAGTTTCTTCAGTGATTTTTCCTAAGTTTATAAGCATAATTCTTGTCTTAAAGCTTTGTTTTGATGAAATTATCATTATATGTTATTTTCTTTCATGTCTAATGAATTCATGACTTATATGCTCATTAAGTCCTCTTATTTCTTCTGAACACTACACTACATTGACAAACCCTAAGCCATCACAAAACTATTGCTACCTTGCTCTTTTATATTTTGTTGTTGTTACCCTTTTTATCCTTTGACCTAGTTACCTGGTTTTCATCCCTTGTTCAGTGTCAAAACCCTAAATTTTCAAACCTATCTGAGCCTAGCATATCTAGCCTAAAATCCTTCTACATTCCAATCATTTCATTAGTTGTGATCTCATGGAGAGAGCCCTCTCTGGTTTGGTAGGGCTAGTTACCAAACTGAAAGCTTAGTCTATGGTTACCTTTGTCCATTTCTCTCAGCCTGGGACATTATGGGGGATAACACAGAGGACTGCACAACTGCTTTAGAAGAAATTTGATTCAACCGGAGAGAAATTTGTTTTCAGTTCTAGAGGTCAGGAAAAGGGTCCAGAGTGTTACAGAAGTGATTTCCTCAGCAGATACAGGAAGAACGGCTTCATCAGAGGCAGTTCAAAGGCTATACGTCATAGGATCTGTGCATAGTGCCGCAAAGGATGATGCAGAGGGTCCAAGAGGACAAGTTTATGAAGAGAAGTTGTGTTGAAATTGCTTGTGGAGGAAGGGTAATTCCCCCAAATAATTTTGGCTAGATGTACTTGTTGTTTGGATTTTCAGTTGGGCATCCATAGATTGTACTCAGATTTCATTGTTGCTTAATAAAATAAAACCCTCATCTATTGCACCGGTTTTCCCGCACGGGTTTTTCCGGTGACTTTTGTCCAAAAACAACAATGTTACTTTTTATGTGTGTGTTCTAGCATTTCTCAGTTCCAACACTATTTTATTTCTGTAGTTTTTATTTGTGAAGGTTGTAGTGTGATTAATTTGGTATTTGCCGTAGAAAATAAATTGTTAAATTAATTAAAAATTAGAATAACTAATTCCAGTTGTTGTAATAGGATTCTATTTTTGGAATTTTCACAAATGGCGAGATATACGGTAAAGCCTAGAGACTAGGAGACAGGCAGATTCCTCACAGTGTAGGTGGAGGCATCCATGCTTGTTTAGGGCCTAGTGACTTGGTGGGGATTGTGGTAAAGCCCAAGGAAAATTGGATTGGCTTTGTTGTGAGTCCCAAATTCATGATTAGAATATGACACGGGGGTGATTAGCTGAAATAAAGATCTGGTTAAGCCAACCAATGGTCGGGTGGTTCACGGAAGTCCCATACCTGGTTGGATTTTGCATTCATTAATAATAACTCTTTCTCCTTGGTATTTTATGTTGGAAATAATACTGATAGGGGGGGGGGGGGGTGAATCAGTATTAGCAAGTTAATAATATTTCATTTCCATAATCAGTTTCATATACACTACTTTAATTAATGGAACTTGCGTGTATACGCAACTGTATTTAAGGCAACTAGCCTATATCTTGCAAACTTATGATTCAGTTAATTTATCATATGTTGATCTTTAATTAGTGCATCAAAACCATATAAACAATAACCAGGTGCAGTAAAATAGAACATACAATCACACACACATGAACACAAGATATAAGGTGGAAGCCCAATGTGGGTGAAAACCACCCGCTACAATTGTCTCTATCTTCTTTTTAATAAGAAACTTATTTTTACAATTTTGGTACTGGCGCAGTCTTATACCAGTACGCAGGCTTCTACCTACAGAAGGCTACAACCTTCTCTCGTTCTCCAACTTCTCTTAGAAGGGAGCTACAACCCCCTAGCTCTTGTACTAGCTAATGTGTTTACTAGTACGTAGGTGCTGGCCTACAGAAGGCTACAACCTTCTCTTTTCTTCCAGGGACCACGTTTCATAAATTTTCAAACTGGATCCATCAATAACATCAATCAAACATCTGCATTAACCAATCTCCTTTACACCAACCAAAACTTAATCAATCAATCACTTCTCAGAATGTTGTAACCAAAATACAGTAACAGTAACCAGAACCCAAGCCAGAACCAAGAACACTGCAACAGCAAACAGAAGTAGCTAAAGCATATTTTATGAGGTATATGCTACTTCACTATGTCGAACCTGTGTACATACGTTGTTATCTCAAGGAGAACCTGCGTACAAATTTGCAAATCAAATTTAAGATGTATACATTGTTTTGATATGTAGAACCAGTGTGTATACGCGCCTTTGCCAAAGTGAACCTACGTATAGATCTGTAAATGATGATTTAAACTTTACAACAATTCTAGACATCAATTATACCTAGATCATCATATTTATAGATTACAACATGCGCCATTTATTCAGATAAAAGATCAAAACCACACAAAGATACTTCACTTCAAGCCTTAAGATCTTGACCCATCAATAGAACTTCTCCTTCATCAAGCGCTCAGGTTCATCCTTGATTCAGATCCAGCTGTGCACCATAACCCAATAACCTGTATTCTAGATCTTGATCTTCATTAGATATTCAATACTTGAGTGCCATTGCCTAATGATATTCTCCTCCTTTTATAGTCTTAGGCCTTACTCAATACCATGGACCAAAACCACTTAGAACCAATACTTTGGACCAAATACCTGGGATCAACACTTCAGACAAGATACCTTGGACCAATACCAAGGATCAAAATACCATGGACCAAAACTAAGTTTTCCAACATGAACACGCCTTTCCTTCTGTGAAAGTGCGTGTGTACGCTATACGCACCTTTTGGTCTGTGAAACCACGTGTACACGCAGCTTGGTCAATGGGGAACCTGCGTATACCTCTCTTTCTTCATTCTGGACTGTGATCTATCATCTGAGTGAGTTGCCATCAGGGACCACACTTGTGTCATAGTGCCAAATCTATGTCATAATGCCAACATTTTATGTGTAAATACACTGGTTCATATGTGATTCTTATGGTTGTTATATCCTTGTTATTTCTATTCGTTATATGCTGGTTATGAGTATGTTTTATGACAAACTTGATGTATGGCTCTCATCATGTTTTGAATTGCAAATGAATGTACAATGAATATATGACCTAATAGATGATAATGCAGCTATTGTGATAGAGCAACAATGCTTCTTAATGAATATTAGATAAGTATGAGACCTTGTGCTCAAATATGTTGTTATGACCTCTAGATTACATATTTTTGATATGTTTGACAAAATTCTTGTCATGGCTAGTAGGGGTTAGATCAAATAATTGTACCAATGATTGCATTAGTAGCCTTATTCTGTTGTTATTTATCATTTTTGAAAGTTTCATGAAGTTCTGGGCAGTGGCCTGAGCCCTGGCCTTGAAAAGTGGCACAAAATCCGAGGTCGCTAGCTTAGAACTGACTAAAAAAGTCCATAGTCACTGGCATGCCTTGTTTTGGGAGTGAATAGAAGGCCTCAGTCACATGCATGGTTTGTCATGGGAGCAACTAAGGGTCCAGATCAGTATAATGTTAAGTTATCTCAAGGGTTGGTCACCTGGAAAGGTTGGTTGCCTCCTGAAGGTTCTCTAGCATGTGTGGAAGGTCGGAATGGTTTTGTTTTGTTGGTTCTACTTCCCTAATTGTACATGGGGAGTTGAATCACATCATAGTAGCCTCTCGTCACATTTTTTCCCCAATGAACTGGTTAACATGGGTAAATGTGGGAGGATGATGTTACAGAGTGGTAAGAGAGCATGGTTCACCCCTTGGACTGGATGGGCAGTGTGTTGGTCATGCATACATGTCAGTTGCATATGTGTTCTTTATGCTTGTGGTCTATGTACTTATTGTGTAGGCATGGTTGCAGTTGTGTCGCCATGTGAAAGTTGATGGTGTTGTTGTTGGATGTGGTCGTCATGAGTGTATGTCGGTTATGCATTGGTTATGCATGTTAGTGCTCATATGTTGTTATACTTACATTGACATGGTTATAGTTGTCGTGCATGGGATCATGGTATGTGGTTGGTATGGTCATGCATGGTAACTGGATGATGGTTGAAATGATGTTTATGTATTGATATGATTATGATTATGTACTGTGCTAACCTAGTTGATCTTGTACACTAGATATCCTCCTCTGAACTACACTAAGGTATGTTGATTATGTTATGTTTTGGTTTGAGTTGACATGGTATACTTGCAAGAAGAAGATCAAATATGACTAACAAGATGGTAGAATACAGTTCACGAGACTCTCCCTATGGATCAAACGAGTAGCGTGGTGTTGGGCACTCTTCTGACTTAGCAGACACATTGAGAAGCTTGAAGGCAAAAATAAGAAGTTGTAAGGCAAATAATGACAAAATCATGCATGCACGGGAGAAACAAGTAGAAGTCAATGCAATAATTCTTCAAAGTTTGTCAAAATTGAAGAGATAGGGGCCACTTAGGATCAACTATGGGCAGGAGGAAAAAACTAATGAGGCATATGGCAATAGGTCTCATGGTGGGCACAGGTCAGATATGGATGACACAATCTGAGATGGAAAGCCCTTGGATACTCTGGATAGGAGAGGTGATGGACACATGTTCTATTCTAGTTTTGGTTCTGACAGGCACTATGATCGTCATCATTATCATCTGTATAGGAGGAGTGACAAGGGATATTTTCCACATGAGTTCAATAAAGCTAAGCCACCTACCTTTGATGGAGATTTGAAGAAGCTAGAGGATGAAGAGGCATGGCTACTTGGGATGAAGAAATTCTTTGAGCTACATGAGTACACAGAGAATATGAAGGCCATAATAGCTATCTTCAATCTCAAAGGGAAAGCAGACATCTGGTGGGAAGATGTGAAGCGGATTAGAGACATCAGGACAACAGAGTTGAGTTGGGAATGAATTCAAGAGACTTTTCAGGAAGAAATACTTGTTAGAAAGGTACTACAACAACAAAGCTAAGGAATTCAATGAGCTAAAGATGGGATCAATGAAAAATGAGGAGTATATGACCAAGTTTCTGGAGTTACTGAGGAATGTACTGTATCTTAAAGATGAGAAGGCCAAAGTTCAAAGATTTGTTAGTGGATTACCATTAGCATTTAGAGATCGGATTGAGGATGATGAGCCTCAGCCGCTTGAGGAAGTTATTAGGAAATTGAAGCATCGTTATGAGCAGTCAAAGTGTAAGACAAAATCATAGCAAGGTTGGAAAGGGAAAGATAAAGCTAAAGGTAAATGACAGGAGAAAATAACAAGGCCTTAGGACGCTGGTGAGAAAGAAAATGTTGCACCTTACAAGAAGTTCAATGGGTCACAACATGGAAGGAAATAGAATAAAGGTAATGGTACAAGACAGTTGTAGTGTTGGACATGTGGTAAGGAGAATCTTAAGAGGGATTGCCTATAGAATCAGGGTGGTAGGCCTCAGATTTACAGTGCACAAGAAGCGCAAACAATTGGGGATGTTGGGCAGAGCATTCCACAAATCTATGCAGCACTAGATAATAAACAGCCAAATCATCAGGCATCTATTATTGAGATGGACGGTAAGGCTTGTGATCAAGTTGTTTCTATTTTGATTGACCCTAGATCTAATTATAATTATGTTAGTCCTAACTTGGTGGATAAGTGTGGTTTGAATAAAAAGTGCATGAAGAATCCTGGTTAGTGTAGTTGGATACAGGTACAAAGAAGAGAGTGTATCACTGTGTAAGAGCTTGTGCATTCAAGTTGAATGGTATGTCTACCTTAGCACATTTGAATGTATTGTCGTTGGGATCATATAGTATGCTTTTGGGTATGGACTAGTTATATCTTCATAGGACCAAAGTGGATTGTTATGACAAGGCCATTGAGTGCTTGGATGACAATGGAGAACAAAGGATTTTGTAGGGTAAGAATAAGGCAACATCAGTTAGAATGGTGACAATTATGCAGGCAAAGCGAAATCATAGAAAAGGGTGTGTGTTATTTGTAGTGCATATTTCTAGTGATAAAGGTAAGGATGTTGGGGACGCAGAGGTATTGAGAAAGTACCCGATCTTACAACAGTTTCAGGATGTATTTCCTGCAGAGATTTCAGAGTTGTTACCTCACAAAAAAGTGGACTTTTCCATTGAGTTGGTACCAGGGGCAACACCAACATGAAATGCACCATACAGGATGAGCACTCCGGAGTTAGTATAGTTGAAGTTGCAGTTAGTATAGTTGAAGTTGCAGTTGAAGGAAATGCTTGACAAATGATACATTAGGCCAAGTGTGTCACTGTGGGGTGCACCAATATTGTTTATGAAGAACAAGGATGGTACTCTCAGATTTTGCATCGATTACAGGCAGTTGAACAAGGTAGCCATGAAGAACAAATATCTGTTGACGGGGATTGATGACTTGTTTGATCATTTGAAGGGAGCAACAATGTTCTCAAAGATCGATATGGGATCCAGATATCATCATGTACGCATCAAGGAAGAGGACATTTACAAGACAACTTTCAGGACCATGTATGGGCATTATGAGTTTGTTGTAGTTCCATTTGGTTTGACTAATGCTCCAACTACGTTTATGTGTTTGATGAATCGTGTATTGCATCCTTATCTGGAAAAGTTTGTTATTGTATTCACTGATGACATCTTGATATATTCTAACAATGAGAAAGAGCATGCTGAGCACTAGCAATAATGTTGAGATTACTGAGAGAGCATCAGTTGTATGCCAAGCTTAGCAAATGCAATTTCTTTTAGATAAAGGTACATTACTTGGGACATGTTGTTTCCAAGGAAGGCATAACAGTGGATCCAGAGAAGATAAGGGATATCATGGAATGGATGGTGCCTAGAAATGTGGATGAGGTAAGATCATTTATGGGGCTAGCAGGTTATTATAGGAGGTTCATCAATAACTTCTCTCGCATTGCATATCATATTACGTCACTATAGAGGAAAGGTAAGAAATTTGAATGGATGAAAGAATGTACAACAAGTTTTGAGCAATTGAATCAATTGTTGATGAATGCTCTAGTGTTAAAGATTGTAGATCTAGACAAAGAGTTTGTGGTGTGTACAAATGCTTGCAAGAGAGGACTTGGTGGAGTCCTTAGGTAGGAAGGACAGGTAGTGTGCTATGAGTCATGAAAACTGAATGAGTACAAGCATAATTATCCAACACATGATCTTGAGTTGGAAGTGATCATCCATGCACTGAAGATGTGGAGACACTATCTTCTTGGCAAGAGGTTTGTATTGATGAGTGATCACAGTGGATTGAGATACTTGTTTGACCAGTTGAATCTGAATGTCAGGTAAGCTATATGGTTGGCCACGATTAGTAAGTTTGACTTTCAAATCAGGCATATAAAAGGGAAAGAGAACATGGTTGTAGATGATCTTAGGAGGAGGATACAGGTGAATCATATAGCAGTTATGAGTTCTTACAGGACAGACTTACAAGATTGGATCTTACAGGCAAGACAACACGATGACAGGTACACAAAGCTTATGCACAGGTTACAACAAGGTACAGGTGGTCAAGATGTGGACTATTATCTTACAACAAATGGTTTGATCATATTTAGGGACATCATATATGTGCTAGACAATAATGAGCTCAAGAAGACTATCTTGTGAGAATTTCATGCAAAACTGTATTCAGGTCACCCAGCATACCAAAAGACATTGACAACAGTGAAGAAGTTTTATCATTGGCTGAATATGAAGAAGGACGTGGTAGAGTTTGTGATTAGATGTTTAGACTGTTAGTAGGTGAAAGCAGAATGTAAGAATCCAAGTGGACTACTACAATCGATTCTGATTCCAAAGTGAAAGTGGGAGGTCATTTCCATGGACTTCATCATAGGTTTGCCGATGACATCTAGACAACATGATTCCATCATGGTTGTGGTGGAAATGTTGACAAAGGTAGCACACTTCATTCCAGTGGAGTCTACTTATTCAGCTAATGATGTAGCACATGTCTTCATCAGAGATGTAATGATGTTACATGGTGTTCCAAGGAAGATTAAGTCAGACAAGGATGCTAATTTCACTTCGAAGTTTTGGAAGGAGCTGTTTACAGGTTTGGGGACAGAGTTGGCCTTCAACACAACTTATCATCTGTAGACAGATGGACAGACAGAGAGGGTCAATGGGATATTGGAGGACATGTTGAGGATGTATGTGATGCATCAGAAGAGGAGACGGGATGAGTACCTTCCATTGGTTGACTTTTCTTATAACAATGGGTATCAGAAGTCATTGAAGATGAGTCTATTTGAGGCACTATATGGGTGGAGTTGTAGTACTCCCATCAGTTGGAGTGATCCAATGAACAAGGTATGGATAGGACCGAACATGTTGGCAGAGTTGAAATAGGAAATGCAGGTTATCAAGAAGAATCTAAAGGAAGCATAGGATAGACAAAAAGTTTATGCAGATCAGAACAGGTTGTTTAAGGAGTTTCAAGTTGGGGAACAAGTGTATTTGCACATCAAGCTGAAGAAGAGCTCCTTGACGATTGGATCATGTGCCAAGATGGCACCTCGGTTTTGTGGACCTTTCAAGAACCTTTCAAGATTCTTGAAAGGATTAGACTGGTAGCCTATAGACTTGCATTGCCTTCGACACTGAAATTCCATGATATTTTCCATGTGTCATTGATTAAGAAGTATATTAAAGATGTTGATCATGTGATTGACTAGTTTGTATTGCAAGTGGAGCCAGATGGAGAATTCCAGCCGAAACCTTAGTGTATATTGCAGAAAAAAATGCTCATGCTCAGGAACTGAGTAATCGAGCAGGTTAAAGTGCAGTGGGAACACTTTGGGCTCGATGAAACTACATAGAGGATGGTGGATCAAATGCGGGCTATGTATCATTCTCTATTCGCTGGTGGAGTGAATGTTTTTGATATATGCTTTAGTGTGATGTTTTGGTATATGTACATATGTATATGGATGTAAATATTTCTATGAGCTATGCTATAAATCTCTAATAAGCGATATGGTTGTCATGCTGTTATGTTGTTAAGTGTCATGTTGGTTTGCTTCTCAATAGGTTGATCATTGTAAATACTGCATTGAGCTAAGTTATAAAGCTCCATAAGAAATATGTTTTGCTTCTTAGTAGTCTTGTTGGTTGTAGGTGTCGTTGAACACTAAGGATGATGTTCCCCCAAGGGGGAGGGTTCTATAACAACCCTAGTCAAAATTCCATTTAATAAAGTTAATAAAGGCAAAATAATAACCAAGGTCATGGGACACATATTCCAAACGGAGTGATAGGAAAAACATCCTAACGTGGGTGTTCATTTGGTTTATTATGGCTAAGGAAATTGGCAAAGGCTTTGGAAAGACAAAGTGGCATTAATTCACATTTTATTTATGAAAATAATGGAAATTAGGAGAAAAGGAAGGTGAAAGGTCACAAGTTGCATGTGAGGAGGAAATTGAAGGAAAATAATGGAAAATGAAGAAAATAGAGGCCTGATTAATAAAAAGGCCTATGAGGATCAGTTGGTACCTTTTTGTTAGTTCAGTTTTGGAGCTCTCCCTTTCTACTCTTTCTCTCTCACTCTTGGACACTTTGAGCATTCTTGGAGCACTCTAACATTGGGTCAAGGAAAGAAATGGAAGGACAAAGAAGGCAAAGGAAAGCAAAGATCAAGCAAGGAAGAGTGGGATCAAGCATCAATAATGAGATTAATTGCAGGTATCAATTTGCATGTGTGATTTCCTTGCTAGATTTGGCATGCATGGTACATGCATGTGAGCATTTGGTTCTCTTACTGTCATTGGCATGGGTTTTGCCAATGATTTTTAGCCTTGCATTACCATTTCGAGATAGCCATGGTGTGACGAGTTCTCTTTTATTTGGTTAAATTGGATTGCTGGATGGTTTCGAAATTAAGTGAGGTGGTCTCTGAAGAAGAACACAAGCCGTAAGAATCCATGGATCGAAGAAGGTGGGATTGCGGTAAAGCCGGATTTTGTGTACCTCGGTGGGCCTAGGAATCCTCGACTAGTGAATGGTGGGATATAGGTAAATCCTAGAGGTGTGTGCCTTCGATCATGCCTAGGAATCCTCGACCAGTGAATGACAGAATATATGGTAAAGCCTGGAGGGTGGAGTCTCGATTAGGCCTAGGAATCCTTGAATAGTGAATCGCGGGATATAGGGTAAAGCCTAAAGACTACGAGACATGAAAATTCCTCATGGTGTAGGTGGAGAGATTTAGAGGCATCCATGCTTGTTTAGGGCCTAGTGATTCGGTGGGGATTGCGGTAAAGCCCAAGGAAACTTGGATTGGTTTTGTTGTGAGTCCCACATTCATGCTTGGAATATGGCATTGGGTGATTGGCTGAAAGAAAGATTTGGTTTAGCTAATCTATGGTCGGGTGGTTCGTGGAATTCCTGGACTTGGTTGGCTTATGCATTCATTAATAAGAGATCTTTCTCCTTGGTATTTCATGTGTTAATATACTGGGTCATTTGTGATTCTTATTGCTGTTATATCCTTGTTATTTCTGTTGGTTATATGCTGGTTATGAGTATGTTTTATGACATACTTGATGTATGGCTCGAATCATGTTTTGATTTGCAATGAATGTACGATGAATATATGACCTAATGCAACTGTTGTGATAGATCAACAATGCTTCTTTATGAATCCTAGATAAGTATGAAGCCTTATGCTCAGGTTTGTTGTTATGACTTGTAGATTACATATTTGTGACATGTTTGACGAAATTCCTGTCATGGCTAGTAGGGGTCGGATCAAGTAATTCTACCAATGATTGCATTAGTAGCCTTATTCCATTGTTATTTATCATTTTTGAAAGTTTCATGAAGTTCTAGGCAATGGCCTGAGTCTTGGCCCTGACAAGTGACACAAAATCCAGGGTTGTTGGCTCAGAACTGGTTGAAAAAGTCCACAGTCGCTGGCATGACTTGCTGTGGGAGCGACTGAAAGGCCTCAGTCGCATGCATGGCTTATCATGGGAGTGTTTGAGGGTCCAACTCAGTGAAATGTCAAGTTGTCTCAGGGGTTTGTCACCTGGAAAGGTTAGTTGGCTCCTTCAGGTTCTGTAGCATGTGTGGAAGGTCATAATGATTTTGTTTTGTTGTTTCCACTTCCCTAACTGTGCATGGGGAGTTGAATCACATATAGTATCCTCTTGTCACATGTTTACCCCAGCGAAACGATTAACTTGGGTAAATGTGGAAGGAGGGTGTTACACCACCTGTTTGATCCTTTGTACAATGCACCTCTACTTGCACATTTAACATCATCTTGAAATCTAATTTGGCTTTACTTTAGATATCCACTAACTCATGATAAGCATAAAACACTGACCTAGGGCTTTGCTCCTCAAAATCCATATAAACAACTAGTTTGTCTATGGTGTTAGACTAAGGTTGTAAAACCTAGGGCTTTACCATCCAAACCTGTGGTGAACCTAGTTTCACCATGCATAACCCCCCACAAAGAATTGGTTAAACACTTACTCATATCTTCAAACAAATTTAATTTATTGAAATTATAATTAGATTTCTCAGTGATAATTATAGGGGAATTGTTAATTTTATCTCCCAATGAAGGAAAATTTCTTTGTTAGTTAGGGCTATCATCCTAGTAGTATCCTTGGATCTATCTTGATGAGTAGAAACAACGTTCTATAGAAACAAAACATGGACACCTTTAATAATTCTTTGGTGGTTTGTAAGGGGGTAGATTCCCACTCCATCTAAATGCCTTTAAGTCTCATGTTATTATCTAGTTGTTTCCTTATATCCAAGAAAATGAACTCTTAACCAAGTATAAATATCCAAGGAACCATAGACAAGATTGTCCATATCCTTAGGAATATTAATGTCTCTTCTTCATTCAAGCCTCTAAACACCATTAAAAATTCTCTTGGATCTGTTAAAGACCCCATTGATCCTAAGGACATGAAGGGTGTCTACCTTGTTCCCTGCTCCTGTGGTATTCCCTATATTGGAGAAACATGTAGGTGTATTAAACAAAGAATCCATGAGCATGATGCAGATATTAGACACAATTGCTCCCGCTCATTAGCCCTAACCGAACATGTAGAGAAATCGAAACACCATGTCTGCATTGAAGAATCCAAAGTCATTGCTAGGGTTGATCACTTCCACCATAGGAAGCTTAGGGAAGCGATTGAGATTGAAAGGCATGCCAAAAATCTTAATAGGGATGATGGTTGGAAATTAAGTAAGAGCTGGATTCCGGTTCTCTTCTTGATTCTACCTCCCTTTCTTCTCCTTTTTCCTTTTTCCTTTTTATATCTATCTTATTTTTACTATTATTTTCTTCTGTTTTAATCATTTATAGGCCCCTATTATTCTAATTAAGATTCTTTAACTTGGTTTGTTTAACATAGCAATTATTTTTCTAGCTACCTCTTTTTAAAATTATTCATATTTTTGTAACCCTCTAGATATTAGTTATTATTTTGTTCCCCTTTGACCATTCATCTTTCTGAATATATATAAAAGTTGAGTCCTTCTCTACTATTTATTTTTTGCAATATTATTATTATTAAGTCAATTAATATAATTGAAATATGTATACGCCTAATAACTTCTTTATATTTAAATAATAATAAGTAACCTCTTTTTCATTTTATATTATGATAAATTATTTCTAGAACCATTTCTTAACCTATAACTCTAGTTCTATATAATTAAACATGGCTATATATATTTATTTATTATTTTTTTTCCGAAGGTGGTAAAACCTATCAACTCAGGTGTCAAACCAACAGTGAGGACAGCCATCTCTGGCTGCTATCCGCGAATGCTGGGTTTGACTCATCACTGTTAAATAGGAAAACCACGTCACCTGGCATAACCCTGCTGGTGGTCCGTAATCGGGAGCAGGCTCTCACTCCTGCCAGATGCCTCTGGGTCTTGGGCCGTTAACCTGTTTCCTTACGTCCGAGGAAGACGAGCTCTTAGCCAAGCAGAAGCAGTTTTACGGCATATATTTATTTATTATTATTATTATTATTATTTTATTTTAATTTTTTTTTTTGTTTTGTTTTGTTTTTGTTTTTTTCTTTTTTTTTTCTTTTGTTTTAAAACATGGCTATATTTTTATTTATTTCGAATAAGTTAACCCCTAACAAATAATATTATATAAATTGATAAAATCAATTATCTCTCACTACATAATTAGTTATTAAAATATTAGAATAAAGTATTTTATATTTATTTACTCCTAAAAGCTAGTTTTCAACTAAATTTATAATATTTTAATAGATAACTCCTTATCAGCTTTTTAAATAATATTTTACTTGCCTTATTAAATAATTAGTTATTAAAATATTTTATATCTATTCCTAAGAGCTAGTTTTTTAACTAAATATAGAACAATTTAATAGATAGCTCATTACCTCTGATTTTTAAATAATATTTTACTTACCTTATTAACTAATTTACCAACGACTAATTTTGGGCAATGATGCATCCATGCTATTAATTCCATAAGATGGATTGATTCTTCACCTTGTCCTAAGGATGGACCACATTAGTTGGTTCGAAACGTTGACCAAATCCTAATAATATAATTAATCCGAAAGTCATTTATCTAAAGTATACATAGTTTAAGATCTTACTTCAAGATCAATAAGATGATTTCAACATACTATAATATCTTCTTTACCCGTGACCACTAAGATTAAATAGAGGTTCGTCAAGAAACATTTATCTACAAGTATAAATAGTTTAAGATCTTACTTCAAGATCAATAAGATGATTTCAACATACTATACTATCTTCTTTACTTGTGACCACTAAGTTTAAATAAAGGTCGTATATTCATCCAGACTTACTTTTTGCTTGAGTTTGAACCTATGGCCTCTTAAAAAGAAACCTATTCTTTCGACTATTAAACCTAACCCATTCTTTCAACTATTAAACCCATTCAAATAAATAAAATTATTTTTGGCGTTATCTACGAGGCCACAATTTCATTGCCCAGACCTTGAAATTCTTACCAGAATCTAATGAATTCTTTGTCAAGAAATTCAGTGATGAAAGTGTTTGAATCGTTTTTTATGGTGAAAATAGATTCAACAACATCAAGAACCCCTAGGGCATCCAAAATCCTGAAGCTTGACTTAAGCTTGCCAATTGTAACTTGTATTTCAAAAAAATTATGCTAGATTTTTTCAAAATCTGACTGGAATTTCCATTATTTTTAAGCAAAATTGTAACCTTGTTAAACTACAACATTATTTTTATCTAAAGTCAACAAAGATACTTTTATATATTTAACAATGAGGATTTTTTTAATCATTAAATAAATACATTTTTATATCTCTAACCATGAAGATTTTTTGATATCTATATGCCATAATATAGTATTTGTAAACCCAACGTGAAACATGCTTGGCTGGAAGGTTTTCCTTTTAGATAGGACCCATGGAAGGAGAAATGGTAGCTCATTTAATGTGGGTCAAAGATACTTGTGGTTGAGTTGACCAATTAGTGTGTAATGGCAAAACAAATGCAAAAGTGGGTACATCAGCAATACTGGTGGGGGAGATATTCTCAAATTCCTAAACATTCGTATCGATCAAGATACGCTAGAGTAGATTGATACATTGGTCCACATTGATATGGAAGGCTACCTGGTCGTAATTCACTGGGCACTCCCTCTCCCATCGAAAAGAAGAATAAATTATGTGGGAAAAGGAGCACAAATTCGCATCATTATGGTGAAGGGAAAAGGATGTTTCAAAAGAGGAGCAGGGTTAGAGTACATTACAGACAATCATGATGGACGAAGACAAATGAGCAGTATTGATTGATTGATTTTAGGCCAACAACTTTCTAATTACACCCCCATTTTCAGTTAATAATTGCAGAGGTGGGGCCAGGGAAAGAGAATTGGTAGGTGGACGGAGGGACAGCTGATTTACTTTACAGATTGTGGGAGTCCCATACAGCGCAGTGGGCCTCTCTGGGTTTAATGCCTTCATCAAACGGACGCCAATGTGGTTTACCAATTCAAACTTCTTCATCATTGGCAATGGTGGGATTTTGCTTGTCTTTGTTTTAATGGTGGGATTCCACTTCGGGTGCCGTTGAGTTTCAGCCACCTACTTTGAGAGAGCCGGGTATCTGCACCACCGGCTTGCCCCTGTCAAGACTGCACTGCTGGGGTTGGAGGGATGGAGGTTCCTGCTGACTTGAATCTGAGTCATTAAATGCATGCTGCAATGAATTTGAATGCAGTGTAGTTTTCATTCAGTTGGGCAGTGGCAGCTGGACTTTCTGAACAGACAGCAGACAGCAGACAGCCGTGATCGAAAAGGGCAGTGGAAGGCAAACTCAGAGGACCCATTGGGAGTGAATAAAGCCAGACATATGATGCGCATTTGGTTTAAAAGTCACTAAAAGAAAGATGTGGGATTAATTGGATAAAGAAATATTTTTTAAGGAGACAAACTTGCAGCAGATGCACAGGTCAGGTGGGGTGGGTGCTTATTGGCAACTGTGCCTCTGATATCAGTCTTATGTCTGGGAATGGTTCTTGCCACATGGTTGGGTATATGGTTTTGCCAAGGAGATGATTTATTGGGCCTTGGAACTTGTGTGCTTGTATTGTTAGTGGGAAGCCATTCCCACAAGTATAAGCCCAAATAACTTATTTATTGTTTCGTGGGAACCAAAAGTGTCTTCCTGGAGGGAGCATTGCTGGTTTGTTTGGACACAAGTGTATATTTCCTATACACCCACAAGGAGAAACACTGAAAATTTTGCAGGAGAATCAAGTCTTTTAATAGATAACAGTACCCAATGTCTAGAAATTCCTCCTGAAGATGAAGAAAGTTTGATCAGTTGCTAATTAAGCTAATGTTCTATACATATCTCGTTATGGTTTGGATTCCTACTGGAATGATGTTGCCTTGAAACATCTTTAAGATTGCCTGCCACTGTCGTTCCATTTGCCTTGCGGATTTTCTTCCGACTCAAGAATGAGATGAGCATTCTTTCTGTTTGGTCTGTTGTTGGAATCTCAAAGTCACTTGTGCAGTTCATTAAGAATAGAAGTTTGATCAAATTGTGTACTGCAATGTGCTTGAAGCGAAGATGTTCTCAGAAAGTAGAGAACGTAGAAGAGATACAGGGCTTGACTCTTCTAGATCTACCTGAACTGGCACTTGAAAACATATTGATGAGACTGTCCCCAGCTAGTCTCTGTAGCACTGCAGGTGTTTGCAGAGATCTGAGGAAGAGGTGCACAAGCGACCATCTTTGGGAACTCCATATCAAAGCAAAATGGGATAAGGTTGTAGGAACAGCAGCCCGAAGGGAATGGCAGTGGACAGTTGCAATGAATGCGGAGGCAGGGATTTCGGATGGTGCAAAATGCAAGAATTGGCGTTTTTCATGGTCTTGCGTATGGCCCTTTTCATGGTTCAATTCAAAGCCGGGCGTGAAAAGGAAACCAAAAAGTGATTCACAACGCGAGTCGTTCATGGCATGGTATATAGCACTTGAAACTGGCAGTTTTTGGTTCCCAGCACAGGTGTATAATCGTGAGGTAAGGTTGATCAATCTTTCAGGTAAATTAGCTCTGTTGTTGGGATTTATTTCAGGAAGAATAATTCAAGACAAAGAAATTATACTAGTGCCATTATCTTTACAAAGACTAGGATTGGCCTAGTTGGTGACTGCAACTATGCATTTATTTCAATACATATCTAACAGTCCTTGTGAAAAACTATTGCTCCTGGCGCCTAGAGATGGTTCACCAGAAATGGGTAGCCAACCTCCCTCACATTGTAAAGTATTTTGCTTTCTCTTTATTTACCCATGTACTTGAAAGTAATGCACCTGATCTCGTTAAGGTTGCTCAATTGATTACTCATTGTTTTTAACCCGAGTACCATTCCTGCTTGTACTGCACTTTCTGCCCAAGGACATACCTTTATGACATATAAGATTGCCATCTCAGTTAAAAACCCTGCACTTTGACTTGAAATATATCACTGTTTATCAAAGGGATTTGTTATTATTCCAGTTACATTTTGGCACATCGATTGTTCATTGCGAGTCGCAAGGGACGTTTGGAGTAGATCAGGCATGCTGCGACAACAATGTTGTCTGTTACTTTTCAGATGCGAAGCCTTTGGGAAGCCAATCGAGATTCAGACTTATTGGAGAGATGGTACCAACTTGCCCGCAATAGAGCAAGAGGTGATCAATTTTTAAGTTGTTTAATTGACGATTGAAATCAATGGGGTATTCAAATCAATGGCATTTTTGGGCAGGCATTCTCTGTAATAGGGAAAAACCTATTTATTTACATCACAAGATAAACAATGGCAAAAGGTTAGTGGTTATATACGGATCTTTACTTCGCTTTCTACAATTGCAAGGAGAACACGCATCTCTGATCGAGCCCCTCGATCATCAGATGTAATACTTATAATAAACAGATTGAGCTTGGCTTGTAGTTTGGTTTCCAAGACATCCATGAAACAATGAAAGTTTGTTTACAAAATTCTCTTTTAATATAATCAAAATTTACTATACATCTTATTGAGTAGATGAAGGAGATAGCTTTTTCCACAACTATGCTGAGCCTAGGCCGGGGCCAGCTCCAATGTTGGATGGAAGAATGATCTTCCCACCAATATCACCAGGATTGTGCGAAGCTTGATCGAGCTTGGATGCCCCATGGGATAGTTTAATTCCCCAAAGATGGCTTCCATCCTCAACCCCTCCCCATAAGGTTTGAACCTGAGACCTGGTGGGGGATTAAAGTTTTAAACCTTACACAAACCAACTGGCCTATACCTCATGGGCAGATGAAGGAGATAGCTGTAAGGCTAAAAATAAATCACAATATCCAAGGTACCAGCATTGGAAAGAACGAGTCTCTAAAACGAGCATCCCTCTGGTAAATAGGATGGAAAATTACGCACTGAAACCTCTGTAATATCTCAACTGGCAACTTTCTTGCTAACTTATATTCCCAAAGAACTTGCTTAAGTCTTTCTTCAACACTGAGGACAAATACCATCTGTTAGGTTATGTTTTGGCAAGTTTGTGCTTACTGACCAAACCTTGGAAGCGAATCAGCCAAATTTGAACTAAGAAATCTGGATTAGAAGAAACAAAGGTTCATACGAATAGTGTTGTTTACGTGAAGCCATGCTATCTTTGCATCCCAAGTTTCCTTCTCAAATTAAGCTGATCAATCACATATATCATTGGCCTGTTCCAGTTAGTGTCTGCCTTAAATCTCCCTCTTTCTTTGATCAATGATATTGACAAATCCAGATAAGCTTTTTTGTACTTTCTATGTAAAGCTATATGTCTAGAGATGTCCCTGTAGGGAAGTACTAACAATCTTTGACTTATCCCATATATTATGTCCTTATACTCTTTTTCCTTTCAAACTGACGATAAGCTTGATGATCCTTCAATTGGCAGGAAACACTAGTTGCTCATTGCTATTGTTCCCAAGATCCAATCCACTGCAAATGACCCTGGAAATTCCAAGGGAGAAAAGTATAGACAAACTGCCAAGTCTTTAGATTTGTGTCAGAACCTAAGAACCTTGAATTTCAAGATTGAAAGCATTCCAAACAGCATCAACCTGAGTGCATAAGCCAGTAATTTCATGTATGTTCTTTGCTGATATAAATCTTTCTAAGAGAAACTTGGAAGTCTGCTTTTCCATTTAAAGCTTTGATCACCCACTTAGCTGCAAGAATGATCACTTGCACACAAATGTCAACTGGTCCCAACCTTCCGTGTTCTAATTTTCTAAATAAAATGGCATATGTTCTAGGCCAGATCCACGGGTCTTGATGCTGGATCCAGATGCGAATACGGATCCCACCCAGATCCATGTATGATCTGCCACATAAATGGATCCTTTAAACCCAGAAACAGATCCTGTGCCAGCTAGCCCTGACACACCGGATCCCAAGCAAATAAGATTAGAGTTTTAGGATTTTTTTCCCCTCTTTTTATAAATTTTCAAAGGGTATTTGCCACCTGTTTGAAATCTTAAACAACAAATATTCTATTTAAACTTTTAGTTACATTAATTTGTTATTAATCTGTAGGTTGTATAGCTGTATAAGTATGTTATCAATTACCTGTAGTCTGTAGGATGATAATGCTAGCACTGAGCAGGAAAGGTTTGAGATATTAAAATTTTAATTTTCAATTTTCGATAATGCTAGTGGGAAAGCTTTGAGGCAATATATAGATAATAGTATATAGTATAAACTTAGTTTCCAGTTTTCTTTGTGTACAAAGGATGGCCATGTCATTGATAATTTCATTAGATCAATTTCATCCAACTCTAGCTGAAGATTCCTCTTAGAACAATATGATACAAAGACTATAGCATGTTTTCAAACAGTGTACAATATTCATTTACCATTGTAACTAGCTGGGAATTTTTAGATTTTAAGGCAGATTTCAAGGAAGATGACAGGTTGATCATGATGTAGAGTTGAAATATTCAGATGATGAGAATGTAGACCCATTTTTGGATATGTAGTTAGACTTATTCTACATTATTGTATCAATAGAGTGATCATTGATGAGACAATCAATTTTGTATTTACAGTTACCCTTTTTGTATAAGGCATGACGCATCATGATTTCACTTGTCAGATTTGTAAATTATCTAATGATTTCAATAATATTGTTGTGATTCATGAATGGTTTTGATTTTAGCTCTGAATATGTTTTGTAAAACTAAAAAAATATTATTGTATTTTTGTACGTGGCGTTTCCCCACTGTATCCAGATGTCGATTTTTTCAAAAACCTGGTGGATCCGTATCCAGATAATGACTTCTCAAAAACTTGGTGGATCCGTATCCAGATCATGACTTTTCAAAACCCCGGTGGATCCGTATCTGTATCTGTATCCATTTTCTAGTAAATTAGGTTCTAGGAAACCAAAAGTAGACCATTTTACCCCCAATTTACTCCAAAGTTACATAGGATCCTTTTCAATCTGTGGTAGTTATGCTTATCATGCAAATAATTGGAAGAGTAGGAAACATTGCCATCCACCAAAATGTGTGAGACAATGGTGAGCTTATCTATTAATGGAACACTGAAATAACTTTGTTAAACCATTTCTATGTCTTACCTTTGTCAAATATGGCTTGTTGGGTCAGTGAAAGTAGTTTTGTTATTATTGACCCTACTAGCGTTCAAATCCCTGAAAGTGATATGTTTGCTACTTATGGGTGGGTTCTTAATTAGTGGAAGTCATCATGGCTGTCAAATCAGGCCAGGTGGTTGCAGGCATTGAACCATAGATGGTGTCATACCCCTGATAGACAGTGGATGTTTGGCATCCAGTGTATAAAGGAAGCATGCAATGCCTATGCCTTACCTTCCATGGTTCCACCTTGTAATAAAATCTGATATATCCTTATTATAGAAGCATTGATTACCAATGACATTCCTAAGTAACGAAATAGGGAGCTATCAAGAACTACGCTCCAATTGGGATTGATCCACTCAAGTAGTGTCTGAACTAAGAATCTAAGATGCCATTTGCGATGCAAGCTCAATTCTTCACCAAAAGTAGAGCAAATAATCAAAACATGGAACGATATCTTCTTGAAATATCTGAGTCAAATTTGGAGGTAAGATCAATTTATTTGCATAACAAACATTGAACAATTCTTGACCCCTAGGGAGGTTGATTCCGATGAATTTTCCTTGGACTCCGGATCCTATAAGAGGTATGAAAGCGCATCAACAACAATAACATAAAGGAAAGAGGCAAAGATACATCCTTGTCTAAGAGATATCTAAACAAAGCTTGTACTTAATCAAAGTTTGTGAGAAAAGACTTTTGGTTGTTGCTAGAAACTTATGATCGTAGTCCAACTGAGCATGTCCAGAATGAACTCCCATTTAATTCCTTCATTAGCCTTATTAATCGTTTTTTTGGAACAAATGTTCTTGACCTAACTCTATAATAAACAATTTTCCACCAAGTTTCTAAGATAGGGGAGTGTGGGAGCAGGAGACACACATGGGGGACATGTGGGAGCACCCCCAAATTTTGGGGTAGTTTAGGGGGACGGGGGATGTTGAGTACCTAGTAGAGGGGTCCCCATCTCTAAAATTATAAAATAATAATAACAATAATGATAAAATCCCAACAATAACAATTCATCCCATGCAAATTCATTATCGCGCAATGTAAATACTAAATTGTAAACAATAAAATTGTGCTAAATTCAAATTTGCAAATAATATAAACATGATTCAGATTAAGATTCAGTAATGAAATACATTGATTCATAAACCATAAATGAAATATAAATAGTAAAATATTGATATGTTGGGTTAAAGTCATCATTCTAGAATGTAACTAATACTAAGAAAAATAATAGATACTGAAGTTTGCAATAGTAAATTGAAATTACTCAAACTCAAAATAGTAAGGAGTAACAAGTCAAAGTCTCGGTTTGAGGCCATTAGTATCTAGAGTCAAGACTCAAAGTTAAACTGAAAATTAACAATGGACAGTGAACTTTGAAAATAAAATGAGCATCAAGGAGTGAAAGTGAATAAAACATAAATACAAGTGAAAGTGAGAGAGGGTATTTATATATATTGTTTTTGTATTTTTGGTTTTTTATGTTTTCATTTTTAAAGCCTTTGTAGGCAAAAATTTTGGGGGATGCCCAGCAGCACCCATTTGCTAGGGGGGACACCCCCCCCAATTTTGCGTGGGATGCCCATAAACATCCCTTTCCTAGGGGGATGTCTGAAAGCACCCTTTTTTGGGATGTCTGAAAGGACGCCTAGAAGCATCCATTTCCTGGGGGGATGCCAAGAAGCACCCCTTTTTTGCGGGGACATCCAGATCTTAGAATTCTCCCTTTTGGGAAACGTGTCCCCACACTAGGGAAATGTTTCACCCTATATTTTCCCATGTTTCCCATAATGAGGGATGTGGGAAAATGTTTCCCTAGGCATCCCTCCATCTTGGGAGCATGGGAAACTTGGGGGTGCACACCCCACCTTGGGGAATCATCCCTGTGGAACACTGATGATAAACAATGAGTAATAAACAGGATAAAACAAACAATTGACTGTCGGAACACCGTATTTGTCATTTTGAAATAGTTTCTACAACTTTTAAATCTTCTTTTCTCTAGTGTGCTATCCCACATGCGTTGCGAGGTATGGTCTGTGACAGCTTATAAGTCCCAACATACGATGATCCCTGTGACAATGAAGGTATCCACAGAGGTAGTGGCCCTCCTACTAACACAATGGCTGATTAATTGCAGATGAGTATACATTCTTGCTTGTCGCCCCCTCCTCTTCTATTGGATGTGTTGTGTGAGTGTGTGAATAATAAATTAGTGAGTAATAAACAATATAGTAAACAGTTGGAGATGCCCTATTTAGTGTCTTTGAATAGTTTGGACAAATTTAAAATCTCCTCTCCTCTCTTCTCCTCTTGCTTTATTTTATCATTTCCCCATCTACATCATGGTTATTTAACAGGAAGGCATCCTTTATAAAATTGGTTTAGTCTGTTCCAACCACCCTGGTTACTTTCCCTCCAATCTTAAACAGTGAGTAATAAACGAGATAATAGAGAGTTGGATATGCCCTAGTTGACATCTTCTAATAGTTTTCACAACTTCAAGATCTCATCTCCTCTCCTCTCCTCTATGCTTTGTTTTATCACTTCCCATGCTACAAGGTTATTAAATAAGAATATTTCCTTTATAAAATTGGTTTATTCTGTTCCAACCACCGTGGCTACATTCCCAGCATTCTTCTAGCCAAGGCCATGGCAAGGGAATTACAAGCCACATTAAATAGGGTGATAGATCTTAAACCTCCAATTGTTTCTCTAAATAAGCCTTTACGGCTTGGTTTAATGATGTTCACATTAGTTTGGTGTTCGAGAGATTTAGAAGCCAGAGCTTCTTCACACTTCTGGAAAAGATCCAAACCAATGCCCAACTCCTTGCTGCCAGGGGATGTGTCCCAAGCCCTAGGAGATACATCCCAGAGATGTGCTCCCATGCCTCCTTGTCCTAGGTGATGTGTCTCACATCCTGAGTGTGGGAAGGTGCCACCAACTAAATTACGGGGTTGTCCTCTCAGACCAATCTGAAATTATGATTTGTGCAGGTCTAATTCCATGCCCATAATTCTCCTTTTTAAGGTCTGATCTGCATCCTACATGCCAAGCAATCTGATATAAGGTCTGATTTGCATTTTCCATGCCCTGTGATCAATTGCATGATATAGTGTCAAATAAATTATCCTAAGAGTCTGATCTGCATGTTTCATGCCCAACTACCTAATTTAATGTCCAGTAGACATACAGAAGTCAGAATTGTGTTTTCTATTGCCTAATAGCCTGTTACAAAGATCCCACCCATGTGTCTAGTACCGAAATATAGACTATGCTTGCTAATTTTCCTCAAGATTTGTTTAGTGCCAAAATATAGACTGTACAGTGTATACCTACTAATTTTCCTCCAGGTTTGTACTTCTCAGAACTGTATACCCTTCCCATAATCTTGGCAGAGCCATATAAAGTGCAGGATGTTGTCGTTCAATGGTATAAAGTTTGGTTTTACAATTCATATCACAGGTTTTTATGTTGAGTTTTTACTGTTTTGCATAAACTTTATTGCTATTTTTAAAAACTTGTATTTTTTATATATAAAAGTGCATGTGCATATTCTGTTAATTTTTTATCAATTTGTTCTATGCTGCAGCCTGCAACTATCACTTCAACAATATCCAATAGCATCCAATTTAACAATTTCACTTCTTCAATTATCCAATGACAGTAGAGCAATAGTAGATAGAACAATTAAACAAATGCACAATGAAAGACAGCCAAGAGACAAGAGACACAAATTTTGGTCAATGACCAGGGCAAAACCCACTATGGGGAAAACCCTTGCAAATCTTCTTCTTATTAGATTGTCTTCAAATGTTCAGCAGAGAAAGAGTACATCATTTAATATCTAATTTCAATATCCAAATAATGTCAAAATGCCAAGCAACTATCCAAGAGAGAGATGGAGTCAACTGTAGTCAAATCTGATCTTCCTGAAATCTGCTCAAGTCAACAACAGTCAACTGTTGTCAAAGTGTGCCCTAACCAGAGATAGGACAGCAGTCAAATGGTCTTCAAAGGAGCTCGGTCCTGGAGCAATTTATGCAGCCTTCTTAGCAGAACAAAATGAGCCCAAAACATATCAATTTGGTGTAGTCAAACCTGGTCAATGTGGAGATGGAGCCTGCGGTCAAACTCTGCAATTAGGGCTTCGGTCAAGGAGCACAGATTGCCTTGAATTTAGCACCAATATCTGCGGCCTGCTAGAACAGAAAAGTTTCACCCAAAAACGCAGTCAAACATGCCAATGATGCCCAAGTCAACGCTGGTCAATGTCCTGCAGCAGCCCTGTAATTCGGCCTAATCAGAAACAGCCACCTGTCTTTTGCACGTGTGAGAGAAATCTTCCACTTCTGAGCTGTACGAACCAATAGGAAGAGGAGAGAGAAGATTTGTTGTGTGCTGATGAAGTACCAAATGAGGTTTGAGGTCTCTTGTATTTATAATTTTATATGAATCCATGTGGGTGAAAAAACTGACTTTTGGGCTTCACGAGGCTACATGATGGTGTAGTCGACCTTGACAATTTGCACATGTGTGGGCTTTAATTCAAAAACACACTTCTCCTTGTCTGATTTAAGTGATCTTTAGGTCAATTTTGGTCCTTTAGAAAAGAGGAATTCAATTCAATAATTATCTCCATTAAATGAGCTGTCCAAAGTGGAATTTGACCCTAGTTGCATAATTCAACATCTTTTCCATACCCAAAAGCAATTTGATATGAAAAATGACATCCTTGTCTGCACATGTGTGTTGAGATTGCAACAAGATGATGGAGCTTAGTGAAAAGAGTCGCCTTCACTAAGTGGGCCCGCAGGCTATTTTTGGCGCAAGTCTATTTTTAGACTATGTCTATTTTTAGACATATGGATCATGTCTATGGATTGCAGGTTGCTGTTTATGGATGATTGGTCAAAGTTGGGAAAAATAGATGGACTTCTATTTTTGATGAAAGTGTGAGTGATCACAGTGTGAGTGATCAAAGTCTATTTTTAGACTGGCTATCAAAAAATAGAAAAGTCAAATATTATTATCTCACAATAATATTTGGACTATAAACTTAATCTTATTCTCTTGGAGCACTTCAGTTTGAGCTACAGAGGTGGCACATGCAGCTGTCAGAAGGAAATACGCTTTTCTTATGAGTCAGTTGAGTTGTTGCATGCATGACTTCAGTTAGAACTCAATCAGTTGAGTTTGGTGGAGTTGATTGTGGAGTTGATGGAGTTGTGTTCAGTTTAGCTTTGTTAAACTGGTTGTATTTAGTCTAACTGGCAAATAGACTAGAGATGAGTTGGGTGAATTAGTTATTAATTAATTCACAAGTTATTAACTCATAATACAACTAATGAATACATCAATTAACTCAGTTGCATGTCAGTGCATGTTCAGTTCAACAGGGACAGGTGGTAGAGAATCAGATTGCTATCAGTTGTGACTATAGTTGTGCACCAGATCTTGCACAATCAAGGGATTGAGTATGCCAATGAGTTTGCTCACGTATTTGCCCACATTATAGCTTGTGCTCACGTCCAACAAAGCGTGAGTGACTATTTTGCAGGTGAAATACGAGTTTGGGAAGTCATTTTCATCAGTTCTTGAGCATGTATTGAGTAGTGGAGGCAGGCAAGCAGTGGAAGAGATTTGGAGATCAGATCTGAGCTGTATTGTGTGTAACAGAGGTGGAGATACTTGTGAGAAGTATTATGCTGTGTAATGTTACATGACTCAATCATTAATATACAGATAGTTGGGGTTTTTAGCGAGATGCTTTCCCCGGGATACATACTGTGTTAATGTGTGAATGCTCTTGATGTTTTATTGTTATTTATGCTGCTATATTGATGATCAACGTAGAGGAGCTTATGTATTGTGTATGTTTTCCGCAATAGTACATGATCAGGATAATCTCCATTGAATATGTGTTAAATTATTCAAAATTTCTACATGGTATCGGAGCTGCTTGATTTGTAGAAGAGATTTTTACAGGATATCAAGCAAGGATTGATCATCAGATCTACTATTCAGGAAGTGTTTACATTCTATTTCTTCAGGCAGAGTCTGTAATCGGGCCAGGTAGCCTCTGGATTCATCCTTCCTTTGGAAAGTGAGATATCTGGTGAATGCCCATACAGTCAATCTCTGTACGAGAAATATTTTGTTCTCACGAATCTTAGATCGGAAGCAGTTGAGTTGGAGCTGGTGGAAATTCGAATTTGCAGCAGTATTGTTGAAATGTCTTTCAACGGATTGCAAATGTTATTCCAAAGCAAGAGCGACCTGGCGCTCAAGGATAAACTCAGTAACAATAAAAGTGAGAATGGATCTTCATCAAAGGTATCTGATGAAGAGAATTGCGCTTTGGCTGCCAAAGTAAAGAAGGGGAAGAACAAGAAAGCTTCTCATTCCGGTGCAAAAGGCAAGAAGCAGGACATGTCCAAGGTGAAGTGTTTTCACTGTCACCAGCACGGACACTATGCCAATAATTGTCCGCAGAAGAAGAAGAACAAGCAGGCTGCTGGATCTTCAGCAGGAGAGGCTCTAGCCTCACAATTTGAGCTTGATTTTTCATTGATCGCATGCTTGGTTTTAAGTGTGATGGGATCAGTGTGGTTATTGGACAGTGGTGCGTCTTTTCACATGACGGGAGATAGAGATTTGTTCTCTGATCTGGAGGACAAAGATCTTGGAGTGCACATCGAGATGGGCGATGATGGTAGATACAGTGCGACCGGTATCGGTACCATTTCCTTTGAGAGGGAGTCTGGTAAACCCTTTGTATTGAAGGAAGTCATGCATGTTCCAGGATTGAAGAAGAATCTCATCTCAGTGGCGATGTTAGAAGACAAGGGGTATGATGTTGTTTTCAGCGAGGGAAAGGCTTTCCTGCGCAGCAAGACAACTGGTGAGACCCGGAAGATAGGGGTTCGAGTGAGGAACCTTTATCAGTTGCATGTAGATGGATGCGCAGCAATGGCAGGCAAGGCAGAAGGATTGGTGAGCCGGGATGATGGCGAGTTGTGGCACAGGAGATTGGGTCACCTTCACCATGGAGCCTTGAAGATACTGCAGCAGATCACTACAGGGCTTCCTAAAGGCACACTTGCGCAGTCAGATCAGTGCAAGGGGTGTACTTTGGAGAAGTTTGTGAAAGCCACCTTTCACGAGAAGGATAGTCGCGCCACGACGATCCTTAAGAGAATTCACACAGACGTGTGTGGACCTTTCTCAGTTGCTTCGACAGCAAAACACAGGTATTATGTGATTTTTGTTGATGATTTCTCTCGTAAGTGCTGGATCTTCTTCATGCAGAAGAAGAGCGAGACATATTCAAAGTTCTGTGAATTCAAAGCACTGGTCGAGAAGGAGTCGGGGAAGAAGGTGAAGGCTCTTAGGAGCGATAATGGTGGTGAATACATCTCGGACGAGTTCAAGGATTTCTGCAAGACAGAAGGGATTCGTAGAGAGCTCATAGCTCCCCATAACCCACAACAGAACGGGGTAGCTGAGCGGAAGAACAGAACGATTGTGGGTGCTGCACGGGCAATGTTGCATGATCAGGGCCTACCCCTTCACTTGTGGGCGGAAGCATGCAATACAACAGTTTATGTGCAGAACCATTGTCCTCATAGGATACTTGGCATGAGTACACCTGAGGAGACTTATTCTGGTAAGAAGCCTGATCTTTCTCATTTGAGGATTTTTGGTGCTTTACATGCATGTGACGAAGGATGCCAGGAAGAAGTTGGCGCCGACCGCAGAGGTTGGGATATTTGTGGGGTACACTGATACGCCCCACAACTATCGTGTGTATTTGCCAGACAGTGGTAAAATTGTTGTGCGACGGGATATAAAATTTCAGGAGGAGAAAGCCATGAAGTGTTCGCTTGAGAGGGAGCTACACTTGCATGCAGATGAGGAGCTATTAGTTCCTAAGGATGAGCTTCAGGACGTGGATCAGCCACAGGACGAGGTTCATGGAGTGGAAGAGACCACTCATGCAGCGCCAACCATCAGAGGGCGAAAGCGCTTGACAGAAGCTGAGCGACTGGCTCAAGATGCAGAGAAAGTTGTAGGACCACCTACAGCCCAACGCAGGCAGAGACAGTCACCTGATTGGTACACTGGATACATGGCTCTTATGAGCAAGTGTGTTGTGACTGAGCCATCCTCTTTCGAGGAAGCTGTGGAGGATCCCGCATGGGTAGACGCCATGGTGGAAGAGTATGATTCTATTGTCAGAAACAGTGCATGGGAGATTGTTCCTAGACCGGAAGGGAAATCAGTGATGGGTTCGAGATGGATCTACAAAGTTAAGCAGGCAGCTGACGGGAGTGTGGAGAAGTACAAGGCAAGATTTGTTGCCCGAGGCTTTTCACAGATTGAGGGGATCGATTATGAGGAGACCTTTGCACCTGTCGCAAGGTATTCTTCCATACGGACGATTCTTGCTCTCTCAGCGCAGATGGGATGGCACATTCATCAGATGGATGTGAAGACTGCGTTCCTCAACGGAGTCATTGAGGAGGAGGTGTACATTGAGCAACCCGAAGGCTTTGAAGTCTTCAGCAGCGAGTCGCATGTGTGCAGGCTCAAGAGAGCGCTGTATGGGTTGAAGCAAGCACCACGTGCTTGGTACACACGGATAGACAACTATTTCACAGGACTTGGATTCTCCAAGAGCGAGGCGGATTCGAACCTATACCAGATTGTGGTGGAGGGTAAGTTGCTTATCATTGTACTGTATGTTGATGATTTGATTCTAACGGGTGATGAGCTGTTGATACTGTCATGCAATAAGGATCTTGCTACAGAGTTTGAGATGAAGGATTTGGGCCTCCTTCACTATTTCCTAGGATTGGAAATATGGCAGCGCAGTGGTGGACTGTTTGTTTCTCAGGGCAAGTATGCTCGGGAGATACTGGAGAAGTTCAACATGCATGGCTGCAAGCCTGTTGATACTCCTCTTCCTGGAGGTTGGAGGAAGGAGGATGCCACTTCGGGAGAAGAAGTGGATGCCACTGTTTATCGACAGTTGGTGGGGTCGCTGATGTATTTGGTCAATACACGACCTGATATATGCTATGCAGTTAACCACCTTTCACAAGCTATGGTTAAGCCTACCAAGCTCTTCTAGAAGGCGGGCAAGCATGTATTGCGCTACTTGAGAGGCACATCGGGATATGGTTTGTGGTACAGACAGGAGGATGAGGTGAAGCTATGTGGCTTCACGGATGCAGATTGGGCAGGGAGCCCAACAGACAGAAAGAGCACATCAGGAGGGGTCTTCAGTATTGGATCGACAACAGTTTCTTGGTACAGCAGGAAATAGAGATCCGTGGCACTCAGTTCAGCGGAGGCCGAGTATATGGCAGCAAGTTTGGCTGCATGCGAGGCTATATGGATGAGGAAGATCCTAGTTGGTTTGTTCGGTTCTCATTTGGATCCTACTGTGATTTACTATGATAACCAGAGTTGCATTAAACTCTCGGCTAATCCTGTATTTCATGATAGATCTAAACATATTGACATCAGGTACCATCATATTAGAGATTGTGTGCAGCGGAGGATCATGTTACTTTCGTACATTCCAACGGAGGATCAGGATGCTGATATTCTGACGAAGGCTCTCACCAGGAGCAAATTCGAGTACCACCGAGGCAGGATAGGGGTTGCTGATAATCCATATCTTGTCGAGAGGGAGTGTTGAGATTGCAACAAGATGATGGAGCTTAGTGAAAAGAGTCGCTTTCACTAAGTGGGCCCGCAAGCTATTTTTGGCGCAAGTCTATTTTTAGACATATGGATCATGTCTATGGATTGCAGGTTGCTGTTTATGGATGATTGGTCAAGTTGGGAAAAATAGATGGACTTCTATTTTTGATGAAAGTGTGAGTGATCAAAGTCTATTTTTAGACTGGCTGTCAAAAATAGAAAAGTCAAATATTATTATCTCACAATAATATTTGGACTATAAACTTAATCTTATTCTCTTGGAGCACTTCAGTTTGAGCTACAGAGGTGGCACATGCAGCTGTCAGAAGGAAATACGCTTTTCTTATGAGTCAGTTGAGTTGTTGCATGCATGACTTCAGTTAGAACTCAATCAGTTGAGTTTGGTGGAGTTGATTGTGGAGTTGATGGAGTTGTGTTCAGTTTAGCTTTGTTAAACTGGTTGTATTTAGTCTAACTGGCAAATAGACTAGAGATGAGTTGGGTGAATTAGTTATTAATTAATTCACAAGTTATTAACTCATAATACAACTAATGAATACATCAGTTAACTCAGTTGCATGTCAGTGCATGTTCAGTTCAACAGGGACAGGTGGTAGAGAATCAGATTGCTATCAGTTGTGACTATAGTTGTGCACCAGATCTTGCACAATCAAGGGATTGAGTATGCCAATGAGTTTGCTCACGTATTTGCCCACATTATAGCTTGTGCTCACGTCCAACAAAGCGTGAGTGACTATTTTGCAGGTGAAATACGAGTTTGGGAAGTCATTCTCATCAATTCTTGAGCATGTATTGAGCAGTGGAGGCAGGCAAGCAGTGGAAGAGATTTGGAGATCAGATCTGAGCTGTATTGTGTGTAACAGAGGTGGAGATACTTGTGAGAAGTATTATGCTGTGTAATGTTACATGACTCAATCATTAATATACAAATAGTTGGGGTTTTTAGCGAGATGCTTTCCCCGGGATACATACTGTGTTAATGTGTGAATGCTCTTGATGTTTTATTGTTATTGATGCTGCTATATTGATGATCAACGTAGAGGAGCTTATGTATTGTGTATGTTTTCCGCAATAGTACATGATCAGGATAATCTCCATTGAATATGTGTTAAATTATTCAAAATTTCTACAATGTGCATCCATGAACCCTGGCTACTTAGGTCCAACTTCGGTTTGTAAATTTGAAAGGGAACCCATTTTCACCTAGAGATTACTTCCACAACTCAATTAGCCAATTTAATCTCTTCTAATGTCCGAAGGCCATCTAATGAATTAGCCTCCCACTTAGACATGGTTGCAGATACGGCTGACCATGGTATTTGGCAAAGGCTTTCCCTATTGGAATGGCAGAGGAGAAGACATTATGAATGTAGGCATGCCGCATGTAAAGACTCTCTAATCTATGTAGAATCCTCTATATATCTTCGGCTACTGAGCTGCAAGAAATTCTGTATGATGCTAGCTTTTCTTTCAGGTAGTTGAAGGACTTTGAAGTATTGTCCCTTATCTCAGCCCCGCTATATGTTTCTGAACTTTATATGCTTGCTGGATCCTAGCCCTTCCTCCCTTTACTCCATGTGATGTTCTGACCTTTACTACATTGAAGAATAGGACATCATACACATGCCACATGGGTCTTCCTACACGTGCCATGTGGTCTTCCTCCATTGCAAGCTTAACTGGTGGTCCTCCAGTTCATAACAGATCATTGAGTCTTGGGTAAAAGATGATTGAGAAAACATTTTTATTGACTGGTTAAAAGTTAACAAAATGCGAGTCTAACTGATAGTCCTCCAGTTCTCCACAGATTATTGGGTCTCGGGTAGAAGGTGATTGAGAAAACATTTTGATTGATTGGTTAAAAGTTAACAGAGACGCAACCATCTCAGCTATCATGTCATGGGGACTCCAAATGATGAAAGGGAGAAAGTTAAAACTACAGTAGAATTCTGTATTGAGCGGCCAAATGTTGAGGAGCCTAATGCAGATATTTGATTAAAATAGTAGTCTTTACATTGGCCTGTTTTTATAACAAAGTCACGGGGAAGTTTGGCTAGGAGGCGGGTAAGTTATAACATGCCACAGAAGTGATGGGTTGTAAAAGTTTCACTAAATAGTAAATAGTCGATGAGCTCATTGTGGGGGCTGTATTGAATAACAGAAAGTGGGCATGCATAGAATGACTTTAACCTGAAATTGGAGAATATGCATAAAACATAAAGTTTAGCAGTATCATTTCATGTTTCAATATCACCGTGTGAGAGAATAAGAGAGTTTCCAGTATGACAGCTGAAAATGAAGGATATGAAGGAAGCATGGGGATAATATTTAAAACAAGAAATTTAGAATGTTTATTTGTAAACATTTTTGTGAAATCCGCAATAAAATTTTCCACAGAGATTGTTTGAAATTTGATTAATGGAAAAAAATCATTAATAAAAGCACAGGAATATTGGAATCTGTTTTTAGCTGCTGTTGTCGTAGTGAATTTGAAGACAAATACATGCTTGCCTTAGACTTGCAGGGATTGGATGATATTTGTGGTTATTGATAATTTTCATTATTTTCATTGCAGAATGGACATGTTGGGTTTATGCTATCATGCTATGATGCAGAACTTGGTTATGACCGACAAACTAACACCTTTAATGCAAGGTATTTTGATCATAATCTGTCTTTTTGCCAAAACACCCTTCTTAATTATGTCTGTAAAATGTAAAACCTCTCTCTGTTCCTCTGTTTTAAGCAAGTGTGGGATTGTTATTAGCTTAGACTTGCATACTTGAGGTGGCATTTGTTAAGAAGTGCTGCATTTATTATGGTTTTATCATCAAGGTAATGAAAAATAATTTATTCTAGTTTGAATATGAAGTCTTGTTTGGAAACTATTCACGACTCATGTGGATTGGGATATGTGTTACAGTGCAACAATTACAACTGCAGATAAAAATGTTCCCAACTGTAGCAGACATCTTAATTTTATGCTCCCAAAGTACCCGAGTCATTGTTTGTTGTTACACAACACCTTCACTTCTCTAATCTGGCCACTGTGAAGGAAAGGAAAGGATTTTTTTTTGTTTTAATGAAACTATGTAAAGTGATCTCACGCCCCAAGCATAGGCACCCATAAAGGATTTCAGATTTAGTACAGCTCTGATAATGGAATCAATGCTGATGTGGTGATCGCAGTGTCACTATGATGAGTCTCACATGTCTGTTGTGAAATCTAGGATATTTTCAGTAACCAAGAATTAATAAAATCTCTTGAAAATGGTATACTGATTTGAATATCTAGCACTTTTGTTGTTTGAATGCTGATAGAGTTTACAACAAAAAAGTATATATATTTAGATTCTAAAACATTTATACTCTAGGGTAGCTCCGCAAGCCTCTGCAAACTATGAAATCAATCTGCAAGCTATGAAATCAACATGATTCACAATTCTGGCAATTTAGGCTTCATATGATGCCATGCCTGCCTTGTTGCTTGAATAAAAGTTGACCTCTTCTTTGTCTTGGTTCAACTTTGCAGTTGCATTGTAGAATTCGATTTAGAAGCTGGCAGATTTGATATTTCCCATCCTTATTCTTGTAGCATCTTTGATGTTAAAGTATGCAATACTAAACCTACTTTAAATGTTGCAGATGTATTAGATCTTAGTCTAATGCTATCAGCATAATGTGGACATGTTTTGTGTTTTTACGTTAAGAATAATTGCTGTCTTTTTGTTCTCACTCCTCAAAACTGCGTTTTTCGAATAAATCATGGATTCTCAACGGACTGCCGAGGTTTAGTCCATTCTAGTTGCCTGCTGCTGCATTTCCTTCTCTACTACTTTTGCAGTCGTGGTTACGTCACCTCCAATTTTTCTTCTTCTGTCATTGCAAGATATTTTCAATTTCATCTTTTAACTTACAGTATTTGATGGTAACTTCACTAAATTTTGACTTTGAATTCCCTGGCATTCCTCTTCATTAAACTTGGTAGATTCTAAGGGCTTTTCTCTTTTGCTAGGTATCCACCACATGGTACCCGTGCTGCTGTTATTGAGGATGGGGTACAATGGGAGAGAATCCGGGCACCTCCAGTGGACACACCTGCTCATAAGCTTCATGCCTCTGATTGCTTGGACACCTTACGTCCTGGGGATCACATTGAGGTTCAATGGAGGAGGAACAAGGAATTCCCATACGGTAACACCAAAGTCAAGACTTAATTGACTTGAACCATGGGTTTTATGTTTATATGCTTTCTAATCTGTTTTGTGATTGATAATTTTTTTTTTTGTGATTGCTAATGCTCGAGTCAGACACATCTTACATACCTATTTTATTTGACCTTTCTGGTTAGAATGTGGACTTTATTACTGCGTTAAGCAGATATTTGAAAGCCTGTTGTGACCTGAATTTGCTTTTTAATATTTTGCAGGATGGTGGTACGGTGTTGTGGGCCACTTGGACTCTTGTGATGGATATAGTCATCGCTGTCAGTGTCATTTAGATGGTAAGAAATTTATGTTGTTTATTTCAGAATGCAGATCCTCACATATGTAAATCTTTTTAACTCATTACATTTTTAGATAGAGTGTACACAATTATCTCCATCTATGATTCATCTTTAAACTTTTTCTGGACTGTTCTGAAAATTTAATGGCGTTAAAATATTTAATGCAAACCTAACTTGACGGGTGTGATTGGATCAATGTTGCAACTTGCATGAACCCCCCACCCCCCCCCAAAGGATCAAAAGGTGGAACTGCGCCCCGTACGGATCTGCCACCGATCCTTTGGTGGAATTGTGGATTTGAAAATTGGATCTGTGGTTCCGCCATTTTTGGCGATTCTTGGAAAATCAGATCCACGGGGGCCCGATCCGCGGATCCATGGAGGTTCGGGCGTGTATCCATTGCGGATTGCAAGCAAATCTGAGAGAAGGTGGACTGTTCACACGGTTTTGTGGGGCTTTTTTGGTTTTTTGTTTTTGGAAATTTCGAACTGTTATGTGAGGAACTATGCTTTCCGAATAATACCAAGGTGCCCCTTGATGCTCCCTAGATGCTTCCTAGATGCTCCCTAATGGTAATGAATTCTTAAACTAAAAGGATGAAAGTGAAATATAAAGGGGAATGTCACTTCTACTTAAATTTGTAACATTACCATGAAATGACTCGAGATGTTTGAGAGTGGTTCCAACCTCATCACACTTCATATGGAGAAAATAGAATTTCATATCCCATTCAAAATTCAGCAGAATCAATAGTTTTCAGGATCAATTGGATTGTGGCATTTCATTGGATTATATCATGCATGAGGGCATGTGATTGGCATTTAGTCAAGAGCACCGAGTCCTATATGTACCCCAGTGTTGGTGTTGTTGATTGTTGAACTCCTTTGTCATGGCCTTAGCAAAAATGTACCCTTCACTCAAGTCAAAATCATTGATCAAGCATGTTAAGCTTTCTCTACCATATTATAAGGCTTGGATTAGGCAATTTGATCAAAATTGGGCAATGTTGATTAATATCCCTAGAGAATCAAAGTAGAGGCAAAGGCTAGACAAGAGAAGAGGAATCTAGATTCTAGATGGTTGACACTGGAATAATTAATCATTGATGTACAATGGATGCCATATCTATCTTGATTTATGTAAAAATATGCATGTTTCCATGTCTTCTACAACTAATTTGGTAATTTGGATGTTTTTTTTGAATATAAATGCAAATATATATATATATTAGACACCTTTGAGATGCTTTGCTTCCTAGATTTTTGGGAAATGACGCTTCCGCGGATCCACTTCCAAAAAACGTCCCCGCTTCATGCAACATTGGATTGGATCATGTCATTTATGGTTAACCACTTTATTGGTTATTGTGGTCCCACCATTTAGTGTTTTAGTGGTAAGCCTTAAAACTATTTATTTGTAAGGCTCTAGCCTCATTTGATATGCACATTATGACATTGCATACACAATGCATTGTGTTCTTTGGGATCTTCCTACAAAGATGTGCTTCATTGTTTAAAGGTGTTTCTGAAGGGTCAAGACCACTTGTCTCACTAGGCTACCATTGGCTCATCTAGAAACCATAACACGGTATCAGAGCTATGGTTGTGAGAGGAGTAAAATGCAAACCTGTGATTGTATCTGTTGGCTATCTAATGACTTTTGTGATAAGAAAGAGCTATGCGATGCTTTGAAAGAAGATGTTAATTGTCTTTCTTAGTAGCATATTGATGATGATGATGATGCTTCTCGAGATGGTTTTGATGATAATTTTGATGATATTGCGGGTAGTGGTGTTGTTTGTAAGAGGGATGATATTGATGACGTGCCTTCTTGTCATGCTTTATTGGCTACTAATGCATTGGTTTCTCTTAAATTTGAGAAACCTACAATAGGTATCAAGCCCTGGTTGTGCCAAATGGATATATAGACGGTGGACTTGGGAATTGTGGACAGGGTATCACTGCTCAAATAGAGCTTGAGATGAGAGCCTTAAGGATATGGTGAAACCTTTTTGCTAAATGGAGGTCATTCGATCATTGATTTACAAAAAATTATTTTGTACATATTGTTGTTTTGTATTTCGTGGTCATTCTATTGAGTTGTAGAGGGTACAACCTGCACCCACTATCGATTTGGTTGATGATAATATGCTCTAGTTGGAGACAAGTAATAAATTTGTTGATTTGCAGGGACAACTTACATCTTTGGTTGAGCAGGAATCACATCTAGCAACCACTGTTCATTAGGAACAAGGTTCTTTGCCATATCAACATCCTCATCATAGAGATAGGAGGGATTCTTCCAAGAGACAAAAATCTTGGTATGGTGGTAGAGGTGCTTAAAGATCTTTGTAGAAGAGGCATAATTTTGGACAAGTGCTGACTATCAGGATTCATTGTGGTTGGATTGATGGTTGGTCATGGTAGCATTTGAATAAGTGCTTGATGACTTAATCAATGTGTATAATTGACTATACACTTATCAGGATTCATTGTGGTGGATTGATGGTTGGTCATGGTAGCATTTGAATAAGTGTTTGATGACTTAATAAATGTGTATAATTGACTATACACTTGTACAATTCTCTTTATTCTTGTTGTTGGATTGTTTCGTTGAACAATCTTGTTAGTATGTGGCATGTTTTGCATTCAGGACAACTTTGATTGGAACCATGCATGTGAGCCTTATTCATCGTTGTGATCCCTCAAATTGTGTTTAAGGGGGAATGTTGTTTAGCTTGTTGGGCTATATAAATCCAACTTGATTTTGTTGAAAGCAGTCAAAGCAAGTGAAGGCCTATGGACTATTTAGATAAGTGGTGGACTAAGGAATTTCCTTGTGAAACACATTGAGAAATTGAAAGGGATTTCGTGGAAAGAAAGCTAAGTATATTTAGTTTGCGATTTTTTACTAGCATTGGCAATGTTGAATTTGGTTGATGCTCTTGTTGCATGATTTGGGAGTTTTTATGTTTGTAGCTTCCATGGTTGACTTGAGATTACTTGATTGATAACACTTATGATTTTGGAGACTATTTGTGACAATACTTTTTGGGAAACCTAGTCCGACCATTTGTATATAGGCTCTGGGTGCTCCACCTTTGTGTGTGGAGATCTTTGGGAGGTTCAAATTCTAAGGAACTCTCCATTGTATTCTTTGTTGCAAAGATTTGCTTCACTACTGTTCTATTGCACATCATCGTCGTGAAGTATTTTGGTTGTCAATATTTCTACCTTGGTTGTGTTCACATGAGAATCATTGGAGATGCAATATCTCTAGTATTTTTCCAAGACAGGTTGCGGTAATGATGTCGCTTGCATGAAATCATTAAGGAGCGGTGTTGAGAGAATGCAACCTTCATAGATCCTCCAAGTTGTGTTTAAGAGAGGTTTTGGGAGTATTTAATGTAAGCCCAACTTGAGGGGGTTTGGACATTAGAGACTTCTTCCTTTATGGTTAACTACCTTAGTGGTTATTGTGATCTCACTGCCTGGGACCTTAAGGGTAAACCCTAAAACTATTTATTGGTGAGGTCTAGCCTCATTTGATATACATAATAAATGCAATGCACATTGCATTCACACAATACTTTGTGCTTTTTGGGATCTTTTTACGAAGATATGCTTCATTGTTTATAGGTGTTTTTGAACCCACCTTTCTCACTTGGTTAACATGGCCTCATTTAGAGACTCTACTAGAGCCTCCAAATTGTGTTTAAGGGAGGATATAAGAATAGTCAATGTACCCAACTTTTGGGGTTTGTTGGACCTTTGCGATTGCTTCTTTTATGGTTAACCACTTTATTGGTTATCATGGTCTTACCCTTTGGGTCCTAGGGTAAACCATAAACCTATTTATTGGTGAAGCTCTAGCCTTATTTGTTATGCACAATACAAACATCACATACACATAATGCATTGTGTTCTTCAGGATTTTCTTACAAAGACATGCTATTGCTTTAAAGGTGTTTTTGAACACCACCTGTCTCACTTGGTTACCATGTGCTCATTTGGAAACCCTAAAAATTGATGTAAATTCCTGTTATGGATTAGTCTCTTTGTCATTGAACAATCACAACTTCAAATATGTATAAGACCAAGTTAGCATGCAATGCATTGCACACTAGGATACCTTTACTAAGCCTCACATCTATAAGTCAAAGGCCCATGGTCAGTGGCATTTGACATTCATGGTGATTCCTCATCCAACAAAAGGACATGATGGTTGTGGCTTACTATTTCATCACTTCACCAATTTGACATATCTATTATTTATTTGTACTCAAAATTAATAAATTAAAAAGTAATTTAGCAACTTGTATGAACCAATTAAATTGGTTCTTATATGGCACCATTTATATTAATCACTTGTATGAGACCATCCACATTGTTCACTCACTCAACCTAGGTATATTAGTAACTTGTATGACACTATTTTGTCTTTTTTTGTTTTTTTTGTTTAATTAAAAAACATTATATATAATTTCAAGCATATGGAAAAAACACAGGTATATCGAATGCCATAGCGTAAAGAAGAAAACAAAAATCTAGATCCAAAATTTTCGTTTATTTGGGGTTGACACCCCAACTCTTATCCATTTTGTGTTAATGTCTCATATGACACCATTAATAATTTTTATATTTTCACATCAACGTAGAGTAAAAAGCAATCCATGTTGATAGTCATAAATTCTAAGTAGAATTGAGGCTCAAAATGATGCAATCAGTCTGATATATATGTGTACCTTGAAATTAGATGCAGTTTGCTATACTACTATCTCTTGCCATTGTTCCTTGAGCATGTTGTGGACCTTAAACTCCACATTCTTATCATGCAAATAAAACATGTATGTGAACTATTTTGTATCTAAGCTTTAGGGTTGGTTTAGTCTTAGGTCTTTAAGCTATCACATTCAATGTAATAAAGGCTTGAGTATCGTTTAAGGGCAACTAGGGCCTTAATTTAGGGTTTACCTTTCTCATATAAATAGGGGTTTCCCCCTTTTTCCATTTCAATTATTTGTTCAACAAAGTTCCTTTGGAGAGCTTTGCCTCCACATATTCAAACCAGTGTTATCGGAACCAACCGGTTTGACCAGTGTTATCGGAACCGGCCGGTTCGACCAGTGTTATCGGAACCAGCCAGTTTGGGGGCAAAACTAGTCCTCCGAACCGGAAAAGACCGGTTTGGTACCGAACCGGCCAGTTTCGTCACCAAACCGGCCAGTTTTGTCACCGGTCCGGTTCAGAGACCGGTTCCACCAGTTCACAAGGCTTGCGGCCTGGGCATAAAAAACGTTTTTTTATTTTTTATTATTTTTCCTAGTTTATAACACTACTCTAGCTCCTCCTCCCCCCCACCCCAAAGCTATTTAAACACCCCCACCCCCTCTATTTCACTCACACTATTCATTGGCGTCTCTTGCAATTCTTGCTCTGAGTTCGGTGAGGAGAATTCAGAGAGTTTTTTGCAGGGTTGTTTTGAGGGAGATTTTTTGCAGATTTAAAGAGTTGATTGGAGTCTTGGAGAGCTGTTGGAGAGTGTGTTCGAGTGTATACACACTAAGAAGAGGAACCGTTTGGAGCAAAAGCAGTTAAATGACATGGTTTTTGTTCAGTGCAACCTTTGGTTGAGGCGCAACCAATCATTGAATAAAACCCCTAAATCAAGTTACATTGTCCTGGGTGACTTTGATCCAATATCAGAATGGGTTGTGGAGAGTTAAGCACCAACAGTTGACAATGAAGACCTTTCTTGGTTGGACTTGGACCCACCTCCACAGGATGCAGAGGCAAATATATCAGAAGCACTAGTAGCAGCTTCAGAGCCAAGGGGAATCAAGTCATAATCCCATTGCAGACTTGGATGCTACTCATTATTCAAATGAGGACGAGGAGGATGATCACGAATCAGATGATGATTCTGGTGATGATTGATGATTTGATCATTGATTTGTTGTAGTTGTAGCTTGTAGTATTGTAGGCTGTAGTATAATACTATGATCTATCATGTTATTTTGGACTATAAAGGCCTTTTAGAGCCTGCTTCTTGATGTTTGTAACATTTTTGGTTCAACGATGTTTTGCACTAAGTGATATTTCGATTATATGCACTATTACGTGATATATATTTGTGTATGTTCCGAGTTCCGATTGGTTCTTGGTCCATGAGGTTTTTCGGTTCGATGACCGGTTCGGTTCTGATGACATTGATTCAGACTTGTAGTTGCAACCCACTTGGGTGGGAAAGTGTTTTTGATATTCTTATGTTATTCTGAGCTTTGCATATGTGTCACATCTTTGCTTTATTTCAGTTCATATTTGTATGCAGTAACACGTGCCATTTTGTATATTGGTAAACTGGATAGCAAATATGTCCTAATTTACACATAACCCCAATACTTAAGGGAGGAGTAAAGTATGTTTCAAATTTCAACATATATGTTATCGCATGTAAGATGAATGTGGAGGCTATATATCACTTTCATGCAAAGTTATCCTTTCTAATTAAGGGAACTCTTCCCCCATGCACCAACATTCCAATTGCAGAATACTATCTTACCATCTTTTATTATTAAGCAAGTTTTGGGCTTCCATTACATCATAGAACTTCGTTCGTCTCCTTTTCACCTTGTTCATCTATGGCCATTATCAAACGCTCTAGTGCAATTATGTTGAAATTTGTAGATGGTGAATGTTACCCACCACCAATGGGTGACACCCATAGGAGAATTTTTCTCCTAGATTTGACTTTAGCCGACAGCTAGCAGTCCCTTACAACCACCAGATAGCTTGATGTGCCACCATTCTCCACCACCCGAGCCAACCATTATGTGCCATCACCGATTTGTTATGATTGTATGTTTGAAGGTAGGCCTTCCAACCTCGAAGGTATGGCTTTTCATTATGCAATTGGGTATTTTTGCTAACTTATCCTAGACACATTTGGACATGGATTAGTGGGGGGATTCTGTTTGAAGAAAGGGCTTGGTCTGTACTCTTGTTTCGTTGTCCTAACTTGGTGGTTAGTCTTGTATCTTAGTTTCGTGGGATCTCCTCTATTGGTTGTTAGCTTTAGGAGTGGCACTACATGGGAAACCCCGATTTTGGTTTCGTGGTTCCGCTTCCCAACATCATATGCATCACTCCCCTCCACTCATTATACCCCCTTTTCACACTTTTCCCATTTGGGTCCACATTTGTCCATTGGGTCCGCAAGGAGTTAGCTTTCCCCTCCCCTTGTCCATGCTTTGGGTTGGGCTTGAAACGATGCCCTGGAGGTTGATGCAGCTAAAAAAAAAGTTAAAAGCATAATTTGGCCACTTTTAACATGAAATGTACCATAAAATGTAAAAGATAGCTAGGACATAAAAAAATTTAGCGTGTGGGAAAAAGGCAAGCATGAGCTTTGCCGCATATCATTATGGCCATAACCCTAGTTCCTAGGGCCCATTATGTGAGCCCCTTGCATCATCAAAGAATCCATGATTGTCCCAACCCCTGGTGGGCGATGAACTGCTCAACTTTAAGGGGGTATTCATTACTATATCATACACATCATGCTCTCATTCCTTGGAGCCCCGAGCAGTTAAAAGAAAGAAAAATCAATAAAAGGAAAATGGCATATGAAAAAGTGTGGAAAAACGAAGGTCGGGGTAACTCATGTACCATGATTGCTCCCTCCTACATCTATTCACCTATGTGTGAGCTTCCCTCATTATGGCTACCCTTGTACCATGGCATGTGGCTTAGAGCCTTCCTTGTTGCCTCGCTCCATTCCATCATTATTTCACATGACACTTGCCATTTGACGGATGTACCGTGGACTTGTCACTCCCTTAGAGGTTGAAACCACCTAATAGGGTCCTTTATTAACCTCCCTTTTGAGCCTGGGGACACCTGTACATTCTAGAGCCCATTTGGAAGGGCATGCCACTATGAAGTGTCCACTTGGGCCCCTGATTTGTAAGCTCATTTACTCATTTGCACTAATGAATTGTTGTATTGGAAGGTGAGGAGACACATTGGATCTTATACAGGATTGCAAGTGGGCCTTCACTTTGGGTTTGGCTTCCCTATATGGGATCCAAGCCCTCCGTAGGGTCATGATGGCATTTGTGGGGTGAGCGTTGAAAGCCATGGGCCTCCTCCACAACAGAGCATTGATTGCCATACCATGGGATTCTTCAGCACCACATTATGCTTGCTTGTGCCCCAGTCATGCAGGGATGATGATGCACTTGGACCACATTGCCCAGTCGACCAATACTTGCACTAGACACTTGGCATTTGATCCAGGGCCCAGATGGGGTTTTGTCTCACCTAGGGAGACATGGGAGGGCTTGTATCATCATCGTAGCCCTCATTGATGGAGTATTGACATGTTTGATCTAGTTGGAGACCCATGAGACCATTTGGTGTGCCCCACAGCCATTTGGAAGCACCATAGATGTTTTGCTTGGAAACCAAGGGGCCAACTTCTTGATCAACAGTTTGAGAGCTCTCTTCTTCATTTTGGCACGTGAGGGACCAGTGTTACTTGGGAGCGGGAGCGAAAACAGGAGCAGGAGCGACATTTTCAGAAGCTCCCAGTTTGGGAGCGAATTCTGGAGCGTTTTTTATATAATATATATATATATATATATATATATATTTTTTTTTTTTCTATTTTGATACATATATGTCAACAAAAACATGTAGAATAATGAATTAGATATAAAAAACATAAAAAAACATAGATTGATCCATATAACAACAATCATCTAGAAGTTATAATCTTCATCAACCACGCCCACAAGTTAGTAACATAGTAACATACAACATATTGAGTCTCATGATTCATCAATCTTAAAGTTTCAAGCTTTCAAAATTCAATATATAACATTTATCATCATTGATCACCAAAGTTGTACTTGTAAGCTAAGTGTAACCATTACAACAAATAATATCTAGCATGAAATGAAATGAAACAACTTTCAACTTTCATGAAGCATCATATTCATAATTCATTACTAATGAGTTATAATTGCCAACTTCAAACTTAAATTGTCATATATTGTTTAAAAAAATATCATAATAAATATGAAAGAGTCGATAGTTATAAAAACTACTAGAAACTAGAAAAGAGAAGTAAATCTATTATCTATTTCTTATGCTTGGGCCTCTTGTCACCACGAGAAATGTCTAATTTTTTAGTCTCGTTGGAAAATCAGGATCTTTGTCATTAATATCACCCTCTAAGCATTAATATCTAGAGGTATCTTTGTCATTACCTCTGTATCTGTATAGGGATCTTTGTCATTAATATCACCCTCTAAGCATTAACATAAGATAGAAAAAGCATAGCATGTCAAGTTAAGATTTTGTTTGAGTGATGCATACATTTTTAGGAGGGTCATGATAGAGGAGTTCGACAACCAATGTCACTAACATCAAGGTACATAGAGGGATTAGTGCTCTTGATTAAATACGAGTTCCATACCCTAATACATGACAAAATTCAATGGAAACATGGCAATCCCCCAATCCTGAAATCCTAAAAAACTGATAAGTCCGCTGGATTTTGAATGAAATCTAAAATTCTACTTTCTCCATATGAAATCAAATGAGGTTGAAACCACTCTCAAACATCCTGAGTCATTTCATGGTAATGTTAAAAATTTAAGTAAAAGGATTTCCCCTTAATCTTCATTTTCATCCTTTTACGTTAAGAATTTAACATTACCATGAATAGCATATCAATACTAGGGACATAGACTTGATCATTAAGCTGCCCCACTCAAAAATTATTTGTTTCTTAAAAAAAATTGCATTTTGAACATTACTACAAAAAAAACTGCAAAAAAGGCAAAACGCTCTCGAAAAGGCAGGGAGCGATTTTTTTTTTTAGGGAGCGCACTCCCGACCCGCTCTCGAGTCGCTCCCACCCGGAGCGCGGATTGGGAGCGGGATCGGGGGTGGGGCTCCCCCGCAACACTGTGAGGGACATATATTGGCCTTCCAACAACCCTTTGCACCATGATTCTATCATTTTGGCCTCATTAGGAAGGCTTATTTTGTACTTTTGAGCTATTTGGTGGGCTTGTCACCAATTAGATTGTTATTTTGCACATTAAAGTTGTTTTTAGGGGCTTATTAGGCTAATTAGACTAAATCGAACCCCTTGAGGCTCATATAAATTGAAGAGACCTCATTTGTATTCATCATCATCACTTGGATTTGGGATATCTCTCTCTAAAGAATTCAAACCTGCAATTTGTGGAATGATTTGGATGATTAAATGCATTTTGATGTGTGGAAAGTTTTCGCTATCTCTCTTGGAGCTTCTCTTTGGCAAGATTGTGGATGGATATACTCTTCTTTGTCTTGTAAGTGCAATATAATGCTATATTTCTGTTTTAACAAGTGTCTAATGCATGGAATTATTTTCGTATGGTGAAATAATGTGCCCTAATTAATGCAAATTAGTGGAATCATTGAAACTATTGGAAATTTTTGCATGTGTTACTCATTGGACAAAGAATGAATGAATGTTCCTAGAGGATAATGTGCATTTGCATCCTTGAAACTCCATAACCTTTGTCATCAAAGTATAAAAGTCTAAAGTTGCCATGTAGCTGCGTCCATAGTGAAGCAACTTCTCTAGGCCTCCTTGAAGAGCGAAGTTTCCTAAATTGAGATCATTTTGATTCCAATCTTCCCAATAGCTAGGCACTGGTCCTAGATCCTTGGTTATCACATTAACTCAACGAAATATCATTCTTTCACCTCTTTTCTTCCTTTAGTCTTCGCCCCTTTAAGGAAAAGGAGATTTTCTAGGGCTTGGTACGAAATTTTAGGGAGGAGGAATTTTGGGATTCCGTCCAGACAAATTTCTTCATTTGTGTCTCCTCTAGGCATCCTCTAGTTTTGAACAAATTCCAACGGTGGAATTTCAAATAAATTGATGCCCTAGCTATCACACCAAGTGGGAACCCTTGAAGCTGCTTTTGACTTAGGGGTTTTTTGAAGGTTTGCACTTTATCATTCATTATTCAAAACCTTTTCTTTTAACTATAGTTGACCATTGGACATGTATATCTTTCAACCCTAGGTCTCTTATAGTATTTCTCTCAAGGGGTTTTTTGTGGAAAGTCATCCTAGCTTCTCCCAAAGCTCGCACTTTGATTGAATCTTTCCATTGAATGAGCCATCCTTGCCTCACTTTGGACCCTGGTATAGACATATTAATCATAAGTGAGGAATATTGGAAGTCTTGATCTTAGGCACTCATCATTATTGAACATTCTTGAGCCCGAGGTCTAGTCAACCTTCATAGGTCTTTCTTGGGGAGCCTTTCAACTTCTTTTGAAGCATTTGAACCATTAATTGAGCCTCTCCTTGAATGGGCCTTGGAAATCACCATAGAACCTCGTCATTGATCTTCTTAACCTAGGTGATTCCCTCCACATTGGGACTTGTCCTGTCCGTGAAAATCTGAGAAGAGAAGGGGACATAGGACAGTGGGCCTTTGTCCCAAATTGTTGTTGTGCCTTCTAGCTTTAGCCTACAAACTAGGCCTACTAGTTTGTGCAACAACAATGAACTTGCAAATGGTACTTGCTTTTAAGGATAAAGGAGTGGGAGATGAAATGACACAAATATAGCAACTTTGAGTCAAACTACATGGATTTGTTCATCAAATTCGATGGTTTAGGATTGACAACATGTGGGTTTGTGCTTGCCTCTAGACTTAAGCTAGTATTTATTTCTCACAAATACTAGCTCCTTTTTTCTATGATTTTAGGCTCTTCTTTGGCACCTTAAATGTATGTAATGCCAACTTTGTTTGTCAACACTTGTAACTAGGGCCATAACATCTAGATCCTATCTTGTAGGTCAACTAAAATTACTTTCCTTATTTGTTGAAATCTACAACATTGCCTACTGGGTCTATTGAAATCTACAACATTGCCCACTGGGTCTATTGAAATCTACAACATTTACTTGTGGGTTTTATGCTTTTGCAACCCCACCTTATGTACATGATTTCAATTCTCTATTTGTGGCTTCATCTACCTCTACAACTATCGTTTAATGGCTTTGATTCATAGTCCTTTTTCTCTACAACAAAAGACTAATACAATTAAAATACCCACTAGATTTCAGCACATTGAAAGATGTGTGATTTTTTTTTAAGGTGAGTTGATTGTTATGTTTTAGTGTTTTAGTGCCTTGTAACACAACTTTATGTAAAGATCTAGATAATATTAGGTAATTTTATCAATTGTCACTAGGGGCTTCGTTGGTTGATAAATTGAGGGTGTTGCTAATCTACCCACCAAGGTTCAAATCCCCCCTAGAGTCATGTTTTCCCTTGTGGGTGTGGGCATTTCATGTAGTTGGGGCTAGGTGCATGTCCTAGGCATCTTTGGTGGAATAGATACACACTAGTTGTGACATCTTTAGCTGAGGCATAGCTTTCATAGCTTTTGAGACTCATTTGCTTCATTGTAACATCCTATGTTTTGCACATGTTGACTAGAAACATCTATAAAAAAAGAAGAAAATTTTATTAATGTCCACGAGGGACCAAAAAAGATTAGTGGGGTTATAGAGTACAAAAGTCACAATAGTAGTGTGGGAGAGCCAAGGCAACTCGTAAATGCCAAAAGAAAAGAAATACAAATGAAAATAAAATTATAAGGAGTGAATGAGAGGTAGTAAACCAATAGAGTAAACCCTAACAAAGAGAAACATATTACATTGTACTTTAAGTAGAAGTTGATGTAGACATGAAAGAGTGAACATCCTTTTCATCATCAATAATTGTGAACATACTAATGCAAAGCTTGATAATGTCCTTTGGGGAAAGCCCTTCACTGAAAAGGCATGGCTAGGTAAACTAGAGAGGAGCTATGGAACAATGAGTTGGAGTTGTCCTAACATTGAGGCTGAAGAGCAATTGGATCAATTGATTTGGACTCTGGGAGATGTTCTTGTGTTGGAACAAACTACAACAGGCATGTCTCTGTGATCAGCTATGCAATAGAAGAGATAATAGCATGCAATGCTATGCAGATGTGTCATGTGTGTGGGTAATTAGTGATATATCCATCCTAGTAGGTACCTCTATTGAAAAGATAGAATACCCATCACTATAGCTCAAAAGCTATCATGCAACCAATCATTAGAAATCCCTTTGTGCATTCTAACTACTATGTTCTGCTTTTGATTTGGCATCATTTTGATTCAAGATGTAGAGGATTTAGCAGTATGCAGTTTTAGTGGTTGTTGTTGGATTGCAGAACCAAAGAATAACCCACAGTGTCCATCTTATTGGCTGTCATTTGTAATCTAGAATAAGATTCATCATCAAGACCAATTTGTCAAGAAGGCGTTGCCTAAGGGAAGGAATAAGTACAAAATGAGTTGCTGGAGAGGAAACATCATTCCAAGGCGGCCAAGGAAATCTAAGAGGGCAATAAAACCTAAGGGAGAACCCTACAAAAGTAGTGGTTTTATGGACATTCTCATTGCAAAATGTAGTTGGATAGTTCTTTTTCACCGATTTGTTAAGTGAGAAACTGGTCTAGAAGATTGTTGATGAGGGTCGGGGCTGCTTATGATATATTTTTGGCTCCATGCAGAACACAAACGAGGAAAATTTTGGAAACATAAGCCACGCTTGGTCGATCATTTCTCAAGTTTTAGTGGTTGTAATCTAGAACGATCACAAACTTTTCTATGTTTGGGCTTGAGCGTTTAGGGGCCAAAATGCATCACGATTAAAGAAAACTGGATTTTTTCCTAGTAGACTTATCCTTGAATTTCAACTGCTAAATTCTTCATATTTGCTTTGTCAATCTAGGAATCTTTTCAGGAAAGTCTAAGTCATCTCAAGGCTAAGTTATGGTTAAATTTTCACAGCCCAAAATTGACAGTAGTTCCTTCGGCGAGCAGAGAAAATTTGAGCCATCCCTTCTCCTCTTATAGGTTGCACATGGCTCCATTTTCTCTGTTTTCAAGCTGCATCCATGAAGCCTCGGTGAGAGGAATGCCTTGTGTGATGGGTGCTAGTTTTTATGGTGCAGAAGCATGTCAATCTCATCAAATTAGCTTAAGGGAGGATGTAAAATGCAAATGAACAGCTGTGGCTTGCTTCATGAAGAATGATTCAATGAAGAAGATTCACTTGCACATGTTTCGAGGAAGGGAGCAACTTGTTAGAATTTGCTATGAATGATGGAGAATGCACTAGACTAAATTGGTCCAATGGACAAGATTTGGGCATTTGATATCCAACACTCAAATTACTCCATTTTCAGCGAGTCTTGCTTTTTCGCAAGTCAAAGTTCCACATTTTCCAATAATTTTTTTTTGAAAAACCAACAATTTGGGTTGTCTTAAAATTGGCTAAAACCCCAGGTGTAAAGTTCCACAGACAAAGTTCCTCTCCCATAGGTGAAACTCTAACTTCCAGCATAGTTCCAACCAAATTTAGGGCTAAGGAAAAATAGGGTGGTTTGAATGATGTTTATCCCATGCTGAAGATTTGCATGTCAGGGTTCATTGGCAACGGGGGGGGAGTTAAGGAATAAAGTTCTTAGTGAAAAGGAAAACATTCAACTTAATATCATATGGTGGCCCCTCTCCTTGGCCCATATTAAATAATATGATATTATATTGATTAACCAATCACTAAAATGCACTACTTAGATGTGAAAAAAGGTTTTAAGCTTGATTTAACTAGGTTTAATGTTATTGAGAAAGTGCAGTGAAGGATTAGGAAAGGAAAAAAAGAGAGGTCATACCTACCCATTACAAATTTCCAATGAAGGATTAGAGAAAGGCAAAGATGGATCAAGTGTTATATGCCTGCCCACTAAGTGCTGCTACAACCATAGAAAATAACACAACAGCACTAAAATCAGCTTGTTCTTCCACCAATCTGCTCATTTTCACTTTAGCATGTAGTATTCGTCAAGGAAGGTGCAAATTCTAACCAATTTGGACAGTTAACTAATGAAGGCTTCTGATTGGTCGTCATGGAAGCCATTACCTCCAAATTGGAGGAACTGCAGCAGCACTAATGCAGCCCCAAATTTTTCCATGAATTTAGAGAAGGGCTAAATTAGTTGGATAGAAGCTTCTATGCTAACAGAATCTGAAGAACGGACGAATTTGAGGAATGAACTTTGTTCGTTTCACAGGCCTTCTCATTATTTGAGAGAAAAATAGTTGTGACTAATTTTTGGGGTTCACATAGTCTTCTCAACATCTATAAGATGGTCATTTTTCTTCATTATGAGGAACCAAACGTTCAAATGAGCAGCTGAAGTGGGCAGATTGAAGCAAGGATGCGATCAAAAGATGAAGACATGCCTGGGAACACCATTATTTCTGCACAAACAAGTAATTCTTCTGCTTTTTCCTCTTTCTCATCTTCATTCTCATTCTCTTTTGTATGCCCAAGAGGCTGATTGTAGTAATTGCCTGAGCGAAGATACCAGATTGGCTTAGAAAAGAGAGTTCCCTTGAGACCCAATTTATGCTTTTCTGGGAGAGATTTTAAGGAAGAATGACATAGCACCAGTGGTGAATTAACTCTCCTGTGGCATTCTGTGACACCCCCAATTGCTTAACCTCATTTTGCAATGTAAATATTCTCATAAAAAAAAATTATGGGCTGAGTTATGGGACACGGATTCCAGAGACTGGGGAGGTTGCTTGCCTGGATGGTATGACCTTCCTTGAGGCAGTAAAATCTGAGTTGTTGTGACAGCCATTAAGGGCTCGCTATTGAATGTCTTAAGGGACTGGTTCATGAATTTAATGGAACTGCAAGAAGGTATGCTAAAACTATACCCTCTTGGAGAACAATGCAAGCAAGAAGGGCGCAGCAACAAATGAAGTTGACCTGGGCTGCTAAGAAACTACGCTAGAGCACGTGAAGAGGGAATGGGCAGTTGAACTGCATTAACCCACTGGTAACAAGAGGAGGACGTGGCTCACTTGCCATTGGTGGACAAGATGTGTTGGTAGTGTCATATGTCAGATGTTATGTAGAGGAGAAGAAGGTTCGAAGGAGAGAGGGGAAGAACCACTGTGGACGAGAACAAGGGAGATACAGGCAGAAGGCAGTAAAAAAAGAGAGGGTAGCACACACTCAGGAGTGTGGCGAACTAGAAGTTCAGGGGAATGCAATGAAAAAGAACACACACACAGATAGGCAGACAAAGGAAGAAGACAACAGAAGGGCCAGCGGGAGAAGCTTGGAAAAAGAAGAAGGCAAAGAGAAAGAGCAACAATCAGTTGGCAGGAGAAGCCAGGGAGGAAATCACTTCTAGTTTGGGAAGGAATTGCCTCTCAAGTCCCCAGTAGCCGGAGGGTGGAGATGGTGATTCTCAAAAAATCCCGAAGGACTGGGGTGGAGGAATTATTCCCGAGAAAATTCCTGGAGTGTTTCTGGATGGCTTCCTTGCTATATGCTTGATTTGTTGTGGTTTTGGATTCCCCAAGTTGGGTGGAACCACAATGTTGAGTTTTGAAGGGTGGAGACAATGAGTCTTTGGATTCCCTGTGTATCTTATTGTTCACAATTCTGTTGAAGGGTGGAGACGGTGAGTCTCTGGATTATCCGCATATCTTGTTGCTCATGATTTTGCTGAAGGGTGGCGACAGTGAGTTTCTGGATTCCTTGTGCCTTATTGATTACAACTTAGTTGAACAGTGGAGACAGTGAGTCTTTGGATTCCCTATGCCTTTGTTGATTACAAATCAGTTGAGGGGTGGAGACGATGAGTCTTTGGATTCCTTGTGCCTTGTTTATTAAAACTCAGTCGAAGGGTTGAGATGGTGAGTCTCTGGATTTCCTATGCAACGTCGACTACCACTCAGTTGAGGGTGGAGACAGAAGGAGAATCTGGCTTGGGGGTGATAGCTGCAAGAGAGAATTGGTTGCAACTATCTACGGTTGGGTGGAGAGTCCTAGTCCCAGACTCAGTTGCCCAAAGACTTAAAGATAAGTACTTCTTGAGTATGCTTCCTGATAGTGAATATGTAATGCATTTTTGTGTTGAAATGATGTTGCTATGCAAATACATGACTGTATTACTTGTATTATGCAATTGATTAACATACTGTGCAAAGTATAAAAGGGCATTGGAAAACCCATAAGAAGCTTAATTTGATTACAATAATATTTAGAAGAGAATTTCTTCTTGTTATAGCATGATGGTTACGTTGATGATAACCTGCATTGACATGGTGGATGTCATAATGTGATACCAATGTTATCAAAACTGAACTGGTGATCGAATCGAAAAGCCATGTGCACTGTGAATTGGAAAAAAACCATAAAAAAATTGGTTTACCAGAAACACAAAATATTCATGTTTTAAAGAAAAAATATATATTCTCGTGCATCCATATGAATCCAAATCATTTATATACAAATATGCAAAAGTTCTCATTTATATAGAAAGTAATAGTGCATATAACCAAAATAACACCTAGTGCAAAACATAGGTAAACCAAAAAAGTTAAAAACATCAAGAAACAGGCTCTAAAAGGCCTTTATAGTCCAAAATAACATGATAGCATGATATTGCAGTCTACAATACTATAGCTACAACCTACAAGTGCTAATTGTCAATGTCATCAGTCATCATCTGAATCATCATCCTAAACATCCTCCTCATCCTCATTTGAAGAATGAGTAGCATCCAAGTCTACAATGGTTTATGGCTTGATTCCCCTAGCCCTGAAGCTGCTACTGGTGCTTCTGGTATATCTGCCTCTGCAACCTGTGGAGGTGGGTCCAAGTCCAACCAAGAAAGGTCTTCATTGTCAAATGTTGATGCTTGACTTTCCACAACCCATTCTGATGTTGGATCAAAGTCAGCCAAGACAAGGTTGCTTGATTCAGGGGTTTTATTCAACAATTGGTTGCACTTCAACCTAAGGTTGCATTGAAGAAAAACTGCGTCATTCAACCGCTTTTGTTCCAAATGGTTCCTCTTCTTAGTGTGTATACGCTCAAACACACTCCAATTCCGCTCACACCCTGAAGCACTACATGTATGGCCCAATATTCGAATTGCAAATTTTTGCAATTGAGGGCATTCACTACCAAATTGTTGCATTTGCAAATTTTGACAGTTCTTACCTGGGGGATTCTTTGCTTTATTTCTTACAGCCATAGAAATGCCAAAGGTACCGATACTCTCACTGAAATTCAAGAGCTTGTTATGAATCTGATCTTGAGTTTTGGAACTCGGGACCATGTGCTCAATGCATTTATACAATCCCCTAATACCTCCCCATCAGCCTCAAAATTTGTAGTGTAATGGTACCTTCAAATTTCAGAAAACAAAAACATATTCATGAAGTCAACAAAAGTGAAAAGTTAAAACTTATAAGCAATGGGCATTGAAAACCAAAATTACATACCTTGGATTTAAGTAGTAGCCAGCTGCATGTAAAGGTTTATGGAGTTGTTTGTTCCATCTTTCATCATTGATTCTCCATAGAAGAATGTAATTTTGTTTTTTATCCCCATTTGTTGCCTTTATTTGTTCTTTGCCCTGATCCATGGCGTCATAAACAAAACCCATGGCAGGTTTATGACTATCCACTATCCCCAAAGCTCTGATAAGAGGCTCACTAAATAGCACAATCTCCTCTGCCTTTGACCAAAATCTTTTGTCAAATACTTGGTCAATCATCTGTTTCCCTTCATCATTTTTTCTCCACTGAGATGCATTCCATTCATCACATGAAAACATCTTCCTCAAGTTCGATTTTTGTTGAACAAGGAATTGCAATGAAAGAAAGTTGGTTGCAAATCATGTGATGGCTAATCGAACAAGCTCTTTACCCCAAGTGTGCTTTCTCATAAGGTTCAAAACCCATGAGTGGTTGTAGATGTACTTGGTTATGGATTTTGCATCATCCACACACTTCTTCACCCATTCAATTTTGTCAATATCCTCAAGCATGAGGTCCAAACAATGGGATGTACATGGAGACTACCAAATCGTGGGGTGTTTTTTCTCCAACATCTTTCCAGCTACAACATAGTTAGAGGCATTATTTGTGATCACTTGTACAACATTTTCAACCCCTACTTCCATAACTACTTCATCCAAAAGATGAAATAACAATTGTGCATCCTTCACCTAATCAAATGCATCAATAGATTTGAGAAACATAGTACCTTTTGGACAAGCAATTAAGAAATTTAGTATGGTGCAAGATCTACTATCAATCCATCCATCAAACATAATTGTGCATCCTGTTTTGGTCCATGATTGCTTGAATTTTGCAAGGTACTTTTGTATTCTTTGGACCTCATTTTGTAAAAGTGCCCCCATGATATCATGAAAGCTAGGGCCTTTGAAGCCTGCTCACATTAAGCTATAACATCAATCATGGGCTGATAATATGCATAATTGGTAGCACTAAAAGGTATGTCTGCATCATACCACCATTTAGCAATGCATTCAAATGCAACCTCCTTCTCTATCTTCTTCTATTGAGCATCAAGGGTTGGTTGAGGACCACGGGTGGTGTGGGGTACAAAGGAGGAGTCAATCTCTTTACAGGTTGTTGTCCTCTTCAAGTTCAAAGCACTTGAATGAGGGCTAGAAGTACCCTCTCCAACTCTACCAGGGAAACTAGAGTAATCTTCAAAACTGGGCATATATTCTTCAAAATCAAGGTCACTAAGCATAGCATCATACTTTTGACTTTTGCCTATATATTTTTTAATTCTCTTGTTTTTCCCCTTTTTTTCGTTGTAGGCTTCAATTAGATTTTGCATCTTTGCTTTAAGATCACCAGAAACGTTTTCACAAGGTTTTACTTGTCCTCTCCAATGTGCTAGGTGTTTTTTAATTCTATGGATCCCTCCACCCTTAATTTTCTTCTTACAATAGTTGCAGACTTTTATCCCTTGTTCATTTAAATGGCAATGAATCTAAGTTGGATTATTCTTGTTTTTTGGGGCGATGACAACTTCTATAGGAAGAAATGAAAATTTGCATAGAAAACCCTATGGTTTTTAGAATTCTATGGCATTTTTTTAGAGAAAAATAAAAGAGGAATGGAAGCCATAAAATACCTGGAGAAGTTGTAAATTTTGAGAAGAGAAGAAGCTCCTAGAAATCAGAAATTAAATTCTTCAATAAGCTCCAAAATCTCCCTTACAAATTTGTCAACGAAATCCCTCAAAATAACCCTGCAAATTTCAACAGTCGTTGAGAAAAAAATAGAAGAAAATAACAACCACAAATTTTTTGCAAATAAAAATTACAAATTTGGATTTTGCATAAAAACACTAGGGTTTTTAAATTTTTAGGGGAAAAAAGAACAAATTTTTGGAGAAAAATAGAACAATAATGGATGGAAAAAAATACCTTGATTTTCCCTCTAAATTTTCTAAAAAAAATCAGCTCCAAAATCCTCCCAAATCAGCTTTGTAGCAGCCCCTACAAATATGCGTAAAAAACACTAGGGTTTTTAATTTTTTTGGGAAAAAAGAACAAATTTTTGGAGAAAAATGGAGCAATAATGGATGACAAAAAATACCTTGATTTACCCTCTAAATTTTTTGGAGAAAATCAACTCCAAAATCCCTTCAAATTAGCTTTGTAGCAACCCCTCAAAAAAAAAAAAAAAAAAAAACCTTTCAACCAACTCCAAAAACCACTCAACAAAACCCAAAGATCTCTGGGAAAAAAAAATCCTTGAAGTAGCTTGAAAATCTCCTTTAGTAATCAGCCCAACAACTCTCCAAGACTCCAATCAACTCTTCAAATCTGCTAAAAATGTCCCTCAGAACAACCTTGCAAAAAACTCTCTGAATTCTCTTCATCGAACTCAACTCAATAATTGCAAGAGACTCGAATGAATAGTGTGAGTGAAATAGAGGGGGTGGGTGTGTTTAAATAAGTTTAGGGGGAGGGGGTTTATTTACAATTAGAAACTAGGGAAAAATATTACAATAAAAAAATAAATTGTTTGCTTGAGCTGCGCGGCCGCAAGAAATTCAGACTAGTAGAACTAGAATAGGCTAGTTTGGTACCAAACCGGGAATTTGGCCCAAAGTGGCTAGTTCTACAGGTTCTGATAACATTGTGTGATATTGTCGAGGAGTTCCTCCTTTATTCTCAACAATCTGTGATGTCTTATGAGGGACCTCTTTGAGCCCTCGGTGATTACTTAGGATTGGTCTAAGTAATCTGTATGATGTGCTGTGTAGAGCATGTCTTCTTAAGGCAGGTCATGGACATGTGTTTACAAGTGGTATCACCCTGTTTAAGGTAATCATCCTTGTGCCTCTGCTAATAGCCAAGTTGCATGAGACTCTATTATAAGCTTTGTTTCTTGGTTCATCACACAGGGAGAGTGCCAAGGTAGGTGCACACAACTTCTTGTATGTTTGCTGTAGGCCTAAACTCTCCCCCCCCAAATTTTTCCTAAAAACAATAATTTATGAGTGGGCAAGCTAATATTCAATGCTAGGGCCCTACTAATGCTATGCAATTAATGGTAATATTAAATTCTTATAGTAAAAGGATGAAAATGAAAGATAAATTTTCATCTTTTTACTTAAAATTTTAACATTACCATTAATTGTTTCAGAATGTTTGAGTGGTTCCAACCTTCCCGGAATTCCTAAGGAGAAAGTAGAATTTTAGATCCCACTCAAAATTCAAGATTTTGGGATTGGGGGGATTTCAATATTCCATTGGATCCTATCATGTATGAGGGTGTAAGACTGGTGTTTAATCAAGATCACCAAGTCCTGTGTACCTCGATGTTGGTGGCGTTGATTGTTGAACTCCTCTGTCATGACCCTAGTAAAAATGTACCCATCACTCAAATAAAATCTCTAATTGACATGTTAAAGATTTTTCTATGTTATTTTAATGCTTAGAGGGTGATATTGATGACGAGGATCCCAAAATAGGCAATGATTTTGATGATCTGTAGGTATTTTTTGTAGCATGATTTTTTTTTTGGATAGTAGAGGCCATCTAGAGCCTCTTTGTTGATGTACTTTTGGTTCAAAGATGGATTGCACTCGGTCCTATTTTGGTTATATGCACCCTTGCTATATATATGAGAAACTTTGCATATTTGTGTATAATGATTTGGATTCATATGAATATTTATGTATTTTTTGGTTGACCTGCTTTTTGGCCATTTTTTTTTTTTGGTTTTTTACTGGTTTTGATAACATTTGTTCATTGTCCATTGTTCATTTTCTGTTTTAACTTTTGAGTCTTGACCCTAGATACTAATGACCTCATGCTGAGTCTTTGACTTGTCACTCGTTACGTTTTTTGAGTTTGAGTAATTTCAATTTACTATTCCAGTCTTCAGACTTTAGTAACCACTATTTGCTTAGTACTAATCAGATTCTAGAATAGCGAATGATGAATTTAAATCAATGTAGATTCTAGAATGATGAATTTAAATCAATGTATACAATATTTTACTATTTATATTTCATTGAATCATTTATGATGTATGAATCAACGTATTTCTTATTATGTGTGAGTGTGTATACCCTGTCATCCCACCGTCCCCCCTGAATTTCCCAAAAATTTGGGGGTGTTCCTACATATCCCTTGTGTGTCTCCTTGTTCCTATGCTCCCCCCTCTCAGAAACTTGGTGGAACATCGGAAAAAACCCTGGATGGAGCTTAATTGGCCCAACCCTTGGGTCTCATTCCTTTTATCTGTTATAATGGAGGATTTTTTGTGTAAATCAGCTATTAGCTCTTCTTCACTGATGAAATAAAAGCTTTCAGTCATTTAAACTTGTTGGATCTGTTTTGAATGTCCAATAAATTTGCTGTCTGAAATTTGCAGCCATGGGAAGTTAGTTCATAAACAGCCCTCACTTGGCTGCAAATCCATTTTCCCTGAGTTATTTGTCATGCAGAACCAGATTATGGTGCCTGTCCAAGAGCTGTCTTGATGGTCTAAAGCAGTGGAGGAATAATTCCTACACACATGCCCTAGCATTGTTCATGTGCAAGTGGGTAGAACCTGGGGAACAGCAGAACTATACATGAGAGTAGTCATGTGATAGTGGTGGAAATGAGGCCACGACCCCTAATTTTGCTGGTAAAGTAGTTCTTATTCAGGTCTGCCCAGTAATCTATTGTAGGGCAGCCTATGTTCAGTTCAACATCGGTCTGCTGTAAATATGCTTCTATATCTATGTCACTCTATTTCTCTCTTTAAAATCTCTTCTTCACTATGAAATTAGGTTCTTAGTTAGTTGATTAGGGATGCACAACTGATTTTGTAATATTAGGAATAGTGTTATTCAGGCATATAACAACAAAAGGTATGAATAACATAATGTGTAGTTGTAACTAGTAACAAAACAGTATCTCCTAGTTTGAATGATTATTCTGTTTTGTGCTGATCTTGACGGGCCTTGTGCCTTTCCAGTGATTTCTTTATTTTCTCCTATACTTGCAAATGGATTTGCCTAATTTTTTCAACAAACTTCTCCATTTTCAATGCTTCTCATGTGATGTCTTCCCTCACTTCTCCTAAATAGACACCAGAGATTAAGGGCCAAGACATCAAAGACTCAACCTCCTCATGCATGTAACAATCCCTATCCAATAGCCTTGATCCATGACAAATGCCTCCACATGTGTGCAAGCAATGGACTGCTTCATGAGATAGAAGTGTAAATCCATCACAGAGCAATCCCACTATCAAAACATAACAAGGAGGCAAAGTGGTCTAGCAATAGAGTCCATATGTGCAACAAGGAATGTGTTGGCCCCTCCAAGCAAACCCTATGAACCTCAAAAACCATGAATAAATGGCGCATTCCATGAAAACAAGTGTCTATCACATAGAATATCATCATAAGACCTTGATAGACACCTAAAACTCTAGGGTGCTCTCAGCCCAGGTGCCATGTCATCCGTCCTCTTCCATAGAATGAAAACTACCCGAAAACTATGCGAAATGTTGGAAATCTATGAAAGAAGGGAGCACTCACTAAGATTAAGTGTCTATCCTATCAAGTATGACCATAGGAACATAATGCTAGGGCACTTTGTCCAAGAAGTGTGATGCCATAAACCATGCTAATATCAGCCTTGAAACCCTAGGTTGCTCCGAAATGCACCAAAAGGTGAACACTTTACAAGATTTGTTGTCCATTATTCAAGGATTAACACAGGAATACAATAGACATGTCAAATGCTAATGTGCTCTATCACAAGGCTCATATCCCATCATACCATCACAATTCCCTAGGGACCTCCAAGTCCAAAACATGGAAAGGAGGTGAGCTTTCTACCAAAGGAGTTGTGTATCTCATTAAGTATCATCATCAAAGTGCAATTTACATCACAAATGCTGGGGTGCTCCTGGTCAAGGACCACATCTCATCAAACCCTCGTACCAATATGCAAGGAACTAGCACCATCATCCATTCAAATAAGATGAAGATGTAGCTACCAGCACTAAGGAGCATATCACGATAAGCATCAAATATAACCATGAAGAGAAGACCATTCATCAAGATGATCAGCCACATATTCATCATGGAGGATCACAATCATCACTATGCTCAACCATCATCGATCAAAAATAAAAGCATGTATTTCTAATCCATTATTATCCCTGTAAGCTACCCCTGCAAAACTTGTATTGTGATGAAAATCACAATTTGCCACTCATGTAAATATGAGGGTTAACAAATTCAAACAACATAATGCTAGGTGATGAAATCTTAGACTCCAAATGCTCCAGCAGTCACAATGAAGAGTGAACGAGGAAAAGGTGGGTGTGTATTTTATAAAGGCAGGATTAGAGTTTTAGGGCCTTAGGTTTGTTTTTTCTTCCTTTTTTATTTTTTTTCTGGCTGACCAGGCCTGTGGGTAGGTGTCTGACTCAATATGATTAGTCTTGGCCAAGTCTGACTGGGCCAAGCCCCCGGTTTTTGTCTGTCTCCGCTTAGTGAAGACCAAGTCAGTAGTTGACTTAGCTTCTGGTTGGGTGAATGACTAGTTTGAGCCCAAAACCTGTGAGACTTGGATGAGTCTGATAACACTGGTTGATATACTTCATGATTTTAAATAGTGAAGATGCAATAAAGTAATTTTCAATAAGACCTTTTGAATTGCCAAATTCCCATGACATGGTGGATCTACCTCTTTATCTTTCAATGTGAAGCTGTTCAAAACCATCCCAATTGAGTGAATAATTTAAAGCTTATTAACTGTACCTGTATTCTCAATCGAAGGATGCATCTTCCTTTTTAGGTTCAAGGATTCAAGCCAGTCACTAATGCATCCTATTAACATAATAAACTGTTTGCATGTGCATTACACATAAAAATGGCATGATATTAAAAAAACTGAAAAAACCCATCATTCACATAAAAGGAATATATTCATACAAAGGGATATGAATTACATAAAGGCCCAAAAAGTTTAGTTTATCGACAGTTACATGAAATGCTGTATTACATAGGTATTTCTCATCTTATATTATTGCTACAACCTTCCGACATTTAAGTGAATGTTGCAATGGCCTAGGCCCTACTGTACTTGTCTAAGATTACACAAACCAAATATCAAATGATAAAATAAGATAAAACCGACATAAAATGATTCCACCTCCAATCCCGAAGGGGTGTGGCTACCATAAACAACAACATTGAACTTGATAAGCCTGGATGTTGTGTGCCCAAGAGGTCACAGTGGTTCTCAGCACACATGGTGGTGTTGTTTATTTCCAAGGCATTGGATCTGTACTGACCAATCGTACTAGTTACAAAGGTCCAAAGGCAAGAACTCATAACTCTCTGCAATCACTGGAATAAGTGCAATTATGTCCTCTACTCTTCATCTTAGTGCTAAACTCATTAGATGCCCGGTGACTTTTGTGCCTTCTGTTATGCTGTTAGAACTTTGTTTTGTTCCTGTTACATAAAAGCACCATCTGCTTTGCCGTGAGCACCACTTTGGTTCATGAATGATAGCTTTTTGCACACTTGACCTATCAAAGAACAAACTATTTTGAATGACATATTTTGTTGACTTAAACCTGTTGAAGCACAATGTTGTTGCTCTGTGCAACATAAATGCCAATGTAACAATTGTGTGGAAGATCTATCATTGTATGCAATCATATCTCCTCAGATTTGTCACAATAAATCTTTTAATGTTATTGTGTCTCGGTAACTATCTCTGTTTCTAGTTGATCCTGCTTGCTGCTGACCAATATCCAATTGCTGTTGATATTGCTCCCTCAGATTATAGGTATAACTTTGGGTTCTCTTAGTAGTGGTATGGTTAATTTTCGCCTTTAGCTTCATACTTTTTGGTTTCTCCGTTGCATCTAATGGCATTTTCCTACATTCCTGGTTTTATGAATTCCTGAATCCTAATCACAGGCTCATAGTATGTTACTTAAATTTTCCATCTGTTTGATTTGCACCATACGATATGAGAGCATATTGGCCAGCCGTAGCAAAGGCTGGCTGATCTTGTTTATGTATTTGTGATAATGTAAGAAAATACATTGAATGGTGGTGCATATAAAAATAAATTGATCAGAAACCTAGCATTAAAAAGTTTCTTTCGTTGTTGATCCCATTACACTTGGTTTACTTTTAGCAAGAGTTTCTCCCGTTCTTGAAAATAAAAGGCTTCGTTGAGAGCAGTGTGTAATGTCTGGAATTCATGGCTTCTTGGGGTCTTTATGATAGGAGAAATGAGTGTAGATCTTTAGCATGACATCATATTACCCTTTGGAGGTTGCCTTTGTTTGCTTGCATAGCTTTATGCATGGAATCTGTCCGATAAATCGACTATTTATTATATATATATTATAAATATTAAATGGTTGATCAGTGATTTTGAATTACCCGGGTTTTGATAAAACTTCCTTTTGCAGATACCGCATGGCTGGAATTCAATCAGTATACCGCTGGTTCTCGATGGAGGCGTGCCCCAATCAATAGGAAGTGTCATCGTGAATCAGGAAGTGAGGCCGAAGGATTTTATGGAGGAATACGGAAGTTATTAACAAAGGAGGAGATTTCAACTTGGAAGCAGTTGTGGCCCAATGAATCCTTAGAATAAGCTCATTGCATATTTACCTCACCCTCAATCACCTATTGCATCTGGGGTGGCAGAAAGACTGTCATTGTTTGATTATTTTTGGTGGTGTGATTGATGCAGGACATGGATGTCAAATTGCCATTGACAGACTTAATTTTAACTTCTCATTTGTGCGACACCATTATCAGATTACACAGTTCTTTGCATGGATTTACCATGAACTGTTCCACACTAAGGCTAGTGTGGACTTCGCAGATAATCAGATACATGGGGATCCTGGGCTTATTTTATCTCTACCCTTGAAATATGTGGCATTCCACATGCATGCTTAGAATAAATGTAGTCAGCATGGTCACCTAATGAACAATTAATTATTTGGGGGCATGTTTAAGATCTCTTGTACCATATGTAGCTCAGCCTGAAAATCTTGCTGCAGCTGTGAAAACTATTGATTGATGCGTGGCATATTGTAATATAATCACTTCGAAGGTCTGCTTCCCTTTCAGGAGAATGTAAACAGTGATAGTAGAGAGCAGCGTTTTGTTTATAAGCTTGTTCACTTGCAAAGCAGGTTCTGGACATTGGGCCTACAACATGTTAAAGAAAATGCTGGCATGAAAAAATAAAGTAAATAAGGCAATCATTCAAAAGACATAATGAGTTTGAATCTACAGAGCATAACATCAAATGCATTTGAGAATTGAAGCCTACTACAAATGTGGAGCATTTAGCAATATAGAGTCAATCCATGCTTGCATGCATATTCACTTATAATTGTACCAAGACTTTGAATTTTTCTGCACCATAATGTATTCTGCGGTCAACTTTTAATCATCGTTATTGAGTTTGAAAGAGTGCCATTAGGTGTACCCATTGCCATAATTTGAGGAACCTTTCTAAACTCTTTCCACTGTCGCAAATCATGCCCACTGCTCCAACCAAGATCCTTCGAGTTACAGCCCGGCACAAACCCTTTCTTATTATCTAATTGACACCCATTTGGCCTAGGGCCAATCACGACTCAGGCCCTGCTAGAATCCAATCCATGCATAGGGAAAAAGAACGTGGGGTTGGGAACCCAAACCAGAGTTGGAGGAATATTGGCCTTCTTCTCTTCGAAGAAAAAGGATGCAGGTCGCACTCCTGATATCAATATCTCATCCAATAACCACAGTCCATGTTAGGATGACAGAGCTACCCAGGATCAAAGCAACCGGGCTTGACACGGGTTTGATCAAACATAGGCTGACAAAAGGTGCAATGCCTCGTTGGATGGACATTCAGTAGTGTCCTCAACCCCTTCAAGACCTGTAACAATTGCTTATGATATAGGGGATTGAGCTGAGTCGATGGACTATGTATCAAAACCATTCAGCTCCTGAGCAAGGTGGAGCGGTGAGGGAGATCCAACCACCTATGTAATCACTCATGATTTGGCATCAAATCATAAATTTTAACTGGAATATAAAGGGAGTTTCTTCATCTCGAACTATAAAAACATGCTGGTTTGCCCACCCGAGCATGGATATCGGGTGCAATGTAATAAAACTTCTCTCTGATCTAGTGACAACATAATGGCTAAAGGAGTCGATACTTTGATGAGTTTCAACATATTAATATAGATTTATTTTAACTAATGTTCAGTGAGATTACATATACATAACTTTTTTTTTATAAATTTTTCTTTAAAATGTTAATTTTGAAAAAATATTTGTATATACATATATATATATTATGTGTCAACACGATATTGAACGTAGAAAAATTACACATCATTTATCTTCAACAACACACTAATAAAATATTTTAATTATAAGTTTACTCTATTTTATTTTTATTTACTTTAGATGTAAACATGTTCAAAGAGATTTGATCTCTATTCACATTTAATATTCAGACTTGAATCTATGCTAATTTTTTATAATACTATTTATATTATATATAAATTTCACATTTCTATATTTATTTATTATTAGTATTATTATTATTATTATTTTTAATTTTATAAAAATACATAATACATATGTATATATATATGAGGTTCACAGTTCCTGAAGATTGGTGATTGCTTTGTTTATGGAATATTTGTATCGACAAATCTACTTGAAATGATCACTTCCTGCAAGCTCAACTATGGAGCTTAACCCCGTGCGTGTTGAGAGAATCAGACCTATGACCTCCTCATAGCAAATGTGCTTTAATGACATGAACTCAATTAATTGAGCTAACCCTCAAGGCTATATATGTATGTAAAATTTAACCCATATATATATATATATAATATAGGGTAAGTATTAAATTTTTATATATTTATTAATTAAATTTAAATATGAAATAATGAAATATCACCATTACAAATATGAATGATCATTATTGTTGCGTCAAGAGGCAATCCACAACCCAATATAGGGGAGATGTGTAGGTGTAATGTAAGTATGTCAACATTTTACATCATATTTTTTGAATGCAAAACTTGAAACCTCTTTTTTGAGTACATTGCAAAATATAAAATAAGATAAACTATATTCAACTATTTCATGTTACATTTTATATTGCATTACATTTTACATTTGTAATGCAAAATGTAAAGTGTAAAATGTAACGTAATGTAAAATATAAACTACAAAATGTAAGATGTAATGTAAAATGTAAGGCACAAATCTAACAATTTGATCAGAAGAAATTGGTTTGTCTATAATGTAGAGTTAACATATTATTATTTTTTTAACATGTTATTTATTTATATACTATTATTGGTATATTAATCAATAATTATTATTATAGTACATAGAGTGACAATTCTCGATCATACAGATGAAGGGGGGAGAGAGGGAAAGAGAGAGAGGGAGAGACTGCGAGAGAGAGAGAGAGGGGGGGGAGAAGAAAAGAGGGAGGGAGATAATCACTGATACGAAGAGAGAGAGAGATAGAGTTGGAGGGGGATAGAGAGTGAGGGAAGAAGAAAGAAATAGAGAGATAAAGGTGGAGAGAGAGAGGGAGTGATACGGGAGAAATGGAGAGAGAGTGAGGGAGAGAGGAGAGGAGGGAAGAGAGAGGGAGGGAGTCATAGAAATGGAGGGATGATAGAGGGGAGGAGAGAGAAGGAGAGGGGGGAGATAGTGATAGAGCAGGAGGGAAGAGAGCGATGGGGGAAGAGGGACATGGGAGAGAGAGGGAGGAAAGAAGAAAGACATAAAGAGAGAAAGTTGGAGAGAGAGATAAGGGGAAGAGAGAGAGAGAATGAGAGGAAGAGGGAGGGAGAGAGATAGATATGGAGAGAGAGAGTGTATGTTTGGGGGGTGAGATAAAGAGACAAAGAAGGAGAGACTGAGGGAGATAGAGATATAGATGTAGATGGATGGGGGAGAGAGGGAAGAAGAGAGAGACAAAGAGGGGCGGGGCAGTAAAGGGGGGGGGGGGGGGAGGGGAAGAGATATAAATATGAAGAGAGAGAGCGTGTGTGTTTGGGAGGGTGAGATAGAGAGATAAAGGAGAGATGAAAGGATATATATATATATATATATATATAGAGAGAGAGAGAGAGAGAGAGAGAGCATGTGTGTTTGGGAGGGTGAGATAGAGAGATAAAGGAGAGATGAAAGGATATATAGCATGTGTGTTTGGGAGGGTGAGATAGAGAGATAAAGGAGAGATGAAAGGATATATATATATATATATATATATATATATATATATATAGACAGAGAGAGAGAGAGAGAGAGAGAGAGAGAATATATTATCATATAGTATTAAACATTATTAACCATAGAGCAAGAGGAAGTAAGACTTTTACAAAAGGTAAAAGAATTTGGATTTAGAAAGACATGAATATTTTGTTATTCACTGAAATAGATGCATTGATTTTAGTGTAGATGTTGATTCATAATCTTGTTTGATTGATTGCACTTGATACATTGATTTCACTGTAGTTGTTAATTTCTAATCTTATTTGATTGCTTGCACTAGATGCATTGATTTAAGTGTAGATGTTGATTTATAATCCTATTTGATTTCTTGCACTAGATGCATTTATTTCAATTTAGATGTTGATTTTTGATTTGATGTAACTAGATGTATGATGTAAATTAATTTCAAGTAATTAGATTAATAGTGTGCATTGATTTAAGTGTAAGCACAAAAAAATATTGATGATGTGCATTAATTTATGTGTTAAAGTAATTCAACCATGAATAAAACACTTGATTTTGTATCTTAAATAAAATGTTCACTTACCTGAAATGTTTGATTCTTGAAACTGTAAACTATTTGTAATCAATTACATTCTTATTATTTCCATTTTCCATCATTCAACATTGTTAGTCACTTTGCATTCAAACGAGGTAATAGAAAACAATTACCATTGAAATTTACTTGGGGTTTAACACTCCACTAGATTGACTTTGGAGAAAACCACTATTAATATTGAATAGTAGGAGAGACAAGGTATGCCATTTATTTCAATAGCTCGAGTTAAATATTTGAATGGTCTATGATTTTAACTATCCTTTATATATATATGTATATTCCAGACATGTTAAAAATGTTGACATACAATCTTTCTTAGATTACGTCTAACACCTACACATCTCCCCCATACTAAGTTGTAGAGCGCCTCTCAGCGCAATAATACATATAATTACATGCATATGCCCATCCCATTTTTGATAAGTTATATATATATATATATATATATATATATCTTAGAAAAATAATTTATTTCAAGTATTAAATATATATGTGGTTATAAAAAGTTGGAATTTTTTTCGGCCTGGAGTATGCCGTAAAACTGCTTCTGCTTGGCTAAGAGCTCGTCTTCCTCGGACGTAAGGAAACAGGTTAACGGCCCAAGACCCAGAGGCATCTGGTAGGAGTGAGAGCCTGCTCCCGATTACGGACCACCAGCAGGGTTATGCCAGGTGGCGTGGTTTTCCTATTTAACAGTGATGAGTCAAACCCAGCATTCGCGGATAGCAGCCAGAGATGGCTGTCCTCACTGTTGGTTTGACACCTGAGTTGATAGGTTTTACCACCTTCGGAAAAAAAAAAAAAAAAAGTTGGAATTTTTTTTTTGTTAATTAAAATATCTATTGATTATAAAAGAAATCATACATTAAACATTTTCAGTCATGGTTTGTGATTGGGGAAACTAAATTAGTGACAGAAAAGTAAATCCTTAGTCCAGAGTACAAACATAGTGCAAAAATTGACACTAGAGAGAATATCATCATGAGATACAAGTATAAAAAAATATATGCTATGCTAATTGCAACAAAATGGCCAAAAATTTGTTTTTTGGCTAGTAGTGACCGTGGGAATGCAAACCATAGAGAAACACATCCAACCACTGTGACAAGAGTAGGAGTGATGACTAGGCTGAGGTAGATACATTGACAAGCGCAACAAGATTGTTCAGAGAAGCTACACCTTTCCCTTTGTGAAGTAGGGCTTCATTTTTTGCAAGCCTCATTGCCATGTATCTCTGTTCTGACGACATCTACCTATTTTCTGCTCGGAGGATGCTAAGCTAAAGGGAAATTTTTGTTTTATTATCTTCCTTGTTTTTGAGTGCTTAGCCAATAAGAGTCTTGATGTGCCAGTAGAGCTCTATTGTGCACTAGTACTGGTTTTGCTAGCCATGAGTGTGCAGAAGATCAAGAATTCAATAAACTTGAGAAAGGATATCATAATCACTATAAACTTCATGCTCATGCATAGATTCAACGATTGCTTAGTTAATTCGGTGTTGTATGTGCTAAGGTGTAGCCTTGTTGTAGTTTTGCTTTGCAAATTGAGTTCGTGAGCAGTCTCAAGTGCCGCCTTCACCACATCTAGTAGAGCCACATCGACATCTCATGCATTGACGAGACATGGTGGAACTATATTGGAGTAGAGTGTGTGTGCTATGGAGCGGGAATGAAAAGTAAAGGGAAAGGCATGGGATTTTCCAGGGCCAAAGCTAGGAGCAATGGAGAGACTAGAAAGGGAAAGGCATGGGATTTTCCTGGGCCGAAGCTAGGAGCAATGGAGAGTCTGGTTATAATCCAGTGAGGAGAGGAGGGTAAAATAAAGATAAGTAAAGAGACCACACAAGAAATAAAACACAGGCTCTAGGGGAGGCCCGAGGTAGCCCAAACACTGCAATAGAGCACCTCCACAAGTAGACTCGAATACTCGAATTGTGACTGGAATTAACTGGAAATAGATGCCATGAAAAGTATGACGAGAGACTAAACCAGAGCTTGGAAAAATAACTAAAAAAATAAGGAATCCTGTAATTCAAACGCCAGAGTGATGTGCTTCAGATCAAAACACTGGAGAGTACCAATGTAAAAGAGCGCCAGAGTAGATGAGAGGTGGGTACTGGGTATGCACTGGTGCCAAGAACAGTGGAATCCTAATCCTCCCTTTCTGAGCATTAATGGAGAAAATTTTGAGTGCCACCCGGTGTATCCTCACTGTTGAAATTCTTGAAATTGGATTCTTCTTGAGCAGTTGGGTGACAATAACAGTTTCAAGGGAGGCTAGGTTAGGAGGAACTGGACCTACCCCTTTCACTAATATGGAAACAACAACAAATTACGGGGGAGCAGCTGCCGCTTTAGGTTACCACTCACTGCTGTAAATGAAACTTTCCTTAACTGATAATACAAAGGAATTACCAAATTGAGGCAACCTCTGAGCACCTTGGGAGGTGTAATAATCAAAGAGAGTACCATGAGTTAATGCATTGAAGTTTGATGCTAGGTGGATGGGAAGTTGATACCTCTTTCTCCCTCAGTGAAGTGGGGTGACAACGAACCTCACTTTCTCTCACACACTTTCCCTGGTTGTTACTTTAATTGGGGGAAAAGTTGGAAATATCATGATTATAAATATTGATTCTTTTTGTTAAAGTGTAATATGCATATTATGAAATTTTTAATAAAGAAATTAATTGTAATTTTATTAATAAAAATAAACTTGCAATATAACAAATTCAATTGATTTAATTGATTATTTTTATCATTACTATTATAACTTTTTATCTTTTATTACCTTTTGAATTGAGATATGCCTCTAGGCACAATAATACATCCATTAGTCCATGTGTAATGATGGAGGAAGGTGGGTCTTGAGTGAGTCTATTTTAATGGTGGCCTTTCTTGCATCTTTGATTATGCATGTAATTACATGTACTTATAAGAAGTGAATATAGATGGAGTATTTACTTATCTGTAATCAAAACAATTATGTGATAATAGAATGGATGATGAAAAGTCATTCCATTATAGTAGTAACAATTTGTATTGGTGATTTTACCTAACACTTAGGTAAAAAAACAATTGGAATTATTTTCTCATTCAAGAATAATAAATGGGATGACTTGAAAATATTATTCCAATTGATTGAAGCAAATAATGTAATGTTTAGTCATTCACTTGGATAAATAATCACCAAGGTCATGACAGAGTGACCAAACTTGATTGTGTTTACCTTTCCATAGATCTCCTATTAGAATGCAATATACTAGTATGAAGTAATCCTTGCTAACACTTTATTGAGAAATACTTTCCTTTAAAATCTTTTTGACCAAGTTGTTGTGCATGAAGGGTGTATCTATGTCTTCAAAGCCGCCTATAACTTGGACTTGTACTTGGGCTCATATACACCCACTATGGAGTTTTGGAACTTGAAACTTTGTATCAATATGGATTTTATCACCTTGTTGCTTATGATACACATTTTTATGATCACTATCCAATTTAGATACTTTTGTTGCCCGCCCCAAAGAATTTGCACTCACTAGCATATATGTCACCCGGTGCATTGAATTTGAACCTTAAAATTTCAAATTCGAGGAATTTCAAGATTTTTTTTTTTTTTTTCCTTTCCGAGGCTCAACAATGAAATTTGTTAACTGATTGTACTATTTGGTTTTTGAAGAAAGAGTCTTTTTTAAAGTTTTGGTTATTAAAAAGTGAAAAGAGGATACCACCAATTTCATTGACCTATGATTTTGCTCGAATAGGACCTGTAAAGGTGGGCCATCTAATATCTCGATAGAGACATATAAGAAACATAAACCCCCCAAGAATAAAACTTTTAAAAGTGGGCCATCTAAAGCTTTGACAAGGACATACAGTTGAAGGATAAAACCACCCAATGAAAAAGATATTCACTTGATCGATCCTTCAAATAAAAGGAATGTGGGATGAAAGTGATGTCCGCATTGTGACTTAACCTTCACTCGACACATATTAATCTAGTAAATATGGTTGGAAAGTGACTGTAACCACGTTGATGAATATTCATTTGATTGTGCAATTAAGAGTCACGACTATGTGCTAATCCTTTAAATTTAACAATCAATTATTTTGATAGCTTGTAGGATAGGTAAGCCTAAGCTATACTTCATAGCATATATTTATTAAATGCATAGGTTATATAAGTATGTTAGTAGGTTTTTACATTAAACTATATGATATTTTATCTATATTATAAAGTATTTCATATATATATATATCACTGAAGTTAATGGTGAGATTTATATGAATCACTGAAGTTAATGGTGAGATTTATATGAATTCCATTGAAAAATTTGAACTTGATCAAACTTTATCCTTGTTGAATTCAAATTTGAACTTGAAACATGTGACTTAGGTTATAACAAACTCCTTTTAAATTCAATAACAATATTTGTAAGAACAAAGTGTCTCTAATATTGAGTCCAACTGGAGAAATGGACACTTATAAGTAAGCTCCTAAAAAATGAAACAAAGAAAACTCAACAAATTGGGTGGTAAGAGAGACAAGACAATACACAAAATACTTGTTGGCATAACAATATAGAACGCCATATTGTAGATCAAGTTGGTTTGTTGTGGCTAAATGAGAGAAAAACCAATTGACCTTAATTGGAAACCTTAAAACAAAGAGACATGAACAAATATAGAAAATGTGCTTGTTTGCATTAGGATGAAGAGGGGGATGAAAACAAAATTGTTTCAATGTTGATAAAAACACAATTATTTCAAAGCTTAGTTAATTATACACAAATTTCTTAGGTCTTCAAAATGTGTTGCTTAAGGTTGTCTTTTGTGATTCTGTTTGCGAAGACACCAAAAGAAAATTCTTTGGTAGTCAACATTTCTTCTAGCTCCCTATATACTTCTTCATCTGACCTATCTTCTCCTTGTACTCCAATGGTTGGAAACTTATTCATCTTGATTAATCTCTGAACTAAAGAATAATGTTGTTGATACTAAGCTACAGATATGGAGATGTCTTTCTCCATCATCTCCTAAATATTTTAGACCCTATTGATAGTGATGGAGTTTATGGGTATGTTGTACCGGCTACAACCACCCTCCAAAATTTTGGCCTGCACCAATTTCGGAGCCTCCCTTGAAGAGTTTCACTTGATGACTACACACACTCGGGTTCACTCCATGAGCTCGTGTGAGTCTTTACATCTGCCTTGCTTGTTCATTGCATTCAAGTCTCTGCATGTTGATGTCTAAGTCATGCTTGCGACCATGTTCTGGTTATGCTCAAAGTCTTCGCTTCGTATGTGCTTGTTGTGTTCACTATGAAAGCATCTGTCACACTCACTCACGGAGTCATATTCATTGTCGCGAAAGCGTCGTCTCGATCAATGAACAATAAATCATGAGTGCCGCACTTGTCACTTACACCATCGATCAGTCTTGTTGAACATGTGTGTTTGGATGGTTTGGTTGTTTTGTCGTCAAGTCAAGCAAGTGTGTGTTTGTATGATCACCTATGCATCTTTCGATTGTTCACACACTTAGCCATTTTTGTTGAAGGTTCTGACGACCTGACTCCCCTCTGACAGCCAGACCATCACCTTGCCATCGTCTTGATTGACTGTCAACCAGAACAACTCAGAAGCACCAAGCTAGTCTTTTCAAGTTGCATTGCCCTCAAGCAATTAAATCAAATCTCATGCTGGCCACCCGGACAGTCGGACCCATCAGTCACCCCGGGACTGACTCCCCTAAAAAATTGCGCAGAGGCCACTAACCTTAGCTGCTCAATTGGATGAGGAAATTGCACAGACAGGCCAGAGAGATACCAAGTGCCCGTCCTTGTCTCCCTCAGAAAATTGCGTTGTTTTCCCAGTTAGTCATCCCAACAGTCGACCAACTGTTCATCTCAGAAATTGCGCAGTGTTCATGAGCAAGCCTTCTGCTGCCCATCGGTTAGCTCAGCTCAGAAATTGTGCACAGATGATTAGCAGACCGACCTCCTGACCTTAATGCAGTTTTCCTTGCTAGCAGCCCCTAGCAGTAGACTGCTAATTCCCTCCAGGAATTGCGCAGTTTCTGCTGCCAGTGACTCCAGTAGCCAACTGGCAGTTTCCTCTGGGAATTACATAGTTTTGGCTGCCAGTGACCCCAGAAGCCAACTGTCAGTTCCCTCTGGGAATTGCGTAGTTTTGGCTGCCAGTCTCGCGGGCAGTTCCTTTAAGAAACTGCGCAATCCTTGCCTGTTGACCCTTCATGCAACCCAACCTGTTCCTCTGGATAATTGCGCAAATCTCGCTGTCTAGCCCCGCTGCCCGTTCGTTCTGAAAAATGCGTAGATCATGCCTACTTTTCCTTCCAGCAACCCAGACTGTTCCTCCCAAAATTTGTGCAATTTTTCCTCCCAGTCGAGTCAAACCTTGCAGACAGTCACTATCGACTCAGATTGTCTGTATCCATCTCTCATTGACTCTTGCGTAGTTTTCATCAGAATTTGCCCGAAGCCATCATCCCGCATCATAGCCTTGCTGCCTCTCTCGGTCACTTGCATCCGAATGATCATGTGTCATGGTAGACTAGGAGGTTTTGGATTTGATGTCATCTTGTCATGAGTGACTGCAGGTACAGGTACACCAATGAACATGGCAAGACGACAAATGGGATAAACGAAGGGAGCACATGCAGAATGATAGGTTCAGCGAAAGATGAACGAATGAAGCATGGGAAGCGGATGAACACGAGGAACATGCACCTTCGCGAATAGATGAGCTTGTCAAGCCTTCTAGCATGCAAGAAAGCAACAACATGCTAAAGCTTCATCAAGCAAACCAAGGACCATCGAAGACTCTACGCACTTTTCCATGCGGAGGTGAAGCTATGATAAACCATGAAGACATCCATCACCCAACAACACTATAGCTTGACATGCACTCTAGTAGCAACATGGATGTACCAACATTGTCATGTCAAGTCATGTTGAGTCACGTCATGAGTCATGTCGCCCACATCTCCACTATGGGCTTGTTGTGAATCATTGTGATGTAACATGGAAGTCCAAGAGACCCACTTGTTGAACAAAGAGTCATGTAAGACGAAAAGTCATGGAAGTCAAACGATCATGAGGGTAGTCTAACAACCACAAGGGTCAGTTTCACCCTTGACTATAAATACCCCCTCATTTTGTACATGTGAAGGACTTTTCACCTCAGCTCCTCCCACATAGCCAAGAGAGTCTGTAATCTTTTCTTTGAGGAGTAAGTAGTGGCTCCAACGCCCCACACTCAGGGTTAGTGATGTATGGTGTAACGATGTGTCTTGGAACTTTTGCTTAATTTAGAAGCCTGCTAACATGGCAACACGTTTTCACACATGTATTCTATCTATAGTAAGACTGATCTTTAACACTTGCAATGCATGTTTCTTTAACCTGTGTTCTAAATCTGAACTGCTTCATTTGTTGTAATGTATAATCTATTAATGGAAATGTGTTGTATATGCTGTTAACGCTGTCTCGCCCGTGTAGACTGCTCTCCCGGACATCAGACAAACCTTTCACATAAAGCTTGCTGTAACAATCGTTGCACTTGTTCGGACTGCTCCGTGAGTGCTGTATGTGTTATATCACTTTGTATGTTGTGACTGCCACATCCATGTGGACTGCTCCGTCGGAAGCTGTGCATGTCTTGTTATGTTGTGTGTTCCTAGCAGTGTTGGGACTGCTCCCAATCGACCTGGAACTCACTCTCGCCCTCTCCCTCGACAGTGAAAGAACCATTGACACAAGTGACACTTACACTCACCAGGCATGCGAACCTCACTTCTCGAAGATAAAGCGAACCACTCTCCTGTGCTAACAAGTAAGAGTTGAGGCAAATCCTTAAAACAATGGCAATCGGGCCATCATACTGGATGGGACTCCCACACCAAACAGTGTGAGGTCTAGTTGGGACTTCATACCGGGGTGATCCCCTGAATGTTGGCGGGTCCAGCACCATCAACATTTATGGCGCTAGAAGGAGGGAAACTAGTTGTATATGGCTGAAATTCCCTCTCACACTCATTCATCAATCATCTAGTCAAGGCAGTAACTCGCACTCCCTCTCACCTACACGTGACTCTGCGATTGGTTACTCCTCACCTCCCAGTGTTGAACATGAGACTCCATATCAACACCTTCGCTCCATTCGTCCCATCACTTTCCAGTGCACGAAAGTAGTCGGAATGATCCCAGACAGACAACATTTTCCACGCGTAGCGAGGAATCCCAAAGCCACTCCCATGGGAGTTGTTGTATCATCAGTGGAAGAAGAAGCCCTTGCCACACTTGAAGGTCTAAGAGAAGCTATCGAAGATGGAAAGGAACCTCCAATCTTCTGGCAGGGCGAACAAGACACTCTTTGGATCTTGGGATCATACTTCAATATAGGAGGCGGAGGGGAAGTCATCGGAAGAGGCGGAGGTGGAGACAAACCAACAGACTCAGAGTTAGAACCATCAGACTTCGAAGGAGAGGAAGAGGATGAAGAAGACAAAGAGATGGATGATCCAAATCTTGAATGAATGACTCAGGGACCATTGGCTCTCCTAGCCGTTTTGTACAAGATGCCAAGGCGAGCGGAGAGAATGAACGTCAAGTTCGACCTGACAATATGGTAAAGGTGGAAGACCACTTCGACAACTTCTACCTACAACTACAGACCCTTGAGGTGTGTTATGATGATGTAGCATGTAGATTGTTCCCATGTACCTTGGACGGCTACACAACCGCTTGGTATCACAACCTTCCACCCAACTCCATACAGAACTAGGGTTCTTTCAAACAAATGTTCCTTGAGAAATTTGCTAATGACAAGACCCCAACCATGCTGCTCAAAGAATTGGGAAGCCTCAAGATGGAGGGAAAAGAGAAAGTAAAAGATTTCAACCAGAGGTTTACGCGTATATTGAACAAGTTCACAACAGACACTAAGCCTCATGACTCCATCACCATTGAGTACTACACATCCGCACTGCCAACCAACATCGAGCAGTTCGTCAAGCGAGCTGCAAAACCAACACTATTGGAAAACTGTGAAGAGGCTATCACTGTTGAAAAAGACCTGCGTGCAGTTGGAGTCATCAAGGATGATGAATTGGTGAAAGACTCCAAGGATGCAAGTAGGAAGTCCCAAGCAATGGCGAGCAAGGGTAGAGACAAGGAAGCAACTGAAATTGAGATCCTCACTCATCTTGTCAAGAGCTTGTCCACTCAAATGTCCGAACTCAAACAACGTAGACCGGACACATTTGCAAGCAGTCACTCGCTTAGGTAGAGATAGGAAAGTAGCACATCAAGCAACAGACTATCCATTCCAAAAACTGCGCAGAAGCCTGTGTTCTAGCTCGAACAATGTGCAGTTTTGAAATTATTCTCTTTTAACAAAGAACATCATCTTGAGAACTCTTGTTCGGGTTGGAAGTGAGTCACAAATTCTTTTTGTAGTTGTATGCTCAAGGCGGGGAGAAATATGTAGGAGAAACTAGATGACACGGACAATGACGAAGAGGTTGCACCTGATGAGCCATCAAGCTTTGAGCATGTGGTGAACACGTATCAGTGCTCGTAAAAAATGGTAAAGACAAACATCGAGAAGAAGCCCCAAAAGAGAACTAGCCATTACAATATTAGAAGTAAAGGGACTCCCCCCACACTTGGGGAGATGCAAGAAAAGATCAAGCTGCTGATAAGGAAGATTGATCCACCAGCCAGCCCAAAACAAAAAACACAAAGTAAGTCTGGGAGGACAGCAGAGAACAAAAACACATCCATGAGAAACAAGCTGCAAAAAACTCCGCCAATAACATGAACACTCGTTTCACTCCAGACACCTCGGTGAGTCTACCACCTCTGGTTGTTGATGATATGAAGAAAACTCACGCAAACATCAGTTTGTTCAAGTTGGCTAAGATCCAGAGCCGACGAGATATCCTATTGCGCGCGTTGGGACAGACAGTGACAGATAACGTAGTCTCTACCATGAGGGAAGTAAGAACACCTCCCGGATCACTTTCCACTGTGCTCAATACACTTTGGATGGAAGAAGCACACTCAGGTTTCCCCCCATTCCTGCTATCTTTTGAAATTTTCAAATACAATGTTCACAATTATTTGGTTGATTATGGTGCGACAACAAATGTTATGCTACTCTCCATTGCCAAGAAGATCAATGCATGATGGAGTGAAACATCTGCGAGAATCATCCAACTTAATAGAACATCAGTACCAGCCATTGGTGAGCTGCGAGACATGATCATCCAACCATCCCATGACACTCGAGTCCACCAATGCATCAACGTAGTTGTTGTGGACATACTAGAAGCGTATGGCCTGATACTCAGAAGAGATTGTTCCATCAAGCTAGATGGATATTTTGCTACAGACTGGTCCCACACGTGGCTTCCATACAAGGGCAAGTGCAACCAAATCTGGGTAGAATCTGAGAGGTACATGAAGCATAATGTCACTCACATCAATGGTGAGAATGAACCATTGGCTTTCACAGAACTCATGTTTGGCAACTGCCTTCTTGAGACAACATTGGGGTGTTATCCTGCACGAACAACTCCAACCCCACTAGATGAATAGTTGAGACTCCTTCCTTGCTGAACTGATGGTAATGAAACCTGTACAACACATTGTACCAATAGTAGCGGTAGTAGAAGCAACAGTACTAGCACATCAAGTGGTCCATGTATAGATGAGTTTTGGACTATGTACTTCGACGGGTCAAAGATACAGGACAGCTTAGGAGTTGGGTGTGTTCTGCTCAACCCTTGAAACAAGAAGCATCTAGTGTCAAGCCGCTGGAGTTTGAGTGCATGAACAATGTAGCAGAATATGAAGCACTGGTATTGGGCTTGTAGAAAGCCATCAACCTCAATGTGGTCATGCTCAAAGTGGTAGGTGATTCAGAGATAGTGGTACGGCAGGTACATAACACCATTCACTGTTTATCACTACATCTCAAAGGTGACCAAGAAGAGGTATGGTGACTAAACTCAAATTTCCAAGCGTTTAATATCATTGTTGTACCACGTGCGTGTAATGCAGCTGCCAATGCACTAGCAAATGCAGCCTCGAGAATGTCATTGATTAAGGATAGATTTACTATTGAAATTTTGTATAAACCATCTATCCTAGACAACATAACTAACTTATGCATGTTTAATGATGATCAATAGATACTACATTTTATGGCCAACGCTGATGTTTTCAAAGATGCAACAATAGAAGATGAAGAGCACGAACGCTCTCTGCAAGTAGAAGTTGGTGACATGAAAGGCCACATTATCACAAAAGGTGTGGCATCATTGGAAAAGCTATATGACTTGCAAGAATAGTTGCAAGGTCCAAGGAACAACAAGACCCATAGCTCAACCATGAGGCACGAACTGATAAATTTGGGAATAGAACAAGATCCGAAGTTTGTCAATCTTGGTACATGTTATACACAACAAGAGCAGCAAGCCTTTATCCACTTGTTCAAACAGTACTGAGATGTGTTTGCGTGGACGTACGATGACCTAAAAACTTACGACACGCGGATCATCCAACATATCATTCCAATCAAGGAAGGGGTCAAGCCATATCAACAGAAGATGAGAAAAGTACATCCGTCGCTTGAACCCCTCATATAAAAGGAGATTACTAAACTATTGGATGCACGGATCATATACAAAGTTCGACATTCCACTTGGGTCTCCAACATGTGCCCATATGAAAGAAGTCTGGGGAAATCTGCTTGTGTGTCGATTTCCGGAATGTAAACTGCGCCTCGGACAAAGACAACTACCCCGTGCTGTCTATGGACCATATTTTGCAAACAATATCTGGGGCACATATGTTCTCTCTCCTTGATGGTTTCTTAGGATACAATCAGGTTTTGGTAGTAGAACCTGACATACTCAAAACTACTTTCTGTACCAAGTGGGGTATGTTTTCTTATAGATGAATTCCGTTTAGGCTTGTAAATGCAGACACAACATTTCAACGCGCTATGGACATCACCTTTCGTGGACTCATTAGGTAGAGCGTGGTGGTATACCTCGATGATGTGAGTGTGTTTTCAAGAAGACGAGAAGACCATATATGCCATCTTAATAAATTTTTCAAGCGATGCCGAAGATACGGGATTTCCTTGAATCCCAAGAAGAGCATATTCGCCATGTCAAAAAGAAACCTCCTCGAACACATCGTTGCCAAGAGTGGGATCAAGGTGGATCTGGACCGGGTCCATGATCTGGATGTTGTGGGGAGGCCCCCAAGATTTGAAAAATTGAAATGCCAGAAGAAAAAGAGGAGAATGCCCAATAAACAAAACCACAAAGAATTTTTTTATTAAAACGGAGAATAACTGTAATGGCGTACAAACTATCCTTTTACAAAATGCGACTTGTTACTTATAGTATTTTTTTGGTTACAAATACCACGGGTAAATTCCATGGGTGAATGAATACCATGGGTGTATGTCACTTACAATACCATGGGTGGATTCCACTTACAATACCATGGGTAAATTCCATGGGTGGATGAATAACATGGGTGGGTGAATACCATGGGTTGATGCCATTTTCCATTCGGATCATTCCTCCCTCCTTAAGAAGTAATGGTCCCCATTGCGTGAAGTCCCTCCTACGAAGTCTTTGTTGAATATCAAGAGCCACTAAAGAGAATGGTTTTATGTGGTTAACCCATAACCATGATGAACAAAGATCCGAGAGAGATACCCTGTAATGCTTGTGACCAACTGTGACACTGACAGTGTGCGGCCTAGCAAATGGAATTCTATGAAGTGTGGTTTTGTGGATGACACATAACCATGATGAATGAAGATCTGAGGATAGAGATACCTTGTAATGTTTGTGACCAACTGTGATACTAACAGTGTGCGGCCTAGCAAATGGACTTCGATGACAATGATTTTGTGCGGTTGACCCATAACCATGATGTTGGTTCTTGATGAAGTAGCAGGTGCCTACATAGCCTGGGGTGGGAGGGAACGTATCCAAAGAACCCAAGTCAAATGCTGCTATGCTGAAACTGATGAATGTGACGCAGGTGCCTACTAAAGCGGGGTGGGAGGGCATGTCTCTAAAGGGAACCTGCTCCGAATGTTGTTCTAGAATTAAAATGGACATAACTCGATTAATATAACTCAAAATATTTGTTATAACCTATTTTTGGAAATAGAAGGACCATTTTGCATCTTCCCATGTGTTGGAAATACTTATCTGGACACTCTAGAATCTCTGATTCGCATTGCAACTTTTCCGCCGTCACAAAAGTTATAAAAAAATCACTGATTTTAAATCAGCGATATCTCCCACATCCGAACTCCGATTCGACCCATTTTTTTTTTTAAATTGAGTGATTTTTTGAGAGGATCTCAGATCTACAATCAATTTTCTGAAATTATGCACCAAAATTTCAAAAAAAGATAGGAGAGCCGTCGTCCACGAATTGTCGTCAGAAACATTTCTGCAACATAGCTGATTTTAAATCAGCGATATCTCCCTCATCCGGACTCCGATTCGGCCAATTGTTTTTTTGAATTTGGGTATTTTTTCACAAGGAATCCAGATATGTTATTTTTTTTGTAAATTTTGCACCAAAATTTTCAGATCTGATCTGCAAACTAATCGCCCAAAAACATTCTTGAAAAAAAAGAAAAAAGAAAAAATTCTTCCCACTTGGCTCAAGAAAATGCTTTGTGGAGGACGTAGCACGTGCTGTAAGTTTGTTGAATATTGTTGCAAAATATGAAACTGAAATATGCATCAAACCCTCATTCCCATGGAATCATAACCTACTCTGATACCACTGATCCGGATCTTGGGGGGAGGCCCCCAAGATCTGAAAAATTGAAATGCCAGAAGAAAAAGAGGAGAATTCCCAATAAAAAAAACCATGAAGAAATTGTTTATTAAAACGGAGAATAACTGTAAAAGCTACATTGTGGCGGACAAAATGTCCTTTTACAAAATGCGACTTATTACTTATAGTATTTTTCGGTTACAATACCATGGGTCAATTCCATGGGTGAATGAATACCATGGGTGGATGTCACAATACCACGGGAAAATACCATGGGTGAATGAATACCATGGGTGGATGTCACTTACAATACCATGGGTGGATGCCACTTACAATACCATGGGTGGATGCCACTTACAATATCATGGGTAAATTCTATGGGTGGATGAATACCATGGGTTGATGACATTTTCCATTCGGATCAGTCCAAGGCATCACATGAATTCCTCACCTCGTCCATAAGAAAGCCATGCAGTCCTTCTTTGGCAAGATAAACTTCCTCCGAAATTTCATCTCGGATTATGCATAGATAGTCAAACCCATGTAGGACATGATCAAGAAAGATGTAGTGTACAGCTGGGGTAAGAAAGAAAAGCATGTATTCGCCCGGATTAAGCAGGCCATTGCAGAAGCGCCTGCACTTTATAGCCCAGATTTCAAGAAAGATTTCCTGCTATACACCTTCACTTCTGTTAACTCAGTATCTACAGTACTCACTCAGAAAGATGAAGATAATGATGAACATCCCATCTCTTTCATGAGTGCAAGCATGCAGGGACTAGAGCTCAACTATCCCGCCATTGACAAACAAGCTTATGCAGTTTACAAGGCGGTGAAACACTTCAGGCCCTACTTGCTGAAGAACCACTGCATAGTCTTCATTCCCCACCCAACAGTCTGCACATTGCTAGTACAACAAGAGTTAGGAGAACGACATGCGAAATGGATGACAGGATTGCAAAAATATGATCTTGAAATCAAGCTAGTGCACATGATCAAAGGACATGGGCTCTGCAGACTTGTAGCTGAAGCAGTACACGCTCTGGAGAATGAAGAAGAGCTCACCGGTTAGGAGCAGGAGATTGAGATGTATGACATAAGGCGAGCAACACCCATAGAAAATGGAACCTCTTGGTACACAGATGTATGCCTGTACCTTGAGCACGACACCATACCCTCTCACTTTTATATCAAACAGAAGAGGGTATTGTGCCTGAAAGCCTTAGCATATCAGTCGGTGCATGGAGTACTTTATAGAAAGCTCAGTAATGGAGTCTTGCTCAGGTGCTTGGAAGCACATGAATCAGAGAAGGTACTTCAAGATCTGCATGGCAGACCCACCAGGGGTCACTTTGCGGGAAATACCACTGCACACAAGGTTATGCGAGCCAGTTTTTACTGGCTCACATTATTCAAGGATGCGCATGCCTATGCCCGAAATTGCCCGGTCTGTCAGCGATGTGCCAACAGAACACGAAGGTCAGCAACCCCATTGCACCCTGTTGCAGTGACTGAACCATTCCAACAGTGGGGCTTGGACATTGTTGGGGAAATTTTCCCTCATTCATCAAAACAACACCGCTATATCCTAACAACAATTGACTACTTTACGCGGTGGACAGAAGCAATTCTGCTCAAACAAGTGAACAACCAGGAGGTCATTAGATTCCTCCAGCAGAATGTCATCTCACGCTTTAGCGTTCTGGTATCACTTGTTTTTGATAATGCAACATATTTTTCATCTTTAAAACTTTAAAACTTTGCATTACAAAATGGTATTGTGCTAAAGCATTCATCGAATTACTATCCACAAGGAAACGATCTAGCAAAGTCTACAAATAAAAACCTCATCCATATAATCAAGAAGACCATTTTCTCTGAGCAACGTAACTGGCATACCGCCTCGACGAATGCACTATGGGCTGACCGTGTAACACCTAAACCTTCTCTGAATACCTCATGTACTTCCTAGTTTATGGTAAAGAGGCCATCCTCCTGCCAAATATCTACTTTCTTGCACTTCAACTTTCCCAGGAATCCCAAGGCAAGCCTTTCCAGCTAGTTCGACGTAGGATGGATGCTCTCCATAAGCTTCAGGAAGAAAGGATGAAAGCAAAATAAAAATTCGTACTCCACCATAACCATATCAAGAAGTGGTTCGATAAGAAGTCTGTAGGGAAAAATAGCTTTGATGTGAGTGACTTAGTTCTGAAATGGGATAAGCCCCATGAAGACAAAGACAAACATATGAAGTTCCAGTCCCCGTGGATTGGCCCGTACATAGTCCATGAGAAGCTTGGGCCACACACGTATTGTTTGCAATCACTTGACAGGAGGATTGACAACCTTTGTGTCAATGGCCAAGATCTCAAGCATTATTTTCAGTAGGCTGGGCCATGCTCGTGCCATGTACATAGTCTGCTTGCTGTTGTTGTTTCATTTGGTTTTTTTTTCGTATTATATTTTCTTTTGCTTTGTTTGATTTTTCTTACTATTTTTTGTTTACGTTCATTTTGTTTGTTTGATATATTACTATTTTTGTTTTCGGAAATAAGTGCTACCAAATACTACATCCTGGCTTTTGAATAGAGTATGTGGCTGAAATTTGAGGAAACTCGTGACACTGTAGCACTTGGCCAATCTTGTGTCCGCCTTCTCTATGCTTGGTTGTAACCTTCGGGCGATGAAGTCTTGACAAAAGATACGAACTTTCTGCAAGGGAATTTTTGGTCCAACCATGAACTTATGTCCACACTTGGAAGCCCCATGCCTGTACTTAGCATTTTGCTCTGTGTGTTCAAGCTCATCCAACTAGTAGAAATGGAGAAGGGAAAAATCTAAACAAGCAAATCTATGTCATAGGTCTTACATGCTTCTTTGAAGGAACAATCTCTTCTGCTCTCAATAAGTCGGGATCCCTCTTCCGCCCCAAAAATAAATAAGTGCCTATGCACAATCCTCTTGAAAAATATAAAGGTGAAAGAAGAGAAAGGCTCCCTGTGCAGAGAGGTGAATCATGCAACTCCACCGAGGTACTGACCAGGCTCACTGGCAGTGGAGCAATGTGTGTGTTCTTGCGTGACTCCGCTAGGGTACTCTCTAGGCTTGTTGGTAGTGGAGCAACACTAGACATGAAAAATTACACTCTGAAAATCTTCAACTCGCGAGCTAAACTACCCTTCCCGATTCGAAACACTGAGATTCAAGCTGAACTTTTGATTGTTTTTGACTGAGTTGGCAAAGGGTGAACCACATAGGTCGATGGGGTAAGTGGGGAAACTGAAGTAACCCGCACAAAGATTCAATACTCCTCGAAATACCAAGGCCCTATGCTAGAAATGAACCGAAACAAAGACGCTGGAGTTCTACCAGTGTGTCGCTAAGTGTTGTAGCGACTACAACCACCCTCCAACATTTTGGCCTGCACCAATTTCGGAGCCTCCCTTCAAGAGTTTCACTTGATGACTGCACACACTCGGGTTCACTCCGTGAGCTAGTTTGAGTCTTTACATCTGCCTTTCTTGTTCATTGCATTCAAGTCTCTACATATTGATGTCTAAGTCATGCTTGCGACCATGTTTTGGCTATGCTCAAAGTCTTCGCTTCGTATGTGCTTGTTGTGTTTTCTATGAACATATGTTGCATTCACACATGGATTCACATTCATTTTTGCACAAGATTCATCTCGATCAATGAACGATCAACCATGAGTGTTGCGCTTGTCACTTACACTGTCAGCCAGTCTTGTTGAACATGTGTGTTTGGATGGTTTGGTCGTTTCTTCTTCAAGTCATGTGAGTGTGTGTTTGTATGATCACCCATGCATCTTTCGATTGTTCACACACTTAGCCATTTTTGCTGAAGGTTCTAACGACCTGAATCCCCTCTAACAACCAGAACATCACCCTGCCATCACCTCGATCGACTGTCAACCAGAACAACGTAGAAGCACCAAGCTAGTCTTTTCAAGCTGCGCTGCCTAAAAGCAATTCAATCAACTCTCATGCTGGCCACCCAGACAGTCGGACCTGGCAGTCACCCGGGATTGACTCCCCTAAAAAATTGCAGAGAGGCCAATGACCTCACCTTCTCAACTAATTAAGGAAATTGCGCAGACAGACCGGACAAACACCAAGTGCCCGTCCCTATCTCCCTTAGAAAATTGTGTAGTTTTTCCAGTCAGTGATCCTGCAGTCGACTAATTGTTCATCTCAGAAATTGCGCAGTGTTCATGAGAAGGCATTCCACTGCCCATCAGTTGCCTCAGCTTATAAATTGCGCAGAGATGATCAGCAAACCGGCCTCCCGGCCTCAGTGCAGTTTTCCTTGCTAGCAGCCCCTAGTAGAAAACTGCCAATTCCCTCCAGGAATTGCGCAGTTTCTGCTGCCAGTGACTGCAACAGCCAACTACCAATTCCCTCTAGGAATTGTATAGTTTTGGCTGCTAGTGGTCCTAGTAGCCAACTGACATCTCCCTTTGGGACTTCCAGATTGATTTTTAATTATTATTCCTTCCAATGTTACAATACATATATATATATGACGAAGCATCCATAAACCCCAATCCATTAACCCTGGATTACAACATAACTGTAGTTTCCTTGACTAGATCTACAAAATACCATGGGCAGAAAACCATCCCCAAACCATGTGCTAAAACCACGCACGAAACCATAGTTAGGTCTGCCCACCTAATATAGGGTCCAAATTGTTTTCCCCGGGGCGTTGCCCCTAACCCCGTAGAGGGGGGCTACCGCCCCCGTCAAACCCACCGACAGGGAGGGCTACTGCCCCCCCGTGGCCCCTGGTGCAACGAATAGGGGGGATCTATTGCCCCCCCTGTAAACCCTCCATGCGTGAGGCTAGTTGTGGAAATAATATAACACAAACCCAACATACATAACCCTCCCCCTTGGGGGAACACCGTCCTCGATGTTCAATGACACTTATAACCAACAAGACTACTGAAAACAAAACATATTGCCCATGGAGCTTTATAACACAACTCATTGCAATATTTATAATGAATGACCTTCTCAAAAGAAAAACATCATGAAAACATGACCAAATAACAACCATACAACATACTAGAGCTTTATAACACAAATAATTGCAGTATTTACAATAATCACATATACACATATGCTCTACCAAAAAATAAAAAGATACGATGCCTGTATCAATCAACAAGGGAACCTAGAGGATCACACCTCCACCCTAAAAGTAATACCAAGATTCACCTCCTTCCCAGGAAGTACAGAACCCACTGTCATAGTCAAAGTTGCGTCCAATGTCCAGCGCTATAATCCTGTGCCACTTGTCCCCTCAATGAACAGTTACCAGCTCATTGTTCTATGGCGCACTCCCAATGTGAATTTGATTCCATCTGGAAATGCTAATTATGAAAACCAATATATTTGCAACCTTCCCTTCTCTGCTACATAATCCCTCGGGAAATCTAGTCACCCCCGTCTGTGTAGTCACTCACCTTCCAAGTTCCCTGACATCCCCTATCCCAGGCGATCCATCCCTTGGAAAGGCTTCCTCACATCAGAAGATCAAATAACCAAGGCATATACCCACCTCAACCATCATACATGTCATAGCATGCTCATTGCTCATGGAAATCAATGGACACTATTGGGTACCAGTGTCCCACAATGACCTTGCTCCAGAAGTACTCTACCAACATACTACTGCATGTTCCAATTTCTTTTACTGCTGCTACCAATTCTTGTAGTCGATTTCAACCACCCAATCAGGCATGTTCATGCATTCCTGTTCCAAGCACATAATTTCCATTAGATTCAAATAAATTCAAATAACCTCAAATCATACCTCATTGGTAGTTCGTCAATAAGGTACACTTGCAATCATGTTCACTTCTTGTCACAACAAGTCAAACTAACTGTTTGATCAAAACATCATGTATAAACATATCACATCTGGTTAGCTCAAAACAAAACCATCATAGATCAACATCATAAATCACATGTAACCATCATAAACCAGAATCATAGATCACATATAATCATCATATAACATAGTCATAAATCACATACATAATAAAACTGAAATAAAATGCTGATACTTATCCTTTAATCAATCCTTAGCTTCTACCTCTTTCCTTATTTCATACGCACTCCGGATTGGTTTCCGCACCTGACAAACATCAAGTGCCTTCTCCTCAATTGTGTGCAAACATCCCACAAATACAACCACACACGACATACCACACCATGCAATACATGCATCTACACCTGACATACAATACATACACCTACACCCAGTGTACAACACACAACAATACAGTCCTACGTCCTGTGTACGACACAACACAACACGTATACGTACACAATGTACATCACAAGACATACATCTGCACACAACACGTGACACCAAAAAATGCATACACATACACCCAATATACAATATAACTCATATATCTATACCTAATGTGCAACACCACACAATACATGTACCTACACCTGGCGTGCAACACAACAAAATACATGTGCTACACAAAGTACAACACAAGGAATGCACATGTCACGATACCACGACTACTACACATACATAGTACCACATGCCTGCAACACATCAAGTACGACATGCACATAATACCACACGTACACTGGTACCATATATACATCATGTACACAATACCACCTGTACACCATACCACTTGCACAACTTGTGCATAACATCATATGTACACGACACCACCTACACAACATGTACACGACACCACATGTACACTACACCACTTGTCCAATGTGTACACAATACCAGATGCACGACATCTACATGACACTACATGTACACAACGCCACATGTAGAACATATAAAAAACACTACCTACACACAACGCCACTTGTACAACATGTACACAACACTACATGCACACAACACCACTTGTACAATCATGCACACAACACCATATGTACCTAGCACCACCTATACAACATGCATGCAACACCATAGGTACATAGCACTGCATATCCAACACATACATAACATCATCTGTACACAACACTGCATATACAACTTGTACATAGCACCATCTATACCCATCACTGCATATGCAATATTCACACAACACTATTTGTACCATCCTATACATAACATTGCATAAACAACATGTACACACACTATATATGCACAACACCACATGCACACAACAACACATATGCAACATGTACAACATATACAACATATGCACAACAATAGTACCACACATCCAAAACCACATTATCTTTACCAAGCAACTTTTCTTCCAGTGTCTTATCCATGCTTGTCCCAGCATGTTACATACTACACTTCTTTCATTTCACTTATGTATCCCTTGAGTGATTTTTCCATAGAATATACATAATATAATCACATAATATCAACTAATAACCACATGATACTGACCTCATAAATCTGTTAGGCTACTCTTCCCAATTGGTTCCTCGTAAGACCCAAAACCTCTTCACGTCATTCACCTGCATAAGAAATCATTCCTCCACAAGAATGATTCCTAATGACGCTGTCAGATAGTGACATACATACATACATACATATATATACATATAAATGTTAGCATTGAACGATCATGATCCACGTTGACGGTGTCAAACACGAGATACGTACATACATAAACATCAACACAATAATGATCACAACATAATTACCAAATATCATAAAGGTCAAAGTTAAGAGAATGACATTTATCTTTGCACACCATGCACAACACCGAGAACAATAGTTCCCGACATAGCCAAGGCATCTGACGCCTCATATCCATTTACTTTACCTTTCATGTTATCTTTCTCATGACTATCCTGCCACTGTCCTATTACACTAATGGACCAAACCAGTCCAACTGAATGTCATAGTCTTATCTTCCTTTGCACTTACTTATGCACAGAGCTTCATATGAATCTTACATTACCTTTTAGGTACTGCACATCTCTCCCCAAGCTACATTAAATTTCCTCTTTCCCAAATAATTCCCAAGACTCAAAACATAAAAGGAAGTACCAAGAAACAACCAAGAAGAAAACCATGAAAACCAATAACAACACAACACCGCAATAAAGTGGCATACCTATGCACCAGACACACGCAAAATCGTAAATCAAGCGCAACAATTGCAAAATACAAAAAGCATAAGACTAACCATAGACACCATGACTCAATCCCCATGGTTCTTCAAAATTTCATGGAAATTTCTTTGCCATGTAATCCCCTGCATCATACCGCCATAAACACATAACTGTTAGTACATAAATAAATATAACCATACACCAGATACCTTATCTTTTTGTGCCAAGCACATTGCCTTGCAGTGGAACATGTCCATGCCATCTCTCAAGGGAATCCAATTCCCTTGACAAATCCACCTATAACTAGAGACTAGCTAATATACTTGTCAATTACATCTCCATGAATATAGCACATATCCACATAGTTTCAGACAAATCAAGGTTAAGAAGACTGGGCCTGCATGAAAAGCACTCATTCGCATGGAATTAGGGTTTCCCAAACATAGCCAAGGAATTCTTGCCCAATCCGTTTATTTTACCTTTTTACCTTGTTACAATTGAGTCTTATTATGCATTATCACATCACCCAACTGTTAGTTATATAAACACATCAAATATTACCTTGTCATGCTAATACCGTACATGTTTCCTGCAACTGCTCACACATGTCAACTGCATGTTCCAAATATCAAGACAACCATACCTATCAATTTGAAATCAACCCTTACCAAGACTAACAGTCATGTAATAATCCATAGTCAACTCATGGTCATTAGACATAATACTACAACTTTCAACTACATTCAAGTACATATCAATTGTCTCAACACATATATGTTAGTACAATCATCTTAAAACAAAATCATTTGAACACATACTAATTTTATGCAATTCATCAAACATTCAACCAACTTGCAACCATACCATGTTAAATAAATCAACTAGATGACGTGATAGCCACCAAACACTCAAACACCCAATAAACGACATAATCAAGCAACCAAGCACTGAGTATATGACGTAAGCAAACTCATACCTTAATGTATCTTAGGGGAGGCTATCTTGTCTGCACAATCAATCTAGTTAGAAAGATATAACTTCACAACATATCAACTCATACATAAATAAGATCATGATATCCATAATAGTCACTATCTAACATGTTCACATCATAATCTCATAAACATTTATCATTCATACATAATAATCACATCTGCACAATTAGTGTACATTAGTATGACATAATATCACAACATATTAACTCATACATGAATTTCATAACCCTAACCATTCGCATAGACCAATCCAACTTAGTATGACACATATAACAACGATATCTTAATGTATTAACCCTGATCACCAAGTTACTAGCATATAACAATAATAAGCTATATATCATGCTCATCAACAACATATAACCTAATCATCAAGTTATCTAATATAAAACAATAATAACAATCCATACGACCATAGGTTACAATCATTCATGACTATCCGACACATGTGCATATGACTACACTAATCAACTATCATCTATCATATACGTAACCATAACATCAAAATACATGTACATAAACCTAATGCATATAACAATCCTTAACTTACTTATCTACATGCGAAACATACAATACCTGTATGATGATATGCTCTTACCTCAAAGTCTAATTCTACAACTTCACTTTGATTATATGGATCTCCTGCTCTATCTCAACCAACACATTAGCATCATAACAACCAATAGCATCGTGATCACATAAATTGCATACAATGACTCCACAAGGCATGTTTGACCTACATTTCATGCATAACTATAACCAAGACCATGCATGCATAAAAACTACATATAGACATATAACACATGAGTACAAAACCATATACACATCATTCTAGCTAGAGTCCAATCATTAATGCATGACCATATCAACTACAAAAACCATGAAATCATGCATGAAAACAACAAACACATTATGTGCACTTGATAACATGTCAACACTGACGTGCATAACAATGCATAATCAACCATGCACACATAAAGACATACTTCATGACAACATCTTCAATCTTCACATGGCGACATCACTACAACCATGCTCAACACCATGCAAATGCAACAAGCACATGGACTACAAGCATAAGCAACACATATGTAACCAACATGAATGCATGACCAACACATCGCCCATCCCGTCTGAGGGGTAAACCATGCTCTGATACCATTCTGTAATACCCTCCTCCCACATATACCCAAGCAAGTGGTCAGTCCATGTAAACATGTGACGAGAGGCCACTATGATATGATTTGACCTCCTAAGTCATGTTAAGGGAGTGGAACTGATGGAAACACACCATACAAACATTCAACATCAGTTGCAAGACCCTCAGGAACCAATCCAACACTTTAGACAACTTGCCCTTGGGTCCCACTGAGACTTTGTACAACTTAAGCCTTAGTCACTCTCATGCTATAGGCATGACAACGTCCAAAAACTAGAGTCGATCTCACAAGACTTCTTGCTAGCATCCAGAGACTCATTTAGTCAGTGCTATGCCAGCATCCCCAGGATTTGAGCCACTTTTTCAGGCCCATAGCCCAGGTCACTGCCCAGAATTGAACCATCTCTTCAGAACAGTAAAATAACATGGAAATGATAGTACTAAAGAAAATACTTGTTTAAGACCTTGACTGGACCCCTACTAGCCATGCCAAACATTTTGTCAAACATATCACGAATATGTAATCTACAAGTGTAAAGAACAATTTTAAGCATAGGGGTATCATACTTAGCTGAGAATCACTAAGAACTATTGATGCCTCAACACATCAACTTCCATTCCATCCATTAGGTCATAGATACATTGATCATTCAATTACAAGTAAAAACATGATGAAAGCCATACATAGTTGCTGTCATAAAACACATACATAACCAACATAATAGAAACATAAATACTAATGAAAGTACAACCATATAGACCACATATAATCCATCAAAATACTTATAGAAATACAAGGATAAATAACCTTTCATTAATGATGAAAATCCAAACCCGGGATGGGACTTCCATGTTCCACCCAACCATAGAATGGTTAAGCTAGATCTCTCTTCAACCATTCACCCCCGTGCCATATTCCAAGCCTGAATGTGGGATCTCATAGAACACATCAATAAAAAATCATATAGGGCTTCTAGAGGCCATCCATCTCAACCCATCAAACAATGATTCCACCTCATGGTCAGACATCACAAAACCATCATAAGATTGGTTTCCATCCTAGCCTTCCAAGGCTTCCAGAGTGTTTGTTCCAACCAAGGCTTCCAGGACTAGTAACTCAACCCATAGCTTATACAGGGCTTCCAGAGCATTTGTCCAAACATGGCTTTTAGGACTAGTAACTCAACCCACCAAGGGCTTCTAGAGAATTTTTCCAACCAAGGCTTCTAGGACTAGTAACTCAACCCAAGCTGTTACAGGGCTTCCAGAGCATTTGTCCAACCAAGTCTTCCAGGAACTAATAACTGAACCCAAGCTGTGGAAACATGAGAACCAACCAAAAATAAACAATGAAAGTAAACCCACAATCACCATGGCTATCCAAGAAATTGTCAAGGCTAGGAAATCCATGATCAATCCAGGAAATCCTCCATGCCAATGACAGATCATGACCAAGAATCCACATGCATTTGTCATGCATGCCAAAACTAGTGAAGGAAACATACATGAAACTCGATACCTGCAAGAAAATCCGATGTTGATGCTGATCCCAATGCCCTCTTGTGCTTTCCTGCTCTTCCTTTGCCTTCTTGCTCCAAGAATCCAAGTATGCCACACCCTCCAAGAGTGCTCCAAGAAAACTCTAAGTCTCCAACAGTATGAGAGAGAGAGAGAGAGAGAGAGTAATGAGAGAGATCCAAAAATGAATTGACAAAAGGTTGAGCCAATAGCTTACACTGAATAAGAGCTTGCCAACTGATCCTCAGAAGCCTTTTTATGAATGAGGCCTCTATTTTCTTCATTTTCCATTATTTTCCTTCATTTTCCTCCTCTCATGCAACCTGTGACCTTTCACCTTCCTTTTCTCATAATTTCCATTATTTTCATAAATAAATGAGCCAAAAATGCCATTTTTCCTTTTCAAGGCCTTAGCCATTTCCTTAGTCATAATAAACCGAATCAACACCCACTAGGATGTTTCTCCCACCATTCATCTTGGAATACGTGTCCCATCATCTGTGGTATTTATATATTTTACATGAGTTTTTAACGAGGGATGTTATAGTCAAGCACTAGATATGGCATTACAAAAATTGCAACGACCCTTTGAAGTGGAGATAGATGCGAGTCGGTATGCTATGGGAGCTATCTTAATGCAGGGAGGAAGGCCTGTATGCTACCACTTTGAAGTATTTCATGGGGTAGTTTGTAAATACCCTACCTATGACAAGGAGCTCTATGCCATGGTGCAAGCTATGAAGAAGTGGAAACACTATCTGATGGGAAAGGAGACAATGATCCACATAGATCACCAACCATTACAGTACTTGCAGGGCCAAAGTAAGCTACAAAAGACTAGGAATTACAAGTGGATGGGGTTTCTACAACAATTTCATTTGGTGATTAAGTAAAAGAAGGGTATAAAAAGAAAGTTGACTAACATGCTTTCAGGGCCACCCACATCAAATATGACAACTTTGGGGACTCTTATGCACATGGAGACATTCACCCATGATGCATACAAAGATGAATATTTAGAGGATGATGACTTCAATGAGGTGTATCAACAATTGCAGAGTTAGAGTCATTTGCACAATGGAAACATCACTATTGACTACCATCTCCAGGATCGGTTACTTTAAAGGTTGGATAAGCTATGTGTTCCTAAAGGTGAATGATTGCAGCTGATTAGAGAGTCTCACACCTCCAAGGTTGCATGATCACTTTGGTGTAGGGAAGACCACGACTAACTTGTAGAGGTATGTGTATTGGCCCAAGATGCAAGAGCAGGTAGCCAAGTTCATAAGAGGATGCATGTTTTTTTGTACCAATAAGCCTAATAACATTAAACATGGTCTATATCATCCCTTGTACCTACTCGTCCATGGGAAATAATTTCCGTGGAATTTGTGGGAGGTTTACCAACAACCATGAAGGGACATGACTACATGTTCATGGTAGTTGGCAGGTTCAAAAATATGTGTGTTCTAATGCCCTATAAAAATGCCATCAAAGGGAAATACACAACAAACTTGTTCTTTGGACAGGTTTGGGTGCACTTTGGGATACGAAGGAGCATCATTTAAAAAAGGGATACACGATTTCTCAGTGTATTCTGGACTACATTGAGGGAGAATATGAACACAAAGTTGAAGAGATCTACAACATTCCATCCATAGACATATGGGAAGACAAAATTAGTCAACAAGACTTTGGCGCAAATTTTGAGGGGATACAACCAGAAGCATATGAAGATCTATGATAAAAATTTGGTATATATACAACATTCTTACAATAGAGCAGTTCACACTTCTGCATGAAAGTCCCCATTTGAAACTTGTTTTGAATATTTGCCACCTTCACCTTTGGATATTGCATATAGGCAACAAGGAGGAGTGAGGAAAGATCTTATGGGAAATGCTTTGAGGGCTAAAAATTTATAGAGAAGATTAGGAAGATCCATCTACAGGTATAATAAACACTCTAGAAGACCTAGGAGAAGTATAAGGCCATGCACGATCAAAACAGAACAGAGAAATCATTCAAGGTGGGCCCACATAGTATGGCTACAGTTGAACAAGGAGAGGTTGCAAGGGCTTGGTAAGAAAACCAAGGCTATGAGGTATGGTCCCTGTGAGATACTGGACAAGGTGATTCATAATGCATATCGACTTAGTTTACAACCACATATGCACATTTACTTAGTTGTGAATGTAGAGAATTTGAAACTCTATGAGCCTTCCATGCTAGATCAGGAAGAGGAACAAGTCCAATCTTCTATGGAGGATTTGGCACCAGATGCTTAGGCAGAGTTGATAGAAGATACAATTTTATAGAATAGGGAAAAAACTACAAGACAGGGGTAGCATGAATTTGGCAGATTGGATTGAAGGGACAACTTCCATGTAAAGCTAATTGGTACACCAACTAGAAGGTGGAGGAAAAATTTCCTCACCTCATTCAATAGAAGCTTTCAGGGACTAAAAGCCTCCAAAAATGGGGGGGTGTGATCCATATTGGATGATTATATTGTTTTTAATCCATATTGATGCATCCAGAGTGGAAAAAAGTGGAGGAATAAGCTTGTGGGACCGTTTTTATCGACGAGACCCAGTTTGGAAAAACAGGGCTTGAAACCTTCTGGGAGCATTTTGAGGCATGAAACGACGATTTTGGGGGTAATTTTTTTCTCTTAAGTGCATCAGCTTTTCAAGCTATTATACAGACATATATATTTCCAATGGCGCAATAAGCGTGTCAATCAGATTCTGTATGCGAAAGTTATGCCACTCAGAATTTGACCTTCCTGTTTTCACCACCATGGTTTGAGAGGATGTCGTGTCAGACCCCATTATTCATGGAAAATGGGATAGACACTTGATTGTGATGTAAAATACTCTAGAAGAGTCTATATTGTAACTCCAGTTAAGAGCCGAGGTAGTCAAACTTAACCATTAGTAGGCTATCAAGCCATGTTATAATCGGGCCACTAGGAGGAAGAGGCATTCCATTCGTTCGAGTGCATTTGTTCCATATCTGAGAAAAAATATCCAAGAGGGATAGGAGGTAGAGCACATAGAGAGTATTTTTGCATTGTAGTAGCCCATGGGTCACAGACCATACTTCTTTGTACCCGTAGCCATATTTCCAGACAAAGAAGGAGAGCGGAGCGACCTCACCTTCTAGCTGGGTTTTCTCCCGAAAGGGTTTCTTAGAGAATATATTGTGTATTGTGTGTGTGGGAGAGAGATTTTATTTTTTTGTTCTTTATTATCTTCATAATTTCCATTCACATGCATGCACTAATTATAGTAAAAATCTACAGATCTAGAAATTTAATAACACTGTAATAGTGTAGAATTTCATATTTTTAATATAGTATCATCAGACATGTTGTGACAAACTATCCAATGGAATATCCATGGTAGTTTACAGATCATATTATGAGATTCATGCAATTCAAACATGAAATACCTGTAGTCTTCCATGCTAGTTCCCTCCTGCTTGATATTTATTTTTTTAGCTTTTAATAGCTTGATCTACTACTCCATCTCTACTATGTGGTGTTCCTTTTGGCTGAATTGTTTGAGGTATCTCACATTCCTCTTTACTGGCTTGATAGAATGTTGTGTTGGTTGATGCCATGGAAATTGGATCCTTTCTAGTGTCTAGTACGATGGGATTTTCTGTTGTGACTATCACTTGGGGCATATGGGGAGTGGACTAGGTTTTCTACTTTTGTTCCACTATCATTTTTGCATTGTGATCATATTCAAGCTTTCCAAGGTTAACCACTTTTATCTTTCTTATTAGCACAATTCCTATTTCTGCAACCTGCAAGTGACCATCTATGATGGTAGGGAATTGTAGTCCAGCTAAGTTAATGTCCATGGAATTTTGTCTCTATTGGACATCCTATTCCTGTGTCTACTACTGCGGATGGAAAGATTCTTCCTGTGCCTTAGCCTCAACTTCTTGTTGTTGTCTCCTTGGTTCGTCTTCTTGTGCTTTTATTCTTTCCTCTACATTTATCTTTCTTTCTTTATCCCTCGTTATTTACTTGTCTTCCTTCTTCTTGAGTTCAAACTCTCTGGCTATCTGAGCTACTTGTTACTTCTTTTTCAAATTTTCCTCTAATGAAACTTTGGTTGCTTCCTGCTGGGAAAATTTCTTTTTGGATGGATATTCTCTTTTAGCTTGGCCCTTCTCTTGTTTATTTTGAGGTGAATTTTAACCTATCTTGAGGACAGTTCCTGATAATTTCGAGGCGTTTTTCTACTTCTCTTCTTCAGCTCACATCTTTGATTGGTAATCCCACTCATGTTTGCATGCTTTACAATGATTATTCACCACATATTTGGGATCATATCTGTGGAATATTAGTTCCCCAAAATAGAATAATATCTTGAGGCTTCAAATTATGTTATGGATTCTTTCATGTCCTTTAAATAATATGAGCAAGGTGTAATGGCATGTGTGGTTAGGGATCCTTCTTGTCCCATGACAATGGCCCACATACCCCTGTTCTAACGTAATATTCTATATCATGTAGTATCATATGGTTGGTTACAAACTTTGCCAACAAATGAGGAGGTTTGGTTGCTCCAATGATTCTCGTGTATGTGCCATCTTAATCCACAAACCAATCACCAATTATGGAAATCAAATGCCTGGCTATTTGAGACATACATGGGGTAGGCTCATTGGATAAAAGTACATATAATGGGAGAAATAATTACTAGCATATTTTGGTGTAGGAATGAATATAATAAGACTCCAAGATGACTTTACAATAAATGTGTATTGGCACCTCCTACATTGTCCACTTCCAGCTCAATGCTGGGAATACATACTTGACACAAACGATGTCTATCAAGTAGGAGACCATGAATAATTGAGGTTGATGGCCTTCCTTCAAATTTTGAGCCTATCTAAAGTTATCCTTCAAGGAGAGAGAGATGATATCAATCCAATTGAAGGTACTTCCCTAGACTATTGTGACATACATTAATGGGACCCATCCTTCATAGAATTTTTCTACGTTGGTCTAGCCATACAACCTTATCCATCACTGTACACATCATTCTTCATCACTAATGTAAATAATTAAGACTCTAATTTATTGATGGATAATTCTAGGTTGAGGGATTCATCATATATGTGTAAACTCACCATTTTAAGTTTTCTCATTCGTAAGTCAAGTTTCAATGTTTTCTGTCCTATAAGTGCTTGTGGATTATAGTCCTGTGGTTGTGTTCCAATAGTTAGGTGGGGAGGTTTGGTCCCCACAGGTCTCATGGTCCAATCTTGGATAGGACTATGTATGCCTGAGAGTTGCTCCAGATGCGATTTATTCAGTTGAAAAGAAAGTGCTCGTGGATTACACTTGCGGGAATCGTTAGTAGAGATTTAGTGGAGAAGTATGCACTAATTTCTCTTGATGTTTGTTTCCAAATAAAATGGTTTATAACTCAGTATATTTTCACCCATTCTTGGCTTTCCATTGCTGGCTCGTGCAAAAGGCGAGGGAAACACTTATAAGAATCCACAACTATTCCTAGCTCTCAATTTCATCATGGTATAGATACCTCTCGTGTGCCAAAGAGTACGAACCATAGTTATTGGAAGAGGACTTGCAAATATTTCTCTTATGTTATTATTGTTTCATTTTCATTAAAATTTCTTTACATCTAAGTCTTTGCACAAGGTTTTTCACAATCTCAACCACAATTCAAGTCACAGGGAAGGCACTGAGAACTTTAAGCCATTACAAAATATATCCAACATATAGAGTATTTACTAACATCTTCCGAAGACAACATGCCTAATTAAATAATCAAACTAGCGTTTGTCAAGGATGATGTGTTGTAGTGCATGATATAAAGGATCATCACCTTACACAAAATGTGAGAGTTATTTTTTCTTTTCCACAACAAGATGGGCAACCATCATCATTGCCTTCCAACCCTACGTGCTTATGTTCGAATAGAAAGACAAAAATCTACATGGAAACACGAGGCAATAAAATTTCATCAAGGGTTGGGTAGGATTGGTGGAGGACAACCAATCTTACGTTGCAGGTGAAGATGTTATCCATTGCTAACTTGGGCAGGATATGAATTATATAGTTTCTATGATATCACTATTAAACGCACTCATGAAAATAGACAGATTTAGGTTCTGTGAGATACATATTATTCACAAAACATACATATAAAAATACATTTCACTGACCCTTGGATTCATTTACCAAAAGGTCTCTTGGACTTTTATGACTATTGGCTTGCACTTGAGGATTTTTGCCTTCCATTCAAGTGGATGAGCCAAATTTTTATAACCATAGAGTATTATGTTTCCAACACATTTAAAACAACATGAACCTATTATAGAAGTTAGCTCGTAATGTCCTACTTTTTGTGGTTTAACTCAACTTGAGGTAATAGGATTTTGAGGTAAAAAGGAAAAGCAAGTATAACAGAGAGTGGTTAGAATGTTATAATCTCTAAGATCAAAATATTTACCAATATGGCTACATATCATACCACATATTTGTGTCACTATGCTAAAAAGGGTTTCGATGCAAGAGACACATGTGTTCATCCACCCATCACTAGGGATTGAAGCAATTGTTAAAATTGAGATGAAAAAGTTGAGTTGGGGCACAAGGATGTTTCCTTGGGCATACAACCCTAGGTTTCTTGATGAGGTTAACCCTACATAGTGGAAAAAGAAAGAGATACGTGCTATTAGCCATGGAAAAGGAAAAAAATCAAGGGATTTACTGTCATAGTGAATCAATCCAAAGGCCAAAAATCCAACTTGTGGCTACTACGGTACACTTTATTTGTTGGATTGAGGAAAATCCAAACAATATTGGTTAGCTAGGACACTGAGGCCATTTTCCTTGTGTTGAGGGTTTTCTCTGAGGCCAATTCAAAATATTATAACATTTTATGAGAGTGTTGGGAACTTGTGAAGGCAATGGTCAATAGAGAAAGAGACAAGATAACCAAACTTTCAAAAGGAACACTTAAATTTTCTTAATCTATGTGAGAATAGGAAGAACAATTGATATAATACAAGAAAGAGATATAGAAATGATTCCATAGTAGAAATGGATGATCTTATTAACTCAACAAACAAATAAGAACCAAAATTTGATCATTGAGAGGGATACAACTTACCATTCCTTAATTGAGTTAGCTTACACTTACCATTAACAAGGAGAAAGGAAGTACTTTTCCTCGTAGATGCTCTTAATTCTCATAATAAGGAAAGAACTGAGCAGTGTGGTTCAGAGAGGGTGCTATAGTTCCTTTTAAAGAGTTATCTTGAGCCTAAGTGCATTAATTGCTTTTAATAATTGTATTTTTCACTTTACTTTAGCTAATAACTACGTCAACAATATGATTTTGATGATATGAGGATTAGTAAATCATGGCAAGAAAGACCTAGAAAAGACACAACATCTTTTCCTTGACAATTAGTGAGGAGATACAATGATAGCATGGAACTCAAGGGGGCAATATATCATTGGTTTGAGGCTCATTGAAGTAATACACTATGCTAAAGGAGATGCTAGGTGAGCTTAAAGATGAATTTCAAGAGTGTATCACTTGCTTGAAGAACACTGAGGTGATATAACACTATCTTAATGGGAAAGGGAGCAATATGTCACTAGTTTGAGGTTCAAGGTGTGGATACATTGAGTGAAAATATGTTGCAGGGTGAGTTTGAAGCCAAAAAATGAAGCTGTGTCACTGGACTGAGGCTCAGTGGAGCAATATACTAGTAGAGGAGTTAAGTTTGCAAGAGAAAAAGACAAATTTCAAGATTGTGTAATCATATTGAGGGTTAATGGAGTGTCATATCACTGGTTTAAGGCTTAGTGGGTCAATGCACTCTTTAGAGGATGTGAGTTTACAATAACGAAAACTCAAGTTAAGTGACTTCCCAGAATTGTATCACTAGCTATGTGGTCATTACAGTGATATAAGCCTTAGAAAATAAAATTTACAAGAGGAAACCTAAGTTAAAGCCTTTTCCATGAGTGTTATTTCACCAGTTTTAGGGACCACTAAATGATTGTATCACTAGCTTAACCAAATTCTCAACCCTGTATCATTGTATAGAGTAACAATGTTGATTTGAAAATGAGATCTTAGATTACTTTTAAGGTATTAAAAACTCATGTGCATGGATTTGCCTATATTACTTAGTGCAATGGATCGATAAGATTGCGAATAATATAGACAATTGAGCAGTTAGAGAAACATAATAGACAAACATACATAAACACAGAAAGTTTAATATGGAGTTTACCCAAAACTCTTGGTCTACGTCTCCTGGTCCAACCTTCAGTGGTGACCTCTCTATTATGTCTTCAAGAGCAGAGTTTTACAAAATGTGAGCTCAAATTGAGTCTTAACACAATAGATACAAAACAACAGGAGTTTTTCTTGAATCCCTCAAGCCTCTCTGAGTACACAGACTCTTCTCTCACTCTTTGTCTTTTTCTTCTCTCTATCTTAGCACTGCTTGTCTCTGTCTTCTGTCTTCTATGGCTTTTAAGCCAATTAGTGCCGTTTGATCATTTCCTCTTCTGGGCTCTCTGGCTCCCAGCCTCTGTCGCTCAAATCCCCCTCTGAGCATTAGAAATCATTGCTAAACACCTTCAAGAATGGTGGCCACCTGTTTTGTAATGGAATGGACCATCGGTGCCTTTGAAATCCCCTGAATAGTCGTTCTCTGTTTACACAGAGAAATACACTAAAACATAGTGAAAATCCACCAAAATGTTGTTTATCGGACCTGAAATATTACTAATTCTGCCCTAGAACTCCATTGGGTCCGCATTTATATCACTATCGCATATCCACCATTGATTTGAGTGATCTTGATCCAACGGTTGAGATTCGTTTCAGGTGGCTAAGGCGTATGAAGATTACTCGCCCGAAAAGGTGGTTTTCTCAAGCCACATGTCGGCCAGTGGATGGGATCGGGTGGAGCCCGTCCAATACCACTTACCATCTAAGGCCCACCCAAAATCCCAATCATTACAGAACTCAAAATATATAGATCTGCATGTATAAACCATTTTGGGTTTGTTTTATCGCTTTATTCACATTTCCTTTGTTTTTCGTTTATTTAACGAAAATGTGACTTTACATAGAAAAACCCCTTTTTCCGGAACTCAAAACATATTAAATTCCATTCATAACCTCGTTGGGTCCAACTGTCGCAAGTATATCGGCCCCAATCCTTTGTATTACTCCGATGTGATAATGCGATGTGATATATCGCAATTGCATATCGCATAGTCCCCAGGCCGTTGATAAGCGCTCCTTTGTATTCTGCCGATGCGATATCACAAGTTAACCTAGGCCATCGATTTGTGCGCTTGATCGACGGTCCTCGTTGATTTTCACTGATCACTATTGCAACTGTCATATGGCCGCCTCCGATAACCTCCGCTTGCCACCGCCGATTGCGATATGTCGATCGGATTTGGAGCATTGATCGGCTAGATCTGACGGCTCTTGTGTGTCATTATTTTGACCTTCGATAGGCCTGTTTTCCACTATTTATTCATGTTTTTCGCTCCCGATAGTGTAATCCACCTTTGGTGAAGGTTTTCCTTTGTGATAGTTTTTTTTTTTTGATTTTGAAGACTTAGAGGGTGTTTTGGATCCATTTTGGATCATGCCTTCCCACTGAAAAATCTTTTGGACCACCAAAAGTTGGTTTTTAAGCATCGATCAAGTGAGGATACAACTTCCTCACTTGTCCAATTTCTATCCATCGTGCACTGCTTGGTTTTGAACCTTTGAGTCCAATTCTAAGGTACTCAACATCCCCTCTGTGCATAGTTCTCACCTTCCTGTCCAAAACTATATCTTCCTGTAACTCATTGAGATATTCAGGCAATAGATCATCAATAGAAGGCAACTGACTTTGCTCTTCGGGATCTTCAATCAATGAAGGTTGATATTTTCTCAAGTTCTATTCATTAATGACTGAATAGATATGCATATAAGCTGGAAAATCAAGGCGAAAAGCGTTTTCACCAATTTTCTCAAGTATCTTGAAAGGCCCATACCTTATTGGTTTCAGCTTCTTACCTTCACCTTGCATTCTGTCTTTGCTGATGTATAGCCAGACTTGATCACCAACTTGGAAGATATGCTCAATTTGATGCTTTTCATGCCTTGCCTTATACTTGGCCTGGCTTCTTTCCAGTTGTTCCTACACTACCTGGTGAATTTCTCGGATCTGTTCAATGAACTTGGTTGCTTTGTCCACATCACTGTGTCCATCAACTGCTATGTCTTTTCCAAAGACAAAATCCAAGGGAGACCTTGGTATAAAACCAAAACAAGTCTCAAAAGGATATCTCTGTGTAGAAGAGTGCTTGACACAGTTGTAAGCATGTTCCACATAACACAAATGTTCATCCCAAAGGTTGGGATGCTTGCTGCAATAGCCCCTAAGCAACTGGATCACTGTCCTGTTGACCACCTCTGTTTGACCATCTGTTTGTGGATGAAATGTTGTGCTCTTCCTCAATCTGGTGTCCATCAACTCCCATAGACTTGACCAAAACTTCCCAACAAATCGGGAATCTTGATAAGATACAATGGAAGTGGGTAACCCAAAATGAACCCATACATGCTAAAAGAACAAGTTCGCTGTTTGTTCAGCTATAATCTTCTTGTAACAAGGTATTAAAATACACATTTTGCTGAACCTGTCCACAATAACATATAAATAGTCATGACCTTTTCTAGATTGTGGCAATCCCCCAACAAAGTCCATGGAAAGACTTTCCCAAGGGCGAGAAGGAACTGGTAGTGGAGTGTACAAGCCTAATTTTCTATTTCTAGGCTTGCTTTTAGCACACATGGTACACCCTTTAATATATCTAGAAACTGTTTCATGCATTCTTGGCCAATAACAAAACCTTTCCAGCTGTGCAATTGTTTTACTTACCCCAAAATGACCTGATGTAAGAGAAGTATGTGCTTCTCGGATTATGTTAACTCTTTCAGTTTGTGGAATGCATAAATTTCCTGAATTATACAAGAGTTGGTCCTTACCATAATAATCCAATTCTTCTACTTGTTTTCCATGACTTAAAGTTGCATATACATTTTTAAAATCTACATCTTGAGCATATTGTTCAATGTAGCTTTCATGCATTATTGAGTTATGCTTAAGTATAGTAGGTGCATTTATGATTGGTCTGGATAACATATTTGCAACCTTATTGTGTATTCCCTTCTTATATCTGATGACAAGATGAAATTGCTGTAGAAAACCCATCCACCTATAGTGTCTTGATTGCTGCAATTTAGTTTGTGAGTGCAAATACTGAAGTGGTTGATGATCTGTATGGATGATTGTTTCTTTGCCCATTAAGTAATGTTTCGATTTTTTCACACTCTGTACTAATGCATACAATTATTTATCATATGTGGGATAATTAACTACTGCAGAATTAAATGTCTCAGAATGATAACATATGGGTTTACTGTGTTGCATCAACACTGTTCCCATGGCATAGTCACTAGCATCTGTTTCAATCTCAAATGGTCGTTGAAGATATGGCAGTGCTAGTACTGGTGCTGTACTAATTTTTTCTTTTAAGGTGTTGAAGGCTTTCTGCTATTTGCCTCCCCATTGAAACACCTTGTTCAATCCTGTTAAAGCATGTAAGGGAGCTGTAATCAAGGAAAAGTTAGCAATAAACTTTCTCCAATATTGTGCTGCTCCTAGGGGAAACTCCTAACTTCTATAGCAGATTTGGGTTTAGTCCAGTTCACAATGACTTGAACCTTAGAGGGATCTATCTTCAATTCACCACCCCCTACAATATGACCCAAATAATTTAAAGATGTTTTGCCGAATTCACATTTAGACAATTTCACATAGAGATTTTCTCTTTTCAAAACATCTAAAGTCTTCTTTACATGCTTCAAATGTTCTTCCCATGTTTTATTGAAAAGAAGAATCTCATCTAAATATACAATTACAAAATCATCAATAAAAGGTCAAAGTACATCATTCATAACACTCATGAAAGTGGCAGAAGCATTATTTAAGCCAAAAGGCATAACCAACCATTCATACATGTTGGAAATAATACTGAGAGGGGGGGGGGGCTGAATCAGTATTATCAAGTCAATTATTTTTCAATTCAACCACAGATTTGTATACGCTACTTTAGTTAGAGAAACCAGCGTATATACGCAACTTCAGTTAAGGAAAACAACGTATAACTCACAGACTTGAAATTTAATTATTCTTCAGGAGTTAATCTTAAATCAGTGTGTCAGAACCATATAGACATCAACCAGGAACAGAAAAATAGTGCAGACAGTCACACACAAGAACACAAGATATAAGGTGGAAACCCAATGTGGGTGAAAACCACCTGCTGCAATATGTCTCTATCTTCTTTCAATTAGAAACTTATTTTTACAATGATTTTGTACTGGTGCAGTCCTTTACCAGTACGCAGGCTACAACCTGCAGAGGGCTACAACCCTCTCTCGTTCTCTAGTTTCTCCTGGAAGGGAGCTACAACCCCCTTTAGCTCTTGTACTAGCAGTGGTACTAGTACGCAGGCTGCTACCTGCAGAAGGCTTCAACCTTCTCTTTCTTCCAGGGACCACGTTTCATCAATTTTCAGACTGGATCCATGAATAACATCAATCAAACATCAATTATATCTGCAACAATCAATCTCCTTTGTACAACCCAATATATAATCAATCAAACACTTCTCAGAATGCTGTAACCAGAAAAAGGGTAACAGTAACCAGACACCAATTCTGAACCTAGAACACTGCAGCAATAAACAGAAGCAGCTAAAGCATATTTCATGAAACATACGCTACTTCGCTATGCTGAAACCTGCGTACATACGCATCTGTATCACTGCCAACCAGCGTATACGCTTCTGTGACTTACTGAACCTGTGTGTATACGCGCCTTCGCTGCGCCGAACCTGCGTACAGATCTATGAAAGACAAATTTCCCTTTTCAAGTATTCAAGCATTAATTATACCCAGAATTTCAAATTCATAGATCAATTCATGTGTCAAATACAATAGATCACAATCACACAAAGATACTACTATTCAAGCTTTGAGATTTGACCCATCAATAGAACTTATCCATCTTGCAGTGTTCAGGTTCCTCCTTGATTCAGATCCAGCAATGCACCATAACCAATCACCAGTGTTCCAGATCTTGCTCTTCTTAAGATATTCAATTCTTAAATCGATACCCTTGCCAAATGATCTCCTTGCCATTTTATAGACTAGACCTTACTCAAACCATGGTCCAAAACCACTAAGAACCAATACCATGGACCCAATACCTTGGATGCAATACCACGGACCAAAACCATAGGTTCAAATATGTCGGACTAAATACCATGGACCAAATATACCTTTTTCCACATGTACGCGCTTTTCTTTGCATGAAAGTGCGTGCATACACATACGCGCCTTTGGATTGGTGATACCGCGTGTATACGCGACTTTGCTGAGAGGAACCTGCGTATACCTTATTTTCTTCCATTCTGATTACCTGAGCTGTGATCTGCCACCTGAGAACGTTGCCATCAAGGACAACACCTATGCCATACTGCAAAACTTGTGTCATAATGCCAACAATACAACCCTTGCTTTGTTTCGAAAGAAGTCTTCCATGCATCTTGTTCTGCTACTTTGACCTAATGATAGCCACTACGCAAGTCCAACTTGGAAAAGTAAACTGCTTCTTTCAGCTGATCTAATAGATCATCAATGCGAGGAAGAGGATAACGATTCTTGATCGTTATTTTATTCAGTGCTATATAATCAATGTACATCCTCCACGAACCATCTTTCTTTCTCACCAACACGATTGGAGATCCACATGGTGATGTGCTTGGTCTTATGAACCCTTTATTGAGCAGCTCCTGTACCTGCTTCTTGATCTCTGCATTCTCTAAAGCGGATAACCTGTACATTCCGATGTTAGGCAATGGAGCATCTTGTTGCAAATGAATATCATGTACTATTTCCCTTTTGGGTGGCAGACCTTTAGGTTCTTGAAATAGGATATCATATTCTGAAACAAATTTAACTAAATCATCTTTCTGTTTAGCATCACAGCCTTCAAATACATTGGTTTTATTAGGGTTCTTTTCCTTTACAACCATCAGTAAAAATTGCTTGCACGAATTTACAATTCTTTTCATCTGCCCTGAGTTTATGAGAGAGTAATTATTTTTGAGTTTATGAGCTCTTAAAATATATTCTATACAATATTTAGTGAGTTGATACTTATTTTCAGCTCTGTAGAATATGCTTTTCTATCATACAAGTAAGGACTTCCTAAAACAATACCACATATATCCAAGGGAACTATATCTAACTCAACCTCATCTACAAATGCCGACCCAATAGAAAACCTAAGTTTACATTGTCTAGTCACTTGTAGCTTTGCTTTATCACATACCCAACCTAATGGATATGGCTTCTTGTGAGGTGTTGTTAGTAAGCCCAACTTCTTTACAATTGTTTTAGAAATCAAGTTTACTTGTGATCCACTATCAAATAAAGTATCAATCTTTTGGTGCAGATGAAAAAGCTCATGTATTTTCCTCTCACTATCTTCATTATCAGTAGATTGTGCAGAATTACTTGTAGATGCTTCAGAATTTTTACCTTTTATACCTGTGGCTGCGATTGTTGTTTCATCACCTGAGTCTGACCCCAAGTCTTTCTAAATAGCAGCAACAGTCTTCTTCTTCTTACCACCGAACTTCTTAGGTTTAAGCTCCAGATGCAAAGACCAGCAGTGTTCATCATCGTGTCCATTCTTCTTGCAGTGAGTGCATGAAGGTTTGTCTTTCTGTACAACGTTTGTCTTCCTCTCCTTCCATTTCTACTTCTTCTTTTCCTTGTTCTTGCTTTCAGAGGGCTTTGATGATCCCCAAATATTTGGGTTCACATTCTTGCCTCTAGCCTCTAGATGTGTAGCCTGAAATGATACATCATCTAGGATAGTGGGGTTAAACATGAGAATGGTGTGCCTAAAATAGATATTGTAGACCACCTATATACTTCAACAAAGTTTCAAGTGAGTCTAGAGATATGCCTAAAGTTAAAGCTCTTTTTCTAAATTCTTGGGTATAGCTTTGTACACTTTGGCCTTTTAATTGGCGAAGAGTTTGCCAACTCATCATTTCTTGTTGCATATAAGGTAGAGGATAGAACTATTTTTTAATGGCAGAAACAAATTCATTCCAAGTAGAAAGAATTTTACCATGCTTCTTCAAATCAGCTTGAGTCCTGCCTTCCCACCACACTAGTGCAGTTCCTCCAAGCCGAAGGCTAGCCAATTGAATCTTTCTCCTTTCGGGATCAATGTTCCGCATCTTGCAATATACATCAATCTGTCTAATCGAGTTATCTAGCTTTTCTGCATTTAATTCTCCATCATAGATTTGTTGACCTAGGTTGTCATTGATGTCAATATGACAATATTCTGGATACTAGAGGATGACATGAAGCCAAGGGAAGCCGAGCAAATCCATGAAGAGACAGGAGGAACCATATATGCAAGGAGGTCTTTGAAAGACACTGCCAAGCCAGAGAGCAGATGGAGACGAGAGGAGCAGACAGAGCCACTAAAGGAGCAGATGGAAACGAGAGTAGCCACATTGGAGCAAGAGGAGCTACAGGAGGAACCATATAGCAAGGAGGCATATTAGAGAAAAAGGAGCCATATCGGAAGAGCGTTGCATGTAATACATGCCCACGAAAAACCTACAGGAGTAGCCACACACACACACACACACGCACACACATATATATATATATATATGCCAAAACAGAGTTAACAAAGCTACAGGAGCAAATAGAGCAAGCAGAACAGAGCATATATATATGCCATATATATGCCAAAGAAGAGGAGAAAACGGAGCATATTGGAGCAAGAGGAGCCATCAGAGGAGCAATGGATGCATTTACCACCAGTGGAGCCATACATACATACATACATACATATATATATATATATATATATATATATATATATATATATGCCATATATATGTCAATGAAGAGGAGCACACAGCTATCGGGAGCCTATCAGGAGCCATATATCCATGGGACACAACAATCACAGCTTCGATTTGTCTGTGTTTTTTTATTCTTAACAGTAATAATTTCCGTGACTAAGGCAAATCTAGCATAGCTTGGGTTCACGAGTGGAGAGTCAAATAACACAGAGAACCGGTGGAAAAACACGCAGCAGAACCCTTGAACATATTTGAAATGATATCAAATTTGATTTTGGGACTCATCGGGTCCATGTAACCCCATCGCATTGGGCCTGTGTGGTGTTCCCATATTGCATCACGTTACAAAGGAAAGCAGACGCGAAGGATTATAAAGGTTGCTTTGAAGTGATATCGGGTCCGGCGGATATTGCATCGCTTACGGGAAGCGACATCCAACCACTGCGACTGGCGATCGCCGATTGGCATCGCATCGGGCCATCGGAGCGGAACACATATATATATTAAAAAGGGACATTGCGAACTGCCGATAGCGATAGCGATATCGCATCGGGACTATGGAAAGTGCCGATAGTTGGAAGCCCGCATTGCCGACCGCCGATACCGCGATTGGATCATGACCGTCCGATCGGTTAGATCCTGATCTACGTATATAACCCCATATATGCGTTAAAAGGCATAGAAAACGTTGTTTTCAACAGTAATGAAAGTTTTGGGTCCCGAAAGGGATTAAAGAGCCGATTTTCCAGTTTAAAAGGGTTTTCGGTCCCGATATTTAAGAGAGGTGATTGTGGGTCAAAGATCCCTTGTGGGCCTTATTTAAATCCATTGCTGCCGCCCCTTAGTCTTTTGGACTGTTTGTATCACATTCTCTGTGTAATTAAATACTTGTATATATTGCTTGCGCGGGGTTTGGAGACAGAGATGCGTTAAGGAATGCTCCCGATAGCTCAGAAGATGAGAATCAGTGATAGGACGTGGCAGGTCCGTTAAATGTAATAAGTATTCTCTGTGTATGCAGCCTCTCTTTCTCCTGAACGTGTCCTGTGAATATTGGAATGTTCGGATAAGACAGAGGAAACGTAAATTCAGGAAGCCGAAGAAGCAAGCAAGCGAGGAGGTAACTGACAGGATAAGCGAGCGTTGAGGAAGCCGAAGAGCCTGCGGAGAAAGGAAGCCAAAGAGCCAGCGAGAAAGAGGAAACGAATGGACAGAGGCATGGAATGCATAAAAACAACAAAAACAGAGGACTGCGGATGTTGTTGGTTGTTGCGAAAAATCAGAATGTGAGATAGCAGAAGCAGCAGCAGTGAATGTTGTTGAAGGCTGTGGAAAATAAGCTGGAGGAGACAGAGGCAGCGAGAGGATCCAACAGAACAGAAAGAGGGCCGCAGGGCTAACAGGACAGCAGACAGTCGAAGGGTAGAAGTTGCCAGCAGAGAAGCAGTCTTGCTGAAACATTCACCGTGAAATTAGAACATATGCTTGAACTGAAAGCAGGTTCTTATGCAGAGTTTTAGTGCAGTTGTAGTGGACTCACTAAAGCAGTGTGGAGATATGATCAGAGGTCAGCTATTGGAGACTCTGTGTGAATGGTAGGAAGAGTTGTAAAGACTCCTTCAAGAGAAGACATGGTTGTCATTGATACTGTAGTTTGGAGACTACAGGGAAGTTGTAAATAGACAGAACTCAACAGAAAAGAGTTCTGAGAGCAGAACAACACTATCAAATGAATCTTGATATGTAAGAAGGATTGGAGTCCTTGGGGCTGGTGCCTCAGAAGTATGGAAGGATTGAAGTCTTTGGGAGTTGGTGCTCCTAAGTCCAAGATTGGTGTCTTGGCAAAATAGAGTTGGTGCTCTGGAGGTTGGAGCCTCACCAAAGTCCAAGTTGGAGCTTGGCAATTGATTGTAACCATCTATATTTTGTATCTATTTTACTGCACAATTTATGTTAATAAAAGCATTTATTCTTGCTGTTCATATTGTGTTCTGAATATATATGTTTTAACTGGTGAAACAATAGTGGGAAAAAGAAATACTGATTCACCCCCCTCTCAATATTTCCAACAATTGGTATCACAGCAGGTACCTTCATTCAAAGCTTAACAACTTGAAGGTTGAACCTTAGAACACAAATGGCGAAGTCAAGGAAGAAAGTCTCCAATCCTCCTAAGAATGTGTCTCCCTCCACTACTAAAATAGAAGACAATCAATTTGAAGAGGCTCCAAGGCTCAATGGGAACTTTAATATATGGGAAGCAAGAATGAGGAATTTCTTACAGACTCAAGGCATTGAAATCTAGAAATCAGTGATTGAAGATAACAGGATGGATAGAGAATCCAAGGAGTACAATGCAAAAGCAGTAAAGGAAATCTTGAATGGGCTCCCTAATTTTGTAAAGAACAATCTAGGAAAAGGTTCATCAACAAAGGGCATATGGGACAAACTTCATGATCTTCACTCAAAAGGAGCATTGACCATCAGTCAAGAAGATGATTGAAATCTAGAAAGAAATCCAGAACCCATCATAGAAGCTGAAAATGAGAATGATGACATCAAGGCTAAAGCAGACCTAGATGATGAAGAGAATGAAAAAGACTTTGTAGAATAACTCCTCGCTCAACTTATGACTGCCATGGACGAGATTAACAATTTGAAAAAGGAAAATGAGGCACTTAAGAAGATAGCTCCAGTTGGTGACCAAGATCAAACAAGAAAGAAAGTTGACCTCATCAAGCTTCAAATACAAGAAAGGGATGAAGAGCTTGCCAAGCTTAAGAAGGAATTTCATTAAAGCAAAAGGAAGCATCATGAAGAAGTCATATCCAAGACAAATCAATTGAATAAAGCAAAGAAGCAGGAAAATACTTTGTCAAGTCAACTTGAACAAAGGCACAAGAGCGTGAACAAACTTGAAGAAGAGATTTGTCAGTACAAGGTAGAGGTCTCCTCCCTTAAGTCTCAATTGCAAGAAGCCAGGAAACAGGCACAAGGAGCTAAGAAGAGATTGGAGAGCGGTCAAGCAAAGAATGAAGAAATCTTCAAAATGAAGTCAGATATCATCTCCCTTAAAATAGTAGCAGCTGAAGCTACTCCTAGCAAGGAAGAAACTGAGGAACAACTTGCAAAGAAGAATAGTGAGTGTGAAAGATTGGAAGAAGAGATTGTTCTCCTCAGAAAAAAGGTTGAAGGGATGACCAAAATCTTGAAGAGCTCTCAAGCCTTAGATGACATGCTCAGCTATCACAGATGTCCATCTGATAAATCAGGTCTCGGGTATGCAGGTGAACCCTCAAACAAGAATGAAAATGCTTTAAACAAAAGAGATGTGAAGAAGTCAGAAAGAAATGGTGATGCTCCCAGCTCCAGCAAAGGCAAGGAGAAAAATCAAGGCTACAATAGAAGAAATCCTGCTCCAAGAAGAAAACCAGCTCCAAGAAGAAAGGTAGATGATGTCAAAGATGCGAGAGGCAATGGTTATCATCAAAGGATCTCAAGACAGAAAGGCTTCAAAAGTACGTCAAGGAAACCTCCATCTCCCAGGTACCAAAGTTCATTTTTTGGTTATTGTTATTCTTGCTCAAACTTTGGTCACATGGCAAAAGACTGTAAAGCATATCATAAAGATAGATGTTATGGTCCTCAACCATATCATAGAGATAGATGTTGTAGTCTCCGAAAACCTCCAAGAAACAATTTTGCAGGAAGAAATCATGAATTATTATTCATGAACAATGTAGAATGCTTCAAGTGTCATAACATTGGTCATATGGCACGTGATTGTAACTTAACATGGGCTCTTACACAAGCTAGAACCATGCAAAAGAAGAAATTTACACAAGTATGGAGAAGGAAGGAAATACAGTTCGAAAGTCCCTTGAGTTCTTCAGCCAACAGCATATGTCATTGGCCTAAATTTTTGAGAATCTAAGAATTTTATAAGAAGACTCTGCCAAAAGGAGACGATGCATACAGTTAGGGGGAGCCTATAATTCTTGATCATTATCGCTGAAGCTATTAGTAAAAGGGTCCTTATGAAATCCTTGCTGAACTATATTAACAATCATTCTTTGATGAAGATCATGTCTCAGGAGCACTCCATTGAAGCATATGATCCTATAACCATTCTTTGGACTGTTGTTAAAGAAATAGGGCAAACAACCATGGTGTTGTTATCATAGAAGTTTATGTATTAACTCAGGAATTAAATGTGAGAACAGATAAATTCTGGACACTGATAGAGGTAGTCTTCAAACAAACAGATACATCTGGAATGAAGTCTGAAGTAAGAGCAGCTGGCAGCATATAACAAACTGAAGCATTGCAAAAAGATGCAGATCAACAATTGTATTTAAAAGACAGTCACAGATTGGATATCTGAATCTGCAGAGATATGTACAAGAACACAAGGAAAAGATGGCTCATAGGAAGGAGAATGTTGTGCAGTCAAGCATAACTTAAGCTGATACAGATCACTTAAGAAATATAGCAACAGTAAGGCACAACCCCTCACATTTTTGTCCAAATGCAATGATGATTGAATACTAGATGGCAGTAACTTAAGAAGAAGCACAAAGACACAAAGGAACTCAGATCTGAAGAAAGATAGCAAGAAAGACAATCTCAAGGGCATTTTCTCTTGATTCGGACTATGAAGGTCTCTCAATTCTGCCTATGGAGACATCAATATGGATTGAAGCATGAAAGCCTGGACTTGGACACTTGGTGTATGGCCGTTTGCAATCTAAATGAAAGCATTAAAGTAGAGCATCCTTAAGCATTGTTGAAGCCATGATAAAGCAGTTCTGAGACATGAAGAGGGAATAATGTGCAAATTGATGATAAAACATCAATCCTTCTATCTTGAGTAAAAAGAAGAAGAGCACTATGACAGGGGGAGTCACAGACCCGTGAAGATCTACCATTCATGAAGAATAGAAGCAGTTTGATAGGGGGAGTCCTAGAGCACTCCTTTGCCATTGATGTCAAAGGGGGAGAGAAGAAGAATATTTCCATCAATAACAAAGGGGGAGATTGTTGACCTAGGTTGTCATTGATGTCAATATGGCAATATTCTGGATACTAGAGGATGACATGAAGCCAAGGGGAAGCCGAGCAAATCCATGAAGAGACAGGAGGAACCATATATGCAAGGAGGTCTTTGAAAGACACTGCCAAGCTAGAGGAGCAGATGGAGACGAGAGGAGCAGACAGAGCCACCAAAGGAGCAGATGGAAATGAGAGGAGCCACATTGGAGCAAGAGGAGCTACAAGAGGAACCATATAGCAAGGAGGCATATCAGAGCAAGAGGAGCCATATCGAAAGAGCACTACATGTAATACATGCCCATGAAGAACCTACAGGAGTAGCCACATATATATATATATAATATATATATATGCCAAAGCAGAGTTAGCGGAGCTACAGGAGCAAACAGAGCAAGCAAAACAGAGCATATATATATGCCATATATATGCCAAAGAAGAGGAGCAAATGGAGCATATCGGAGCAAGAGGAGCCATCAGAGGAGCAATGGATGCATTTACCACCAGCGGAGCCATACATATATATATGCCATATATATGTCAATGAAGAGGAGCACACAGCTATCGGGAGCCTATCGGGAGCCATATATCCATGGGACGCAGCAATCACAGCTTCGATCTGTCTGTGTTTTTATTCTTAACAGTAATAATTCCCGTGACTAAGGCAAATCTGGCATAGCTTGGGTCCGCGAGTGGAAAGTCAAATAACACAGAGAACCGGCGGAAAAACACGCAGCGGAACCCTTGAACGGATTTGAAATGATATCAAGTTTGATTTTGGGACTCATCGGGTCCGTGTAACCCCATCGCATCGGGCCTGTGTGGTGTTCCCATATTGCATCACGTTACAAAGGAAAGTGGACGCGAAGGATTATAAAGGTTGCTTTGAAGTGATATCGGGTCCGGCGGATATTGCATCGCTTACGGGAAGCGACGTCCAACCACTGCGACTGGCGATCACTGATTGGCATCGCATCGGGCCATCGGAGCAAAACACACACACACACACACACACACACACACACACACACACACACACATATATATATATAGATATATTAAAAAGGGACATTGCGAACTGCCGATAGCGATAGCGATATCACATCGGGACTGTGGAAAGAACCGATAGTTGGAAACCCGCATTGCCGACCGCCGATACCGCGATTGGATCATGACCATTCGATCGGTTAGACCTTGATCTGCATATATAACCGCATATATGCATTAAAAGGCATAGAAAACGTTGTTTTCAACAGTAATGAAAGTTTTGTGTCCCAAAAGGGATTAAAGAGCCGATTTTCCAGTTTAAAAGGGTTTTTGGTCCTGATATTTAAGAGAGGTGATTGTAGGTCAAGATCCCTTGTGGGCCTTATTTAAATCCATTGCTGCCGCCCCTTAGTCTTTTGGACTGTTTGTATCACATTCTCTGTGTAATTAAATACTTGTATATATTGCTTGCACGGGGTTTGGAGACAGAGATGCGTTAAGGAATGCTCCCGATAGCTCAGAAGACAAGAATCAGCGATAGGACGTGGCAGGTCTGTTAAATGTAATAAGTATTCTTTGTGTATGCAGCCTCTCTTTCTCCTGAACGTGTCCTGTGAATATTGGAATGTTCAGATAAGACAGAGGAAACGTAAATTCGAGAAGCCGAAGAAGCAAGCAAGCAAGGAGGTAACTGACAGGATAAGCGAGTGTTGAGGAATTCGAAGAGCCTACAGAGAAAGGAATCCAAAGAGTCAGCGAGAAAGAGGAAATGAATGGACAGAGGCATGGAATGCATAAAAACAACAAAAACAGAGGACTGCGAATGCTGTTGGTTGTTGCGAAAAATCAGAATGTGAGATAGCAAAAGCAGTAGCGGTGAACTCTGTTGAAGGCTGTTGAACGTTGTGGAAAATAAGTTGGAGGAGACAAAGGCAGCGAGAGGATCCAATAGAACAGAAAGAGGGGCGCAGGGCTAATAGGACAATAGACAGTCGAAGGGTAGAAGTTGCCAGTAGAGAAGCAGTCTTGCTGAAACATTCACTGTGAAATTAGAACATATGCTTGAACTGAAAGCAGGTTCTTATGCAGAGTTTTAGTGCAGTTGTAGTGGACTCACTAAAACAATGTGGAGATATGATCAGAGGTCAGCTATTGGAGACTCTGTGTGAATGGTAGGAAGAGTTGTAAAGAATCCTTCAAGAGAAGACATGGTTGTCATTGATACTGTAGTTTGGAGACTACAAGGAAGTTGTAAATAGATAGAACTCAGCAGAAAAGAGTTCTGAGAGCAGAACAACACTATCAAATGAATCTTGATATGTAAGAAGGATTGGAGTCCTTGGGGCTGGTGCCTCAAAAGTATGGAAGGATTGAAGTCTTTGGGAGTTGGTGCTCCTAAGTCCAAGATTGGTGTCTTGGAAAAATAGAGTTGGTGCTCTGGAGGTTGGAGCCTCACCGAAGTCCAAGTTGGAGCTTGGCAACTGATTGTAACCATCTATATTTTGTATCTATTTTACTGCACAGTTTATGTTAATAAAAGCATTTATTCTTGCTGTTCATCTTGTGTTATGAATATATATGTTTTAACTGGTGAAACAATAGTGGGAAAAAGAAATACTAATTCACCTCCCCTCTTAGTATTTCCAACAAGATTGGCAAATCAAACTTTACATCTAATTTAATCAAAGATGTTTTCTTCTTTTTCTTTTCAGGGCTAGAAGGAGGTGTTAGTGGAGGAGATGATGGAGGAGGCTCTTCCCCTTCCCCTTTGCCCTCTAGATGGGCATCTAGAGAAGGTTCATCTACTCCTTTACCTTGTTTGGGTGTTGAGGTTCTTTCACCTCGACCCTTCTTGAATTCTTGATACATTTCTTCCACCATGGCTCGCATGGCCATAAAGCTGTCCATGAACTGAGATTCTAATTCCAATGGGACTTCTCTGGCCATTCTCCCCTGAGAGTAGACTCTTCCAATCTCTGGATTAGCCCCAACAAGCTCTCCTTCTCCTAGTTTGAGCTTTGACCTAGTTAACATTCAACAATCCAGCACAAGCTTGTCTAACCTTAGCAAACCTAAAGCTCTGATACCACTTGATTTGAAAATGAGATCTTAGATTACTTTTAAGGTATTATAGACTCATGTGCATTGATTTTCCTATATTACTTAGTGCAACGGATTGATAAGATTGCGAATAATATAGACAATTAAGTAGTTAGAGAAACATAATAGACACACACACATAAACACAACAAGTTTAATATGGAGTTCACCCAAAACTCTTGGGCTACGTCTCCTTGTCTAGCCTTCAGTGGTGACCTTTCTATTATGTCTTCAAGAGTAGGGTTTTACAAAATTTGAGCTCAAATTGAGTCTCAACACAACAGATACAAAACAACAAGAGTTTTGCTTGAATCCCTCAAGCATCTTTGAGTACACAAACTCTTCTCTCACTCTTTGTCTCTGTCTTCTCTCTATCCTAGCTCTGCTTGTCTCTGTCTTCTGCCTTCTGTGGCTTTTAAGCCAATCGGTACTGTCTGTTCGTTTCCTCTTCTGGGTTCTCTGGCTCCTGGCCTCTGTCTACTCAAATCCCCCTCTAAGTGTTAGCAATCATTGCTAAATGCCTTTAGGAATGGTGGCCACCTATTTTGTAATGGAATGGACCATCAGCGCCTTTGAAATACCCAGAATAGTCGTTCTTTGTTTACATAGAGAAATACACTAAAACATGGTGAAAATCTGCCAAACTGTCGTTTATCGGACCTGAAATATTATTAATTCTACCCTAGAACTCCATCGGGTTTGCCTTTATTGCTATCGCATATCCACCGTTGATCTGAGTGATCTTGATCCAACGATTGAGATTTGTTTCGGGCGGCTAAGGCGTATGGAGATTACCCGCCCGAAAAGGTGGTTTTCTCAAGCCACGTGTCGACCAATGGATGGGATCGGGCGGAGCCCATCCAATACCACTTATCGCCTAAGCCCGCCCCGACATCCCGCTCATTATGAAACTCAAAATATATAGATCTGCATGTATAAACCCTTTCGGGTCCGTTTTATCGCTTTATTCACATTTCCTTTGTTTTTCGTTTATTTAACAAAGATGCGACTTTACATAGAAAAACCCCTTTTTCCGGAACTCAAAGCATATTAAATTCCATTCATAACCCCGTCGGGTATGGATATTGCAAGTATATCGGTCCCGCTCCTTTGTATTACTCTGATACGATAATGCGATGTGATATATCTCAATCGCATATTGCATAGTCCCCGGGCCGTTGGTAAGCGCTCCTTTGTATTTTGCCGATGCAATATCGCAAGTTAACCTGGGCCATCGATCTGCGTGCTTGATCGACGGTCCTTGTTGACTTGCACTGATCGCTATCGTAACTGTCATATGGCCACCTTCGATAACCTCCACTTGCCACCGCCGATTGCAATATGTCGATCGGATCTGGACTGTTGATTGGCCAGATCCGACGACTCCTGTGCGTCGTTCTTTTAACCTTCGATAGGCCTGTTTTCCACTGTTTCTTCATGTTTTTCACTCCCGATAGTGTAATATACCTTTGGTGAAGGTTTTCCTTTGCAATATTTTTTATTTTGAAGACTTAGAGGGTGTTTGGGATCCATTTTGGATCAAATTCCCCCCTTTATAATCATTGTAAGAAACAACATTCTTGTTTGTTGTTGGATTGAGCAACAATGTTCAATCATGATTAAAATCACTCTCAAGAGGTCTAAAGGAAAAAAAAGCTAAACTCATCCTGAGAAAGGTCAATCAAATTGTCATAAGGTCAATCATGAGCCTTTTAATTAGGTGGGATGGACAATTTCCTTTGGGCACAAGGTACTCAGAGGAATTAAGGCCCGGTTGTTATAGTTGCTACAACAATAGGATGACCCAAAACTTGAAACTAGAGATTAGTAGATAGTGACATACCCCTATATCACATATATCACTTGCCAAGAAGCTCCTCTAACATAGGATTCAATCACAAGTTTACATTAGGGGAAAATGGATAGATATCCCCTCTTCATTTTCTTTCAATTGTTTACTGGATTATGTGTATCTAAGGATCTCTTAGGGGCACTATTTCACTTTGGAAAATACCTCATAGAGGTTTTGGGATTAGGTTCCCTACCCATGCATATGGTCTCAACCCACGACTGCCACCCTCCCCCATTCATTTAATTGAAAGTTGTACCTTAGTTGTCATTATTTAGAGAAACTACCTAGGTGACTGTAGGTGGGAAGTGCCTACAATACCTGAGATAGACATTACATCACCATATCAATGTTCCTAGGGGTTGACGCTTGATACCATTTGAGAAACATCACTTGGGTTGGTAAAAGCTAGTATATGGAGGTTAATGTAACTATTTATGTTACCTTCATTAGTTGGACCTAGGCTTTGATAATCTTGGGATAATCTTTGGAAGGCCCCTGTATCCTTTGATTTTCCTTTATTATCTATTAGGTTATTATTAGAGGTGAAATCTTTGGTTTGAGTCTAATTGGCCATAGAGGTGTCTTATGTAATTACTTAAATTTATATATATTCACCATGGATAACCAAAATTTCCATTGGTCTCTAAGGCTTCAAAACCTTCATTAGAGGAAGGACCACCATTACATAGACAAAGAATAACTTTAGTAAAGGAGGACTTAAATCAAAGCGAGCCTAGGAGGGTTGTTTTTGGTTTAGAGGGGGGAGAACAAGTTTTCCAATAAAGTGATAGATGAAATTATGTTGATCAACATGAATCCTCCTTTGACTAATCCTATTGATCCTATACTAATTTAGGTGAGTTCTAACTTTCAGTGTCATTTTTCCTTATTCTCTCATCTTATGGATCGTGAGAGCAAAGCCTCAACAATGGTAGATATTGAATCATCTTCACCATCTATCTCAGGGAAGTCTATTGTGATGTCCTCTTTACCTTCGATTAGTGTGATAGGTTCAAATCTTCCCACTTCATTTGTATCTCCATTCCCTCTTTGGGGCATACCACTATTTACTTCTTCAATCTCAATTACTCTTTATAATCTTTGATTGTCCCTCCCCCCTATTGGATTTGTATTTAGTGCAAGGGCAAGTCAAATCTCATGACCTAGAGCTAGGTGGTTCCTGCTTGGTTCCACCATCCTTATGTTTAATATACTTTTCTCGAGTTTGGGATAATCACTTGTGACGAGTATTCTTGGGGAGGTTGTGCCTGGTCCCAGTCATTCTAGGAGCAATAATATTTTTGTAGGTTCTTATAATCCTTGGGGTAGTATGTCATTAGGAAGAATTCCTTTCCTTGGAGGCCTAGGTTCCTTTGGAGGGGCCTATTTATTTATGGGAAATTTCCAAACTAGTACTAATTTTTCCACTAATGTTCCTACATATGGGGCTGCTTTCTCTCCAAGATGCTAATATTCAAGAATCATATATAATCCCATTAACATTCATGATTTTAGGAGTTACTTTTCCCCTTGGGGAAATAATCCTTTTTCTACTTCAATTGGTCAACGACCTAAACATCCTAGGACTACAATCCCTTTAGTAATATGCATGCCTCCGAAAACTATGCTATGGGAGGACCACAGGGTCTGTTTTGGTATCATCTTACCTCTAGACCCATTTAATCACAATAAATTTCCATTTCTTACTTCTCTCAACTTGCTAGATTTGGAAAAACTCATCAAAAATCACATTTTTGGCAACCCACAGTGTCCATCCATGCCTGTTGAGTTACCATCTGACATTCCAAAATTCAATGGAAAGCTAGGAGAGAACCCAACAACACATATAACCACATACCACTTGTGGTGTTCATCCAATTATTTGGTGGAAAATAATATTTAGTTATGTCTCTTCTAGTGAACACTGACTAATGATGCCACTAAATGGTATATCAAACTTGATTGGGCATCATATCATGATTGTGCCACATATTGTTAGGTAAAAATTGACTCAATGAAAGAGTTAAAGTTACTTGGTCTACAATGGTGGTTTTGGGCACATGGTTTTGGTTTCCCATGGTTTTGTGCTTGTGGAATGCATGTAATGAAGCCTTTACAAGGTTTGGGAAATATTCATTTTAATGGACCAAGGGAGGTGAGTTGTGAAGGCGCACATGGCTGCCTTGGTTGAGTTTCGGCTAAGGGAACTAATAGAATTTTGTTAGTTGGTATTTCCATCGGTTTGATTGTTCTAGGATATAAAATCAGGTTTATGTTTTGTTATTTGTTGTTGGTTGTTTTAATGTTTCTCTTAGTAAATTTAATTTTCTCTCCGGTAATTTTAACATGGTATCATAGCCAAAGGTTTATTTATGGCTTGGATACTTAAATTTTATGGATATGTAAAATCGAAGTGTTGCCTTTAGAGGGACACCTTTGGTTCCAATGGTTTATTTCGCTTGGTGAGTGTGAGAGAGGCACATGAGTATGGAAATAAGAAGAAAACAAATCGAATGGAATAATCAAAGGAGAACACATTCCTGCTTAATGGAAACATAAAGCATGTGGAGTCTAGATTGGGTTCATGGTGTGGTTCATGTTGTTATGTTCTATGTCGAAGGGCATGCCATCTAGGTTGCACAAGGAGGAGGCCCAGGTGATGAACATGAATCATCATGGAACTAGAAGTGAAAAAAAGGTTAGTGTGCATGGGTTCAAATGGAGAACAAGCACACAAGATGGATTTGGAGAGGAGAACATTGGCCTAGAGGATGGCCATAGAAATAATTAAAAAATAATATTATTATTTTATAATGGAGTTAAATTTTTTATTACATGTAAATGGGCATACTACTATAAGACCTGGTAAGGCATGTGTACCCCTGGAAAATTACCAATAAAGTTTGGAGTTAAACCTAGGTGATGGGGGGCATGCTGAATTATACCTTGGATATAAAATTTGAGGGGGCTAGGGCCTAGAGGTTAGTAAGATGGTTCACTTGGTTACTCTGGATGGATTTGGTCAAGGGAAACCCCAAGTGAAGTTTTAAAGGGTGATTGTTAGGTAAAACTTGACTCAATGAAATAGTGAAAGTTACTTAGTTTATAGTGGTGGTTTTGGCACATGGTTTTGACATGGAATGCATGTAATGAAGCCTTTAAAAAAATTTGGAAAATTCATTTTAATGGGTTAGGGGAGGTGAGCGGTGAAGGATCACATGGCTAGCTTAGATAGATTTTGGCCAGGGGTGCTAATAGAATTCTATTAGTTGGTTTTTCATTGAATTGAGGTTTTCCAAGATAAAACATTGTGTTTATGTTTTCTGCTTTGTTGCTGGTTGTTATAATGTTTCTCTCAATAAATTTAATTTTCTCTTTGGTAATTTTAACACCACCTTGGCACAAACGTTTCTGAACCATTTCCAATTACCTTCACAACAAGATATCGATATTGATCTCCTATTTACATTTAGGAAAGACACTTACACCCACATTTATGATCATATTCATGAGTGATGCAATGCGAGTGGTTGATTAGGACCAAGATTTTTAATCAACTGTTGAAAGATTGGTACACTTGATCTTTCTACCATAAATTTCCAAGGATGTCACAATGGTTGGGGATTCTACTAAGGAGAAATCCATTATACGTGCCTAGCATATTGAATTGATTTACTAAAATTCAGGCACATTGTAATTTTGCTTAATCATTAACTGATCCGCCTCATTTAAAAATGGGGCCACATGCTGATGGAATGGTTAGTTTTGAATTCATAGACATTGTGACCTAGTTAGATACTCAGTTGGGCCAAATGATTGTGACTGTTAGGCCTCTATAATACTAGTGATGCCCCCATTAATATTGTAGTTGTATCCCTTATTAATATTTTTTGCCCCTGTTGTCCCCATATTGTTATTACTATGCCCCATAGAATCTCTCTATTGTTATTTTTGTGCCTTTATATTATTATTGTTAGGTTGGCATGGTTATATTGTGACCCCTTAGACTCCTATATATAGAAAGGAGGTTTTTTCATTTGAATCATCCAAGAATTATTCATTTGTGTAATGTAAAGGAGGTTTCCACCTTGAAGAGGCTGGATTCTAAGGTGTTCAACTATCTTTTATATCTTTTTGTGAGCTGGTTTCATAACATTTGGTATCAGAGCTTTGGATTCTAGGGTTTCGCTGCTCCAAATATGTCATCGTGGAATTTTCACTATAATTTTTTTTTTCTGTGATGTTTCAGAAGCGACAAAAAAAACCCATTTGAGACGAAATCACACTGAACCTAGGATCTAAATTTCGGAGCTTTTTGCGCTATATGTGCGGAGATATGATCCGAGGAAGTTGGTCTTTTTGTAGACTCCTAAATTACATTCCAAACAGGTGACCTCGGGAAAATCGTCATAACTTTCTCTTTGAGAATCAGATTGAAATTTTGTAAGAAGGTATAGAAAGAGGACGGACTGTAGTTTCTTGTATATATTTTTCAAAGCCAAGGGTTGAAACAGTGACACGTGGCACTTCATACAAGTTCGCTCTTCTGGAAAGGTCTATAATCAGGTCATCTTGGGAGATTCTACATAACTCTTCCTTGGAGAATCCAATTTGGATTAGACTGATGGCATTGGAAAGAGGACACAGAGGGCTACTAAGGTCACAATTTTAGAACTGGATGATCCAAAATTAGAGAGATACATCAGATTCAATATCAAGCTTCTACAAAGTGAAAAAAGGTGTGTAGTTTTTTTTAAATTTTTGCATAAGCTTAGCTTGAAAAATTAGTTTGAAGGAATTCAAAGGGCACAGTAAAGCATTATTATCGGTAGTTGATGCCCCGAGGAAAGATAATGCAAACACCTAGTAAGCAAATTGAAGGCTCTAGCATGACTCATGAAGAAGAGGAAGAAATGCAACATGATATATCAAAATTACAAGACCAAGTGCAACAAGTGTCACTTGCACAAAAAGGTGTAGAAGCTAAGATGGATGGTTTAAAGAAAGGCATGGAAGCTAAGATGAATGGCATGGACTCTAAAATGAATGGCATGGATGATAAGATGGAAGAATTGAAGATAAAATTGAATAATTTGCTACAAGAAATGGTCACTAATGGTGAAAGGGTAGTAAAGGAAACTCATGATGCGAACAAAAGAAATGTTAATCATGATTACATAGACTCTAATGTTGGATCAGAGACCCACCATATTCCAAAAATAGATATGAGGAAGTTTGATGGCAAGGATCTCGCAACATGGATATTATAGATGGAGCAATTTTTCGATCTCAATAATGTGCAAAACACACAAAAGGTACATATTGCAACTTTATATTTGGAACCAAATCAGTTTGTATGGTATCAATGGCTTTGCTCTCGTAAAAAAATTATCACTTGGGAAATTTTTACGGAAGAATTGACAACACATTATGAGGATACAAAAAGCAACACTTTTTTTAGCCAATTGATAAGTCTCAAACAAAAGGGTTCAATAATGGAGCACATTGAGGAGTTCCAAAAATTGAACATAAGGGTAAAAAATATTCCAGAGGAGCATAGAATTGATGTGTTCATAGGGACTTTAAAGGACAATATCCAACATGATGTTCGCCTTTGGGAACCTGATTCATTAGAGAAGGCATTCAGGTTAGCAAGAAAAATGGAAAGCAAAATTATGGCAACCAGGAAGCATACCACTCACAACTATAAAGATGGAAGTGTTGTTGCCCCTAGCCTTCCACAACCTATAAGGTTGACACCACAAAGATTGGAAGAAAAAAGAGCAAAAGGGCTTTGTTATAGTTGTGATAACAAATACACTAAAGGTCATAAGTGTGCTGAGAAGAAATTATTCTACATATATTGTGAAGAGCCAAAGAAGAAAAGGGGCAAGAAAGGTCAAAAGAAGAGGATATACTCCAGGAACAAAGCCTAGATAAAGAAGAAATGAATCCGACCATATCTTGTAATGCATTGGCTAGAATTACCACTCCTCAAACCATCAAGATAGAAGGACAAATCAAGAAGGAAAAGGTAATAGTGTTGATTGAATCAGGGAGTACCCACAAGTTTATTCATTGTAAGATAGCAAAAGAATTGAATTGCTTCTATATCCAACAACAGAATGTCAAGTGATGGTTGGAAATGGAGGGACGATAAATTGCTCTGGAAAGTGCCATAATATCAAGCTATCCATGGGAGAATATGTATTGAAAAGCCCAATGCTTTCCATTCCAATGGGAGGTGCTAATGTTGTACTAGGAATCCAATGGCTACAATCCTTGGGTACAATATCTTTTAACTTTCAAGAACTTTTCATGAAATTTTATGCGGAAGGAAAGGAAGTTGAATTAAGGGGTATTGCAGGGAAACCGGGAAAGATAATAAGCTCTAACGGTATGACAAAGCTTCTAAAAAAGGAACAACGAGGTGTAATTTCACAATTATGTTCGCTATATGTTTCCACATCGAAATCATCTATTTCTCCAGATCTTCAAAAAGTCTTGGACAATCATTCCAAGGTATTTGAGACTCCCAAAGGTCTCCCACCTATGCGTGATCATGATCATGCTATTCATTTGATTCCAAGAAGTGTTCCTCCAAACATCAGGCCATACAGATATCCCTATGCCCAAAAGAGTGAAATCGAGCGTATGGTTGCAGAAATGCTTGAGGTTGGTATAATTAAACCTAGCCAAAGTTCTTTCTCTGCTCCAGTAGTATTGGTGCACAAGAAGGATGGATCATGGCGCATGTGTCCGGATTATAGGGAGCTCAACAAGCTCACTATTAAAGATAAGTTTCCCATTCCTGTCATTGATGAGTTATTGGATGAATTACATGGATCGATTTACTTCACTAAGTTAGATCTTTGTTCAGGATATCATCAAATCAGAATGAAGAATCAAGAAATTTTGAAAACAACATTTAGAACTCATGAGGGTCACTATGAGTTCCTGGTCATGCCTTTTGGCCTTACCAATGCACCTTCTACATTTCAAGGTTTGATGAATTCCATTTTCAAACCCTTCCGTAGAAAATTTGTGTTAGTATTTTTTGATGATATACTAATCTACATCAAGTCTTGGAAGGATCATGTTGAACATGTTGACAGGGTGCTACAACTATTGGAGGAGAAACAATTATATGCAAAAAGATCCAAATGTTTCTTTGGAGTACAAGAGGTGGAATATCTTGGTCATATTGTATCTCATGAAGGAGTTAAGGTAGGCCCTAAAAAAATTACCGCCATTAAGGAATTGGAAATCCCCACATCCATAAAGCATTTGCGAGGATTTCTTGGGTTGAACGGGTATTATCGCAAGTTTGTTAAGAATTATGGGAAAATAGCAGCACCTCTAACAACATTGTTGAAGAAAGATGCATTTTCATGGACTCCATATTGGATGATTATATTGTTTTTAATCCATATTGATGCATCAAGAGTGGAAAAAAGTGGAGGAATAAGCTTGCGGGACCGTTTTTATCGACGAGACCCAGTTTGGAAAAACAGGGCCTGAAACCTTCTGGGAGCATTTTGAGGCATGAAATGACGTTTTTGGGTGTAATTTTTTTCTCTTAAGTTCATCAGATTTTCAAGCTATTATACAGACATATATATTTCCAATGGTGCAATAAGCGTGCCAATCAGATTCTGTATGCGAAAGTTATGCCACTCAGAATTTGACCTTCCTGTTTTCACCACCATGGTTTGAGAGGATGTCATGTCAGACCCCATTATTCATGGAAAATGGGATAGACACTTGATTGTGATGTAAAATACTCTAGAAGAGTCTATATTGTAACTCCAATTAAGAGCTGAGGTAGTCAAACTTAACCATTAGTAGGCTATCAAGCCATGTTATAATCGGGCCACTAGGAGGAAGAGGCATTCCATTCTTTCGAGTGCATTTGTTCAATATCTGAGAAAAAATATCCAAGAGGGATAGGAGGTAGAGCACATAGAGAGTATTTTTGCATTGTAGTAGCCCATGGGTCACAGACCATACTTCTTTGTACCCGTAGCCATATTTCCAGACAAAGAAGGAGAGCGGAGAGACCTCACCTTCTAGCTGTTTTTTCTCCGGAAAGGGTTTCTTAGAGAATATATTGTGTATTGTGTGTGTGAGAGAGAGAGATTTTATTTTCTTGTTCTTTATTATGTTCATAATTTCCATTCACATGCATGCACTAATTATAGTAAAAATCTACAGATCTAGAAATTTAATAACACTGTAATAGTGTAGAATTTCATATTTTTAATATAGTATCATCAGACATGTTGTGACAAACTATCCAATGGAATATCCATGGGAGTTTACAGATCATGTTATGAGATTCATGCACTTCAAGCATGAAATACCTGTAGTCTTCCATGCTAGTTCCCTCCTGCTTGATATTTATTTTTTTAGCTTTTAATAGCTTGATCTACTACTCCATCTCTACTATGTGGTGTTCCTTTTGGCTGAATTGTTTGAGGTATCTCACATTCCTCTTTATTGGCTTGATAGAATGTTGTGTCGGTTGATGCCATGGAAAGTGGATCCTTTCTAGTGTCTAGTACGATGGGTTTTCTGTTGTGACTATCACTTGGGGCATATGGGGAGTGGACTAGGTTTTCTACTTTTGTTCCACTATCGTTTTTGCATTGTGATCATATTCAAGCTTTCCAAGGTTAACCACTTTTATCTTTCTTATTAGCACAATTCCCATTTCTGCAACTTGCAAGTGACCATCTATGATGGTAGGGAATTGTAGTCCAGCTAAGTTAATGTCCATGGAATTTTGTCTCTATTGGACATCCTATTCCTGTGTCTGCTACTGCGGATGGAGAGATTCTTCCTGTGCCTTAGCCTCAACTTCTTATTGTTGTCTCCTTGGTTCATCTTCTTGTGCTTTTATTCTTTCCTCTACATTTCTCTTTCTTTCTTTATCCCTCCTTATTTACTTGTCTTCCTTCTTCTTGAGTTCAAGCTCTCCGGCTATCTGAGCTACTTGTTACTTCTTTTTCAAATTTTCCTCTAATGAAACTTTGGTTGCTTCCTGCTGGGAAACTTTCTTTTTGGATGGATATTCTCTTTTAGCTTGGCCCTTCTCTTGTTTATTTTGAGGTGAATTTTAGCCTATCTTGAGGACAGTTCCTGATAATTTCGAGGCATTTTTCTACTTCTCTTCTTCAGCTCACATCTTTGATTGGTAATCCCACTCATGTTTGCATGCTTTACAATGATTATTCACCACATATTTGGGATCATATCTGTGGAATATTAGTTCCCCAAAATAGAATAATATCTTGAGGCTTCAAATTATGTTATGGATTCTTTCATGTCCTTTAAATAATATGAGCAAGGTGTAATGGCATGTGTGGTTAGGGATCCTTCTTGTCCCATGACAGTGGCCCACATACCCCTGTTCTAACGTAATATTCTATATCATGCAGTATCATATGGTTGGTTACAAACTTTGCCAACAAATGAGGAGGTTTGGTTGCTCCAATGATTCTCATGTATGTGCCATCTTAATCCACAAACCAATCACCAATTATGGAAATCAAATGCCTGGCTATTTGAGACATACATGGGGTAGGCTCATTGAATAAAAGTACATATAATGGGAGAAATAATTACTAGCATATTTTGGTGTAGGAATGAATATAATAAGACTCCAAGATGACTTTACAATAAATGTGTATTGGCACCTCCTACATTGTCCACTTCCAGCTCAATGCTGGGAATACATACTTGACACAGACGATGTCTATCAAGTAGGAGACCATGAATAATTGAGGTTGATGGCCTTCCTTCAAATTTTAAGCCTATCTAAAGCTATCCTTCAAGGAGAGAGAGATGATATCAATCCAATTGAAGGTACTTCCCTAGACTATTGTGACATACATTAATGGGACCCATCCTTCATAGAATTTTTCTACGTTGGTCTAGCCATACAACCTTATCCATCACTGTACACATCATTCTTCATCACTAATGTAAATAATTAAGACTCTAATTTATTGATGGATAATTCTAGGTTGAGGGATTCATCATATATGTGTAAACTCACCATTTTAAGTTTTCTCATTCGTAAGTCAAGTTTCAATGTTTTCTGTCCTATAAGTGCTTGTGGATTATAGTCCTGTGGTTGTGTTCCAATAGTTAGGTGGGGAGGTTTGGTCCCCACAGGTCTCATGGTCCAATCTTGGATAGGACTATGTATGCCTGAGAGTTGCTCCAGATGCGATTTATTCAGTTGAAAAAAAAGTGCTCGTGGATTACACTTGCGGGAATTGTTAGTAGAGATTTAGTGGAGAAGTATGCACTAATTTCTCTTGACGTTTGTTTCCAAATAAAATGCTTTATAACTCAGTATATTTTCACCCATTATTGGCTTTCCATTGCTGGCTCGTGCAAAAGGAGAGGGAAACACTTATAAGAATCCACAACTATTCCTAGCTCTCAATTTCATCATGGTATAGATACCTCTCGTGTGCCAAAGAGTACGAACCATAGTTATTGGAAGAGGACTTGCAAATATTTCTCTTATGTTATTATTGTTTCATTTTCATTAAAATTTCTTTACATCTAAGTCTTTGCACAAGGTTTTTCACAATCTCAACCACAATTCAAGTCACAGGGAAGGCACTGAGAACTTTAAGCCATTACAAAATATATCCAACATATAGAGTATTTACTAACATCTTCCGAAGATAACATGCCTAATTAAATAATAAAACTAGTGTTTGTCAAGGATGATGTGTTGCAGTGCATGATATCAAGGATCATCACCTTACACAAAATGTGAGAGTTATTTTTTCTTTTCCACAACAAGATGGGCAACCATCATCATTGCCTTCCAACCCTACGTGCTTATGTTGGAATAGAAAGACAAAAATCTACATGGAAACACGAGGCAATAAAATTTCATCAAGGGTTGGGTAGGATTGGTGGAGGACAACCAATCTTACGTTGCAGGTGAAGATGTTATCCATTGCCAACTTGGGCAGGATATGAATTATATAGTTTCTATGATATCACTATTAAACGCACTCATGAAAATAGACAGATTTAGGTTCTGTGAGATACATATTATTCACAAAACATACATATAAAAATACATTTCACTGACCCTTGGATTCATTTACCAAAAGGTCTCTTGGACTTTTATGACTATTGGCTTGCACTTGAGGATTTTTGCCTTCCATTCAAGTGGATGAGCCAAATTTTTATAACCATAGAGTATTATGTTTCCAACACATTTAAAACAACATGAACCTATTATAGAAGTTAGCTCGTAATGTCCTACTTTTTGTGGTTTAACTCAACTTGAGGTAATAGGATTTTGAGGTAAAAAGGAAAAGCAAGTATAACAGAGAGTGGTTAGAATGTTATAATCTCTAAGATCACAATATTGACCAATATGGCTCCATATCATACCACATATTTGTGTCACTATGCTAAAAAGGGTTTGCAATGTTGTCCTATGTACCGCAAAGCCTTGTTGACTGTTGTTATCGGGAAAACTAGTGTCTATGCAGAGCTGCTAGTCCCACTAAGGCTGGTAGCTACCTTAGAAACAAACAAACTAAAAAGTACTTTCGTTTTCCTTTATGAGAAATAGATAATAGGGGAATAAGGAGACAAACTTCTGTCTTGCGCTTGGTTCCTCGCTCGATTCCTCTCCCTTCTGATAGATCTTTGTCACTCGCTTCCTCGTCTACCAAGCTTCAAAGAGCACCTGTAGAATCAAAGCAGCATAAAACTATCCAAGAACATAGATCTATTATCATAAACAATATAGGACCAGATATATATTGACCACACAAATGCATATAACATCAATCATACAAGAATGTGGAGGAAAACTTGAATAGCTTTATTGATAATCAAGAAAGAGCAAAGAGGATTACAACCAATTGTTCTGACCCAACATCATCCTCTCAGCAAGAAAGCCCTTCTTCACCTCATGAAAATCTTAGATCACCCAACACTATGATATTGCACCAAGAAACCAGTAGCACTTCCTTACAAGATACAAAATTCCAGCCTCTAGATCTCTGGGATGAGGGATCCATTTATAGATGTTTGCAAGGGGGTGAGTCAGCTTTTGAGATTTGACTAGTGTCCTCTCTCTGATAGTTCTTGATTCCACTTGGAGATTGATGATCTCTTACTCATCCCTGGGTGAATGCAGAGAGGCAAGTGTCACAGGAGAAGTTTCTAGAAGATTCCATGATCCTCCACCTTGCAGATTGGCCCTGCCATTTGTCCACTCTCGCCCATCGCACCCCATAGAAGGGCTTTTCAAGATGCATCGCACCTCCCGTGTGTATTTAGGTGGGATGTAGCGCACTTTGACCATGGAGCAGGTGAGATGGTCCCGTTTTGACCAGTTCTGAGCAGTTTTTCATGGAGAACTTCTAGGAGAAGATGTAATCAGTTGACCTTGTTCTTTTAGAGGTTGGAACAACACTTTTAGGGACTTAAGAGCCCTTGGTTTATGGACATTTATGATTGGGGTTGCAGTGCCCAAAAATGTCTATAACAGTTGCCCCCTAAAGCATGAGGTCATTAATCTGTTGATGTCGGGTGAAATGCTTTATCATGAGGATTTGAAGTTTTTTCAAGCTGGAAGGCGACCTGTAATAAGATACAATACAATACATTATCTTCATAATATTTTCATGATCTAGCTGAGGTGGGCATTCCCATGCTAAACTTTATTAATTCATTTTCATGTACATAAGACAGACAATCGTCTGAGTGTAGACTAATGATTCTGGTAGAGCCATCATCCCTTAGGTTGGATGATTATCTGTGCAGTAATGATGTGCATTTGATGTCTTTATTTTCCTGAATATATATCGTAGCCTGGATGGATGAAACTAGATCCGGAGTCTTCAATCTCGTTCGATCTTCACTCAAAGTACAAGTCGATCCATGTGAGAGATGTTCTGGAGTCGAACATGGAAAGACATCACCTGATTACCAGCCAATGATGTAAGTTGTTAACAGGCACGAGAGGAATCACCGATAATGATGATGACCCTCAAGGTACTACAGTACAATTCACGTGGTGTGAATAAGGGACTTGGTGTCGAACACCATGCAAAATCTTTCGGTCAAAGGCCATTGATGTAAACTTGTCACCGGAAGTGAGAAACTTGCCATTGAGGCATGCAAGTTTCAAAGTACTGAAAGGGTTGTTCCTAGATCGACTTCTTGGATAATGAGCTGATGTCGACAAGAAGCGATCCGTCATAGGAGGGCCTTAGTGAATCCCACATCAATGACATGGAATGGAGCAAATGATTTTAATGGAGGTGAAAACGATCTGGTGATATAAGGTTCAGGGTGGCGGTCATGAAAGAATGGAGCGTAAATGTATTGCAGTGGGTGAGACACAGGTGAATTCTCTGAGCGACTTCTCTTGAACATATCGGCGACACTGACATGATGGATTGGTAGCGTTAACCCCAAATATGGATGGTGTGATGGACCCATGGTGATATGACCGGTGAACGGAACAACCCAACTCGACTCGGATGTGGAGTGAAAGTGTCATGTTCAAGAACGACTTGCTACCAACAAAGTTTCTTCAAGTTTTCTTCCCAAATTTTCCCCAGTCATTGCTGACCAGTACCTCTTTATTTTTGTCAAGCTTGAGGAGGATAACATATGCTTGTTCTATAATTTTCCCTTCGGGCAAACCCATCGCTATGTTTTAACGAGCCTAGCGATAGTGAAACTCGTTCTTGTCTGTATGGACAAGTTTGTCGCTATTCGGTTTTAACGAGTTTAATGACAAGGATAACTCGGTCCTTTTCAATTTTAGAGAGTCTGAAAAAGGGACGTAAAGAAAACTCCAATAGTCCTTTTTTGTCATATGATCCCTTGAGTCCGAAAAAGTATAAAATAATACAAAAGGGATGAATTTTCGGTACTTTTAACGAGCCGAACAAAACAAGCGCTCGATCTTTTTGTGTAATAATCCCTCAAGTCCAAAAAGATTAAAATCTAAAGGAGGGATAGCACTTCTGGTCCCTTTAACGAGCTGGAGAGGCCAATTGCTCGACAATCTTTTCATATTTTACAAGTCAGTTGAAAAGAGCTTAAAGGAGACTCGTTTTTTGAGGAACGAGTGATAAATTCGGGTAGCAGCTGATTCCAGGTAAGGTTTGGAATTTTCCAATCATGGCAGTGTCACAAGGATGGCTAACAGGATCACTCTTTGCAGCTGTTCCTCAAAAAGGGTAAACAATCAAATGGAGGTGAATGATCGGCCAATACAGAGTGGAGGTGATGATGAGAACACGACCAAGGCTTCAAAGGCTGGTGATAATACATTCACGATGGTTATTTACCGGAAATTGGTTCATTTTTTAATGAGCTTAAACTCTGGGGGAACATTTGCTCATTGCTTATGTTTATTTTTTAACGAGCTTGAATTCCGCGTTAAAACTGCTCGATTAATCCAGTCGTATAATAAGGATGTCTCATATATAAAACGACATTTTTTCAAAGCTTTGCCCCGCATCCTTTCTTTATGCAAGTTAGGAAACGACCAATCCTACGAGTTTAAAGGGTTAGAGGACCTATAAATTTAAAAAATAAATGGTCGCTCTTCACTTGCATGCCAAAAGGTTTGCATGCCCCCAGGTATAGTGAAGTAGAGTTTCAAGGTTACCCCTCAATTTGCAGACAAAACATTTGTTTTATCGGGAAAGGCCTACCTTTTCCAGGTTACCCTTCAATTTGCAGACAAAACATTTGTTCTATCGGGAAAGGCCTACCTTCTAATAGAGGTATCTTATTCCGGTCTAATCCCATTTTCCAAAATGGACGGGTGTGTCAGCCAGTCATATATCCTCCGTGGAAACCTACCCTATACCTAAGGTTTTCCTGTCGAAACAGGCCAGGGTGCATGCCCCCTGGGTTTCAGTCATATCCTCCGGATCACTCGCGCTCATCAGGAGGACGGACTGGGGATTGATGAGACATTCCTTGCGTGAAAAGACCATTCATGGTTGGTGTATCACTATTTTCTATGTGTGAACCGGGGAATGAAAGCTGGTCTACGAGCTTGACCAATCTTCCTTCATGCGGAAAACACATTACTCTAAAAAGTGAGGAGACAATGGCTCCCATGTAATAAATATAGTCTCGTCCAAGGAGTAGATTATAATCTAGGGGTCCTTGGACTACCATTACGTTCATGTGAATGGTTTTCCTTCTCAATGTTATTGGCACATTGGGAAGGATCCCTAACAGTCGACTGGTTCCTTTGTGAAAGCCTGTTAGATTTCTCATCTCAGGCAAAAGCGATGGCGAACCAAGCGCTTTCCAAGCAGTTGAGGAAAGGATACTCACAGAAGCCCCTTCGTCTATGATGGTACTGACCATGACCATTCTATATTTGAGCAATGATTCGAAATGGTACGCTAGCCGGTAAGCAGGGTCTGCCTAGTAGATTCCAATCGAAGGAAACAACTAGGTTGCTTGGAGGTGGGACCGAATAGACGGCTGGATACGACTTTGATGAACTTCCTTCCTGCGGTAAAGGAACGGGTAGACTGCCCCCATGTTCATCGGAGTCTGTGCTTACGAAAAGAATTTGGACGGTGTCATCCTTGTTCTCTTCTGTGACTGTATCATCTGAAGATGGATCCTCTGAAGGCAAGACCGGGTCAACTGCTGCCTCGACCTTTTGACTTTCGTCTAGTGTGGATTTAGATGGTTCATCTTCAATGATAGACGCTTCGGCCGACCACAAGGGCATGTCCACCGGATTTTCAACTAGTGACAGACTCGGCAAGAGCTTCTTATATCCAGGAGGAAGTCATAACGGTGAAACCGGACGATCGTCCAAAACTCTTTTAGCCTCGTCTAAGAAGGGACAACGGTGGACGGCGTGATCACCTTCACACAATTTACAAGGAAATTTACATCTTCCTTTTTGTCCAGGGGCTTCACTTTCACTAGTTGACGGTGTACCTTCAACATGATCATCAGAGGTTGACGACACCAGATTGTGCAAACGAGGAGACCAGTCCCTTAAGATCCAAGGGATGCAAGGACAATCTCGATGATAGTGGTCTCCTTTGCAAATGACACATGGCGATTTAGGCCTGGATGGTGCAGTGTGTGGATTTTCGCTAGACGATGCCTGGTCGCCCCTTTTCACCTTTGGCTCCTTCTTCTTCTCGGTTACTTGATTTTTGGCTTTACCAACTTCATCAAGCGAAGAGGAAGGAGGAGAGGAAGAATTGGACGAAGTAGAAGGTTGGGGGGTAACTCTGGTATCGTTTAGTTGCTGACTTGATTGTTCAGGAATCACGGTGTTCTGAATGACAGAGGTTGAGAAGAGCCATACGGGCAAGTCAGTTGTCAATCCTGGAAGCGACAATGTTGCCATATGGGGCGCACCAACATCTCCCCAAGAGGAGAAGGGAATAGGATTTCCCCCAAGGGGAACTCCTTGGTTGGTGGGCTCCATTTTTCTCAACCTAAGACCAACGTAGGAAAGGTGATATTTATTCCGATTAAAATAAATTTTAGACGCTTTGACACAACTTGTTTTTTCAATTTTTAAGAGTCGAGAAAAAACAAAAGATGACTCTAGTCGCCTTCGATTTTTAATGAGCCTGAAGTGACAAGTGCTCAGATGGACCTTTTCCTTTAAGGAGTCTGAAAAGGAACGAATGAAACTGCTCTGGAAATCTAGATAGAGAGATTACCTAACCAATCGCAAAACTGCAGAATACTTTTTACGGTACGACAGTCAATCTTCCCGAATGCTGTGTTCAGGGCATTGCGATCGATAGGGCGGCAGACACGGCTTCCTATGGATAAAGGATAAATCCTATTGTGGTCGCCCAATATATACTCGACGGTACGTGGGAGCACAAGTTCGTATTGGCACTTATCGTCTCAAAGTGGAGGAATCACCCAACCAACAATGAAAACAACAGTTACCAGGCTTTACGACGCCGGAATACGTCTCTAGCCTAGACTCCTAAATGTTGTGCGTTAGGTTCCAAAGCATTTTTAGATTCATTAAATTTATTTTACAGTTGATCTTTCTTAAGAAATTTTCCTTTCAGGTTCACTGGTGGGCTCCAGTATTGTAGCAATAATGCTACAACTCCTGGAGCTTCCTTCTCTAGTTTTATCAACCTGGTAGTTCGTAACAAACTTGGAAGTGACGGTGCTGTATGCACAAGTACTAGCTCTTGTCGCAGCTGTCACTTGGTCAGCTGGCACAAGTCCGCTAGGGCTCAAGCCAAATTCTATATGTTCTCAGAAGAAGCTTTTTAAGTGATGAACGAAAGCTATCTCAAAGGAAATTAACCTACTTTGCAAGAATGAACTGAAATCCAACAAAACATGGAAACCCTAGTAAACCCTAATTTGACCAGCTTAATCCCTACGATGCAATGGTGGGAATGCAACTTCTAAAAATGATGCCATTACTTCTAGTGAGATGAGATGCATGAGTCTAAAATACTTTCATCTGAAGAGAACATGTTTTTGTATTTTTGCTCAAGTGGTTGGAGTTATTATGACTGTGCTTCTTACTGGGTTTTGACTGTGCAGGAGTAGATAAAGGGGAGGAAGGCTTGGAAAAGGTCAGGAAGGCTCATAGAGGGTCTAAGGGATCCCTAGCATCATTCCACAGAAGTTCACAACGTTTAGATGCCTGGCAACCGTGTTTGCAAGCTTCTACAAGATGTCTGCAGGGGATCCTACAAGAAGCTCGGGATTTCTACAGGAAGTCTGCTAACTTCTACAGGTTGTTCTGCAATCGGAGTTTTGGGTGATGGAGGAGTGAATGAGCTGTATGGGTGGAGAGAAATGTAGGAGGGGAGCTTGTGATGGCTTATGGACAGAGAGGTGAGATGGAGAGGGAGTGTGTAAAGCTGGTTGATCTAGAGGAGGTTAGAGGCAATGGAAGGCCGAAAAGATAAAACAACGTGGATAATAGAAGAGTTGGTGGGCAAATGATCTAGCTGGGAGGTAAGGAGATGGCTTAGGCACGGCTGAGAAGGAGAAGGAAATGATAAAGTGGTGCTGCGCAGTGTAAATGGAACAAATCTCCTCTGTCTTGAGTATCACCGAAATGTCATCAATCTACCCTCACTGTTTGATTAAAAACCAAAGAATAGCAATGTAAGTTAAGGGAGAATCGTGCATGGTGCTGAGACGAAGAGCTACTCCACAAAATCTAAGTGCATGGACACTCCTACAACTGAAATTATTGCGTTAAAGCTTGCATGAACATATAAAACAGCGTTTTTGGTAGTTGGCATGGTCTGCACTTCCGGTCCCCAAACAGAGGTGAAAGTGAGTGTGCATTCAACCTTTTTTCGAACTCTGATTAACTCCAATCCGTACTCTAATCTAAACTACTGAAAGCACTTTATCCATAAAACTAACCTACTTAATCACATCAAGAAATTCAAATCAGCAAACTATGTTTTCCAAGTGCATGTAGAGGAAAAGAAATGAAATGCTGAAAGGAAAGACAAGTAACAATACAAAGAAAGGAGGCCTATTGCTCTCAGGTTGGGCCCAAACCTGAGAGCTATAGCTCCTCTAAGAACTCAGAATTGAACTCAAATCCGCCTGCCTTTTATTAAAAGATCATAATCATAAGTCTAACAATATGCCAAAAATGGCTTACAAAGAGCAAAACAGAGCTATAGCTCGTGATTCAAAATCTGCAACAAAGGTTCAAAAGTCCCCATCGAAGGCTACAGCCTCAAGATTTATACATTATGAGGGCCAAGCTGGCCTCCTAAATTAGTGGGGCTTGGCTGTCCAACTAAAAGTAAACTGCTGTTCCTGTAGAATCCGTTGGCTGCCTTCTAGCTCGGTGGTGATAGCTGTTGGAGCTCGGAGTTGGGGTGGAGATCACGAGGAAGGTCATTCAAGGCTGTGGACAACCTTCTTACAAAACCGCAATGCCACCTTGGCTGTCTCCTTGTCTCCATCTACGTGGTTTTGCTCCATTTAATGTCAAAAAAACCTGAAATAAACTTGTATTAGCCACATAGGCATAATGACTGCCCTCCTTCCTACAAATAACATGAATATACTAAGAAATGATGCATAAGTGATAAAAAATGAAGGGTTGAGCAAGGTAAGTAGGCCAAATGAGCCCAAAATGTTACCAAAATTTGGGGCTCATCATCACCCCCCAGCTAAAATATTTGCTCATCCTTGAGCAACTAGTCCAACTCTTCATCCTTCATTGCCTTTACTGCCACCCTTACATCCCAAGCCTCTGTAGTAGTGTCCTCCTTGCTGATATGAAACCCAGCCTTTCTGTTCACCTCTTCCCACTGTTCATTATCGTCCTTCTCTGTGCTACCCTCCATTAATACTAGCAGCAGTGGTGGGATTAGTTTGAGGCCAATCCAGCTGGCCTGGAGGTTTTGCATGGATTTCTTATAGAGGGCTACCCATACTAGAGCTTCCCTCATCCGAGTTGGGGTATGATACTCTCGGATTTTCAGATTGTGGGCAAATGTATTCCATCTGCGGGTGCATGCTTGGACAGCGTTGTCTCCTAACAGTCTCTCCATGTCTTCAAAATGAGCTATGGCTTGGGCCTGTTGATCCATATATCTCAATGAAGCTTGAGGGTCAGTGGACAAATGTTGGTGTGCCGAGATTAGTGCAACTGGATCCCCTGGTTCTGGTCTGATGAGCAATGGCTCATTCAGCTCTCGGTTCATGACCGCTTTGGCTTCTGCTACTCTTTTGTCCTCATGGTTCAGCCATGAGGCAAATGCCATTAATTGCATATCTCCCAAGGCCGTATTGGGATCCCATGAAACTACATTAGGCAGGGCCAAATTATGGAGGTAGAACTCCGCTAATTTGGCCTTATCCTCTGATGAGCTGGTGCTGCATACTTCAGTGAATTGCTGCGGGTCTTGGAGCTGAGAGATACCTCTTTGCGCCAAGGTATTGATTTGAAATTGCAGCCATTGATCTTTCAAGTACAGGCCATAGGATTTGGCCGGCTGTCTGCATTGGATAGCATCCATGGCCCAACTGGCCATGCAGGCCAATTGTGCCTCTTTCTGCTGCAGCTGTTGTCTGAGAGCTTGCACCTCAATTTTTGCTTGCTGCTCTGCTTCCTGTAGGTGTGTGGTTGGCTCCCCAAGACCGGTGTTCAGTTCCTTTTTGCCTTGCTGCTCTGCTGTGGTGTCTTTGGAGGATGTACCTGTCCCTGTCCTTAGCTCATGTAGCTGCAATCTCAGCTTTTGGTTTTCTTCCTGTAGGAACACTCGTTGGAAATTTGCCACGTGTTTAGCCATGGAAAATTCACTTCTGGCCTCCTTGAGCTGCTCCTGCAAGGGACCTATGTCCGCCACACCCTTTGACTTGGCTATTTTCATCCACGTGTGTGTACGGACTCTTTCTTCCTCCAATGCAAAAAACAGTGGCACAGTAAATTTCTGAGGTATACTTTTGCCAGCCTCTAAAAAGTTGTAATATGAACTCAGACTTGGTTGAGGGCTGGGCTCTGGTATATGCTCTTTTTCCACTTCTTTTGGTGGCTCTACTTCGCCCTCCCTCGGTGGTGATGAGGGTGCTTCTCCTTCCATTCTCTCAGTTTCTTTAAGCCTGGCTAAGGTTTCCTGTAGAGCATCCTCAGCATCCTGTAGCCGAGCTTTTGTAGTCAATTGGTCTAACCTTTCTTTCCAGGTAGTTTTCTTCGGGCTCCCCCTCTCATAGGTGACTGATATCTTTGAGGGGGACCTCTCCTTGGGCGAAGTAGGGGCATCTTCGATAATGATTGGGCTGCTGGACGGAGGCTGTGGCTTGCCCGTCTTTATTCTCACACTTCTTCGAGCTTTAAAATATAGAGGGGTCTCCCTCTTTCTCTTCTCCTTTGGCTTAGGAGGTGTACTGAGGGCGGCCAGCACAGCTGCTGCCTCCCTTGCAAGAATGTCAGCTTTCTTCTCCTTGGGTTTCGCTTTTTCAGGGCTTCTTGTAGAAGACCCTGTTTTAGTTAATTTCGGGCTTCCTGTAGAAGACCCTTTTTCAGTTGATTTCGGGCTTCCTGTAGAAGCTAGTTTCGGTTTTCCTGTAGAAACAGGTGTCACCGCTTTGGTTTGTTTTGCTGCATGAGTTTTACTTTTTGACTTGGTTGCGGTTGCTGTCGAGGCACTTTTGCTGATGTGGACCTTCTCAGCCTTGTCCACTCTGCTTTGCAATCTTTTCTCTCTGGCTGTCAAAATGGGTGTGTCATCCTTCTCTTTGGCACCCGTTTTCTCTTGTTTCTTCTCTTGCTTTTTCTTCTGCTCCGTGGTCGTGGTCTTCTGGCCTTTTTCTTCCTTCCCTGTGGGCACTGACTCTTTCTCCTCACTGCTAGATGAACCGAGCTCTTCGGTCAGCATCTTTATATCACCATCCTTGGTCAAATTCCTGAAGGCTTCCCATGAGAGAGGAACCTTGTATGTGTGGAGCGCATCCTCCACGAGGAGTTTGATGAGTCCATGGTGGGCTACCTGGTCTGGTGTGCCTTCTTTCAACTTGGTGGCACACTCAATCAGAGACTGTAGTAGAAAGTAGGGGAGACTGAGTTTGTTTTCTACAGGTAGGCCCATCTGATGCCTTAATTCCGTGAGTAACCGAAAATGGTACCCATATACTATGCTAAACCGACCTTCGCAGGTGATGTACTTCATAATCTGCAGGCTAACTTCACTCCACGGTGGCAGTAAGCTGGTTCTACGAACCCCATTTTTATCTTCTGAGAATTCCTCCTCTGGTGGAAAGAATTCGTTCTTAGCCTGTTGGCCCAATTTTCTTTCTTCTTTATCCCATGGTAATCCCATTGGGAGCTCAGTAACTCGGCTGATAAATTGTGGGGTGAGTCTGAGACTCAAACCCCTGAAGTTGAAAATGGCCAATGTTTTGGATTTCGGCCTCAGAGCTTGCAAAAACTCCTCTGCCACCTCGTCGTCATAGCCCTGCAATTTATCGCAGAATGACATCCATTGTGCTTGCGTGAACAGCTCCACCACCTCAGGATTTTCCCTTAGCTTTGTGGAGTCGGTTGGTTCCCTTCTGATGAACCCACCCGGCATGGTGAAAAACTGCCGCGTTAACTGGAGGTGGCGGGTGCGGAAGAAAATTGGCCTACTGTGACAGAGCGTAGAATTACGCCTCTGCCACGCATACAATTCACAAAAACTTATATCCCGACGACCTTAACACAGCTTAATTATAACTCACATCCTGTAGGATGACAATTCATGCAACCGCAGACAATACTTGCAATTTTGTCACGACCAGACTGTAGGACGTCGACTATGCCACCCTCGAAACCAATTGCATGGAAGGTTCAGGCTTACCTTGTTACTCCGCCACCTTTTGACGTGAGGAACCCAATTTCCTGTAGAAACAGCTTTCCTGTAGAAGCAGCGCGCGAATTCCGGAGGATACTGCAGTGGGTCTGCGCTCTCTGTGCTGCTTAACAGGCGTTCGAACGGCCAAAGACTTGGAGTGTCGAGCTGCAGAGAGATCCGGATGATCACTCGACTTTCAAGCGGTGAATGATAAATGCGTGGGGTGGCAATCTAGCCGATTAGATTTGAATTCGGCGGAATCCGTGGTGCGGGGGTGAGCTGTCCCTGCCAGACCGTTGGACGACGTCACTCCATCATTCGTCTGCAAGTTCCCTTACTGCCGCATCATTCCCCGCAGATCCGCCGCCGTCGCTTCTGTTAAAACTCGTTTTTCCCGACTGGATGGCTCTCACGTGTGCACTGCCCGTTCCTTTTTGCCACGACCACCATTCAAACATCCGACTAGACCACTGACTGGTCGACGTGGCCATTCGAATGGCCATACGACCGCTCAACCCATTCACTTCACACTTCGCAAACATTTCAAAGTAAAATTCATGCAATTCGACGGAAGAAAGGGCGAGGCACTTACCTGTGCGGCCACGACACGATTCTTCAGGCTTTTGGACGATGATGAGTCGATTTGTTTGCTGCTGCGTGATTGCACAGGTCCGGAGGTTCTTCTTCACAGGCCGCTGACGATGAATTTGATGATTCGGCTGCATGCGCCCGCGTGATCTTTGCATGTTGCAGGCGGTGGAAAGGTGTGCACTCTAGTTGGCTTAACTGCTACGGGACTCCTGCAGGATGTCCTGTAGCAGTTTTTTCCTCCTCGGGTGCATGCTGCATGGTGAAGACGGTGGCCCCATGATCATGCTCACAGGGCTCTTAGATAGCTGGGATGGGTATGGCACGGCATCTCAGCGTTTTTTCATTAAAAAAATTGCTTTCTCTTGAATCTCAATGATCTGCCTTGATTGTGCAGGTACCTTCATTGCATGTCGACAGAGGTGGTAGAAGGAGGTGACAGCAGTGTGTGAGGGTGAAAATAGTAGCTTGCATGCATCCATACCGAACCTTGGTCGTTAGATCTCCTCATGTAATGAATTCTGGGCCGTCCCGAACTTCTACAGGAAGTTTCCTGTAGAAATACAGAACTTCTTGTAGAAAGTCTGCACCTTCCTGTAGAAAGTCTGCACCTTCCTGTAGAAAGTCTGCATCTTCCTGTAGAAGACTTAAGCTGTAATGAAATCGTGCCCATACCTTGGAAAAGATGAGTATTCTTGGAGGAGGTGCTGGTGAGGTCTCCTGGCAGCATGATAAGGATCCTTGACTTTGAGTTGAGAGACCTCCTCTCCTTCATAGAACACCTGCAACCTGCATGCATTTCCACATTATAAACTTGCTGTCCCTCTCTTTTGCTTACTGTTTTTTCTTTTTTTTCTCTTTTTTTTTGAAAGATAGCAGGGGCGCCTCAATGAGGTTTTCACCCTTGCCATCTGCCTTAAGCGCCTCAGAGAGGTTTTCACTTAAGGATCTTTTTCAAATTCCTTTTTTTTTTTTTTTGAAAGACAATAGGGGCGCCTCAATGAGGTTTTCACCCCTACCACCTGCCTTGGGAGCCTCAGAAAGGTTTTCACCCAAGGATCTTTATTATTATATATATATATATATATATATATATATATATATATATATATATTTTAGACCTTTCAGGGTATGCCCAAAGCAGAGGCAGAACCCTTCTCTATGACCAACACTGATTTCTCCATAGTTTTGATGAACTCTTGTCTGGAGAGAGGTTTCCTGTAGATCTTCAGTCGATGCCCATTGACAAGCATGGGGATGGACTCCTCATCAATGGTCCGAATAAGAACAGATCCATTGTCATGACATTTTTCCACTGCATATGGTCCCAGCCATCTGGTTCTCAGCTTCCCCTTGAAATCTTTGTGCCTGGAGTCATACAACAGTGCCCAATCTCCTAGCTGGAATTGCTTGTCATTGAGGTGTTGGTCATGCCACACCTTTCTCTGAAGTTGAACCACTTCTGAGTGAAGGAGGGCCTGCATTCGGTGCTCGTCCAGTCCATTCAGCTGCAATAACCTTTCTTGTTGTGCATGGCTGAGATCTAGGTCCAGCTGAGCTGCCATCCTCAAAGTGTTGTATTCAAATTCAATAGACAACAAAGCTTTCTTCCCATAGACCAGCTCATAAGGTGTGAAGCCGGTGGTGGTCTTCCAGGTGGTGTTGTAAGCCCATGTGGCCTCAACCAGGCGATCTGCCCAATCTTTCCTACTGCTGCTCACCACCTTAGTCAAAATCCCTTCCAATGCTCTGTTGGTGACTTCCACTTGCTCATTTGCCTGTGGATGATAGGGGGTGGAAGTCCTATGCTTGATTTTGTGATGAGCTAGTAGGTCTTTAATTAAGTTGGATGTGAACTGGCTTCCTTGATCGGTGACTAGCTCTCTTGGGTAGCCAAACTTGTAGAAGATGTTTTCTCTTAAGAATTCGGCCACCTTCTCTTCTGTTGATGCTTTGATTGCCTTAGTTTTTGCCCACTTTGTCAGGTAGTCAGTGCACACAATGATGTAAGACCTTTGCCTCGAAGGAGGGTTATTGGGACCCACAAAGTCCATACCCCACTTCTCAAATGGCTCAAGTGTCACTTGAGGTTGGAGAGGCATCTCATCCCTTTGAGTCGGTTTCCCCATTCTTTGGCATCGGTCACATTGGCTGATATACCTTCTGACACCTTGATGAAGTGTGGGCCAATAGTAGCCTACCTGCAGGATTTTGAAGGCAGTCCTCTTTGCTGCAAAATGTCCTCCACAAGGCCCATCATGACAGGTGAGGAGGATATCAAAGACTTCCTCCTCCCTTACACAACGCCTTAAGATCTGATCAGGGCCAAGCTTGAACAGGTTGCCCCCGATCCAAGTAAATGAGGCACTTTTTCTGATGATTCTGCTCTTCTCTCTTGAAGATAGGTGCGGAGGGAACTGTGCTGAAACAATGTAGTTTGCTATATCAGCAAACCACGGAGAGAGTACTGAGATAGCAAACAGATGTTCATCAGGCATCTGGTCATCCACTGTTCCATCCTCATCTGCAGACAAATCCAATCTAGATAAAAAGTCAGCAACAACATTTTCTTTACCTGGTTTGTCAACAATGGTCAAATCAAACTGCTGCAACAAAAGTAACCATCTAATAATACGAGCATTCACATCTGGTTTATTCATTAAATATTTAATTGCAGCATGATCAGTATGTACAAATGTTTGATAGCCAGTGATATAGTGTCGGAACTTGTTCAGTGCATGGACCACCGCCAAGAATTCTTTCTCGGTTACAGTGTAATTCAGTTCTGCTTTGGATAAGTTTTTGCTGACAAAGTAAATGGCATACGGAAGTTTTTGTTCCACTTGTCCTAAGGCTGCCCCTATGGCTTTGTTCGAGGCATCAGTGTGGATGTGGAAAGGTAGGGCCCAGTTGGGACCTCTCAAGATTGGGGCAGACACCAACTTGTCCTTTAATTCATTCAAAGCCCTCTGACAATCGTCAGTCCATTTAAACTCCACATCTTTTGCCAACAAACCAAACAATGGCGAGGCTAGCTTGCTGAAGTCTTTAATGAATCTCCTGTAATACCCCGCTAATCCTAAAAAACTCCGAACATCCCTTACCTTTTGGGGAGGTGGAACCCTCTTGATGAGAGCAATTTTGTTAGGATCCACTTGTAACCCTTGGCAAGAAATGGTATGGCCTAGCACGGTCCCTTCAGTCATCAAGAATTCACATTTTTCAGGACTAAGGGACAGGTTCATCTCAATGCATTTGGTTAGGACTTTTCCCAGATTGGACAATGATTCCTGGAAGTTGGACCCATAAGGAGTGAAGTCATCCATATAGATTTCCACCGCATCATGGACCAGCTCCGAGAAGATGCTCAAGACAGCTCTTTGGAAGGTAGCAGGAGCATTGCATAACCCAAAGGGAAGAACTCGGTAGGCAAAGGTACCCCAAGGACAAGTGAAGGTGGTCTTATCTTGGTCTTCCGGGCTGATTTGGATTTGGTTGTACCCGCTGAACCCATCTAGGAAAGAGAAGAACTTCTTTCCTGCCAGTCCATCCAACACTTGATCTATGAAAGGTAGAGGGAAATGGTCTTTCTTGGTAGCTTTGTTCAGTTCTCGGTAGTCCACACAGATTCTCCACTTCCCATTTTTCTTGGGAACCAACACCAGAGGGGACACCCATTCGCTATCTGAGATGGGGTAAATGAATCCGGCATCCAACAGTTTTTGCAATTCTTCCTTGACAATGTCCTTAAGGGCTGGGTTCATTCTCCTCTGGGGTTGCCTAACCTCTTTACAATCCTCCTTGATGTAAATGTGATGGGTATAGACCGAAGGATGGACTCCTTTCATCTCCTTATAGCTCCAAGCAAAAGCATCTAGATGACTGGCCAACAGACTACACAACTCCTTTTCCTGGGAAGGAGATAGGGAGGAGCTGATCTTTAACGTTCTCTCAGGGCCGAACTCCACATTCTTGACTCTGGGAGTGACAGGGTTGGTTGCACAAAGGTCTACTAAGGTGCTAGCTTGGGCATCCTCCACCAATTCCTCTAAGGTCAGTGCACTAGGAGGTGGATTCTGGATCAAGGTCTCAATCAAGTCATCCTCGGTTGGGGGGTCTCTTCTAGTGGTGTCTAGGGTGCACAAAGGTGCCGAGTACACCTCATCCTCTTCTCCTTCCTCCAACCAAAGTGGTAAGTCATGCTCTAATGAGGGCTCGGCAGGAGGGTATAGGACTAGCTGCTTGGACATAGGACCATTTTTGATGGTCATGTTTCCTGCACGGCAACTTATGTAAGCATCTGTAGTGGCTAACCAAGGCCTTCCCAAAATAAGAGGATATCCAGTAAGCTTTGCCTTTGGTTGCAGAACCAAGAAATCTGCAGGGTATTCCCAAGAGTCGACAGAGACCAAGACATCCTCCACAATCCCTTCGGGAGTCACGGTGGAGTGATCTGCAAGTTGTAGGACTGTCGAGGTCTTCCTCAAGGAACCCTGAAGGTTGAGTTTGAGCATGGTATCCCTGGTCATTACATTAATGGTAGCCCCCAGGTCAATCAAGGTGTGAGGTATGATGGTGCCATTGATGTGGACATCTACTACAGGACTCCCAGGATCTAGGTACTTTGGGCAGATGACTTGTCCTAACATAAGGTCAGACAACTGTCTTAAGACATTGATGGTTGAAACATCTCTCTTTCGCCTGCCTGGGTGTTTGAAACACTTCTCCTTAACTAGTTTGTTGTATATTGGCACATCCTTGATGGCTTGGAGAAGTGGTATTTTCACACACAACTGCTTGAGCTCTCCCAGAAGCTCATCCTCCTCTGGGTTGGGTTGTGTGGTGGCTGTTAGTCTCTCAGGAAAGGGTGGAATAGCCTTTGGTTCACTTTCCTGTTTGTCTTCCTCGTCCTCTGGGGGAGGAGGTTGGCGATTCGGAAGAGTCTTCCCAGATCGCAAATTGATCTCCTGGATCTCCACAGCATAGGTAGGGCATGATGTTTCCCCAGTGTATACCTGCTGGGCCTGTCTATTGTTGGGGTTCGGGTTCGGTTGAGCAGGCATTTGAGGTTGCCTTGGAGGAGCAGGAGGTAATGGTTGAGGTTGAACTGGTGGTGGAGGCAAAATGGCGGGAGGAGTGTTGTACTGGGGCCTCCACCCCGACTGAGGTGCATTCCACTGAGGCTGTGGCTGGGCATGTGAGTGATATGAATGAGTAGTGGGTTGAGTATGGTACTGAGGTGGGTAAGACCATGGAGGAGGCACAGACCAGGAAGGATGAGTAGGGGGACCCCAGGAAGGCATAGGAGTAGATTGGTTGGGGCTATAATAAGCTTGGGGTGCCCCTTGCATCCCCTGCTGGTAAGGTTTAGGTCCTTGTGGCCTCCTTTGGTTCAGGAAATAGAGAGGTTCAGTGGGGGCTTCTGTCCCTTGGTACATGGCTTTAAGCCCAGGTAAGGTTGGACATTGATTTGTGGGATGGTCCTCCTCACACACGAAACACACTTCAACCGAATGCAATGGGCATTCGTTCTTAGGGTGTCTCCTTGTACATCTAGGTCAGAATATAGCCAAGGCCCTCTCAGCTTCTTCCTTCTTCTGCTGGATCCTGAATGTGTCAAGTTGCATGGCAATGGTCTGTCTCACCTCACTCTTGAGATCTTCTAATTGATTTGCAAACTCATGTTTGGAGAAAGGAATACCAGCTGAGAGGAGGTTTCCTCTACCTCGTTTCCGGGCTGCCCTAGAGTGGTTTCTGAACACAGTCTTGATGTCCTCATAAGGCAGCTGGTAAATATCTCCTCCAGCTAACATGTGAAGGGTATCTAAGAGGTCTTCAGGGACTCCTCGGAGCAGGACCAACTTGAGGGATTCAGGGTCAAGTGTGCACCTGGCCCGTTTATAGCTAAGTTGGAACCTTTCCTCATAATCCTCTAAGGACTCATCATTTCCCATGGTCATCCGAAATATTTCCCCCTTGGTTTCCTTGGACCTACAGTAGTCCCGGTATTTAGTGTTGAAAGCTTGCTGCATCTGAGCCCAAGTGGTGATACTGTTCCCAGGTAAGCCCATGAACCAGCGTAATGCTGCATCCTTAAGAGTTGAAGGGAAGAGTTTCAGCTTCTGCTCATCTTCAGTATAGTCATAGGTTCGAAAAAGGACAGCAAACTCAAATAGGAAGGTATCAGGATCTTCAGTAGTCAGTCCATGGAAGTGAGGTAAAGCGGAGGGGCTAATGTTCTTCATTTTCATGTCTCCATTGGTTTCTCGGATGGGGAAGGCACCTTCTATTCTCTCATCTTCTCCTCTATTGTCAGCCATAGCTTCAGATGGGATGGTCTCTAATTCTTCTTCTGCTATAGGATCTTCGTATATCGCAGGAGGTTCACCTATAGGTTCTTCTGGATCACTGTCACCAAAGAAGAGAGAAGGGTGACTCAGTGATGTGGTGGGGGTGTTGGGTAAGAATTTGCCTGTTTTATCTCGATTCCTACGAGGCATGAAATGGAAAGACTTTTTTTGATTGCTTTTGTTTTTTTTCTTTGGTACCTACAAAAACTGAAACAGATTGATCTACAACTAACTATCTTGCTGAAATGAAAATGCAGAATTGAAATGAAAGCAGGAAAGAACTAATCTACTTTGCTCAAATGAAATTGCAGGAATGGAAATGCTAGTCTATGCTTGCAGAATTGAAATGCTAATCTATGCTTGCAAAATTGAAATTGCGGAATTGAAATGTTAATCTATGAAAGCAGGAAATGTCTATGCTACTTTTGCAGAATGGAAATGAAATAAACTACTTGGCAGAAAGCGAGAGTGGGAAAATAGAAGAAAAGCAACAATTACTAATACTCTGACGCTTCCCCGGCAACGACGCCAAAAATATGGTGGGCTCCAGTATTGTAGCAATAATGCTACAACTCCTGGAGCTTCCTTCTCTAGTTTTATCAACCCGGTAGTTCGTAACAAACTTGGAAGCGACGGTGCTGTATGCACAAGTACTAGCTCTTGTCGCAGCTGTCACTTGGTTAGCTGGCACAAGTCCACTAGGGCTCAAGCCAACTTCTATATGTTCTCAGAAGAAGCTTTTCAAGTGATGAACGAAAGCTATCTCAAAGGAAATTAACCTACTTTGCAAGAATGAACTGAAATCCAACAAAACATGGAAACCCTAGTAAACCCTAATTTGACCAGCTTAATCCCTACGATGCAATGGTGGGAATGCAACTTCTAAAAATGATGCCATTACTTCTAGTGAGATGAGATGCATGAGTCTAAACTACTTTCATTTGAAGAGAACATGTTTTTGTATTTTTGCTCAAGTGGTTGGAGTTATTATGACTGTGCTTCTTACTGGGTTTTGACTGTGCAGGAGTAGATAAAGGGGAGGAAGGCTTGGAAAAGGTCAGGAAGGCTCATAGAGGGTCTAAGGGATCCCTAGCATCATTCCACAGAAGTTCACAACGTTCAGATGCCTGGCAACCGTGTTTGCAAGCTTCTACAGGATGTCTGCAGGGGATCCTACAGGAAGCTCAGGATTTCTACAGGAAGTCTGCTAACTTCTACAGGTTGTTCTGCAATCGGAGTTTTGGGTGATGGAGGAGTGAATGAGCTGTATGGGTGGAGAGAAATGTAGGAGGGGAGCTTGTGATGGCTTATGGACAGAGAGGTGAGATGGAGAGGGAGTGTGTAAAGCTGGTTGATCTAGAGGAGGTTAGAGGCAATGGAAGGCCGAAAAGATAAAACAACGTGGATAATAGAAGAGTTGGTGGGCAAATGATCTAGCTGGGAGGTAAGGAGATGGCTTAGGCACGGCTGAGAAGGAGAAGGAAATGATAAAGTGGTGCTGCGCAGTGTAAATGGAACAAATCTCCTCTGTCTTGAGTATCACCGAAATGTCATCAATCTACTCTCACTGTTTTATTAAAAACCAAAGAACAACAATGTAAGTTAAGGGAGAATCGTGCATGGTGCTGAGACGAAGAGCTACTCCACAAAATCTAAGTGCATGGACACTCCTACAACTGAAATTATTGCGTTAAAGCTTGCATGAACATATAAAACAGTGTTTTTGGTAGTTGGCACGGTCTGCACTTCCGGTCCCCAAACAGAGGTGAAAGTGAGTGTGCATTCAACCTTTTTTCGAACTCTGATTAACTCCAATCCTTACTCTAATCTAAACTACTGAAAGCACTTTATCCATAAAACTAACCTACTTAATCACATCAAGAAATTCGAATCAGCAAACTGTGTTTTCCAAGTGCATGTAAAGGAAAAGAAATGAAATGCTGAAAGGAAAGACAAGTAACAATACAAAGAAAGGAGGCCTATTGCTCTCAGGTTGGGCCCAAACCTGAGAGCTATAGCTCCTCTAAGAACTCAGAATTGAACTCAAATCTGCCTGCCTTTTATTAAAAGATCATAACCATAAGTCTAACAATATGCCAAAAATGGCTTACAAAGAGCAAAACAGAGCTATAGCTCGTGATTCAAAATCTGCAACAAAGGTTCAAAAGTCCCCATCGAAGGCTACAGCCTCAATATTTATACATTATGAGGGCCAAGCTGGCCTCCTAAATTAGTGGGGCTTGGCTGTCCAACTAAAAGTAAACTGCTGTTCCTGTAGAATCCGTTGGCTGCGTTCTAGCTCGGTGGTGATAGCTGTTGGAGCTCGGAGTTGGGGTGGAGATCACGAGGAAGGTCATTCAAGGCTGTGGACAACCTTCTTACAAAACCGAAATGCCACCTTGGCTGTCTCCTTGCCTCCATCTGCGTGGTTTTGCTCCATTTAATGTCAAAAAAACCTGAAATAAACATGTATTAGCCACATAGGCATAATGACTGCCCTCCTTCCTACAAATAACATGAATATACTAAGAAATGATGCATAAGTGATAAAAAATGAAGGGTTGAGCAAGGTAAGTAGGCCAAATGAGCCCAAAATGTTACCAAAATTTGGGGCTCATCATTCACCACGTGATGTAGATGTACAATTCCTAAAATGCAATCTAAGATGATAAACAGTCGTTTAATCTTCTTTTTGCAATGAAAATCCTAGCTACTAAGGAGAGAGAGATGGCGTTCTTTCAACATAGAGCAAAGAACACACACTATATGCACTGTCCTAAATCAAACCAACAAACAGTCTAAATGCAAATGCACATGCATGTATTTTTTTTCAGCCTTCTTAATGTGTGAATGATAAAAAGAAAGCTAAGCGCAAATCTGAATTATTTTTCAAAGCGACTTTTACTAACAAGTTTCTTTTCAAGACAAAATGAGGACAATGATGACACTTTGCGATTTGGAATTGAAAACTTGCTTTCGACACTTGAAAAACTACTAATTCAAATCAAATACAAGAGTAACAGTGTAATCAACTATTAAGAACAATATGATTCTCTTCTATGACTAAAAACAACACTTGCGACACTTTCAAATCAAGAAACGACGGTACAATTACGCTACTTCTTTGTAAAAGAGAACTGAAAATGGATCAAAATACATAAAAACGTTTACAGTCCTTTGCACAATGGAGGCAGAATAATGGCAAGTAAGGGGGTTTCAATAGAGGTGTACTAATTATAGGCAGCAAAACTCTTGAATAGAGCTAAAAAGAGTGAACACAGAAACCAAAATCTAGGAGCAGGAAAGGCCTTCTCTGATCAACGCACCTGCAACACAGTGAAAAAGAGATGTAGCACACCTACTACACTCGGGAAGGGTGATGCATCTAGAATTCACAGAAGAGACAGTGCGCTGGACCAGGGATGAAACTTTAACTGGGTTCCGGGTCACAATTTGCAGCTTAGTTCAGGGATTTAGGCTGAGCAAGTGGTAATCAGTAAATCAATCACAGGGGTAGATCTAAAGAGGTTACTAGAGCCACCACAAGGGCAATTAGAGAGCTTGTAAATCAATTGTTCAGTTCATAAACAAAACCCGAAGATAGACTGAAGCAGCATTGATCTACTTTGCACTTGCATAGCAAATGTAGTTCGAAGGCTAGCTGGCTTAACTTTAGGCTCCGTCTGTAAGTTTATCAAGCAAACAAATGTATATAAACAAACAATCTATTCGCTCCCCAGTGGAGTCGCCATTTTGTTATTGGGAAAATTAGTGTCTATGCGGAGGTGCTAGTCCCACTAAGGCTGGTAGCTACCTTAGAAACAAACAAACTAAAACTACTTTCGTTTTCCTTTATGAGAAATAGATAAGAGGGGAATAAGGAGACCAACCTCTGTCTTGCGCTTGGTTCCTCGCTTGATTCCTCTCCCTTCTGATAGATATTTGCCACTCGCTTCCTCGTCTACCCAGCTTCAAAGAGCACCTGTAGAATCAAAGCAGCATAACACTATCCAAGAACATAGATCTATTATCATAAACAATATAGGACCAGATATATATTGACCACACAAATGCATATAACATCAATCATACAAGAATGTGGAGGAAAACTTGAATAGCTTTATTGATAATCAAGAAAGAGCAAAGAGGATTACAACCAATTGTTCTGACCCAGCATCATCCTCTCAGCAAGAAAGCCCTTCTTCACCTCATGAAAAGCTTAGATCACCCAACACTATGATATTGCACCAAGAAACTAGCAGCACTTCCTTACAAGATACAAAATTCCAGCCTCTGGATCTCTGGGATGAGGGATCCATATATAGATGTTTTCAAGGGGGGTGAGTCAGCTTTTGAGATTTGACTAGTGTCCTCTCTGATAGTTCTTGATTCCACTTGGAGATTGATGATCTCTTACTCATCCCTGGGTGAATGCAGAGAGGCAAGTGTCACAGGAGAAGTTTCTAGAAGATTCCATGATCCTCCACCTTGCAGATTGACCCTGCCATTTGTCCACTCTCGCCCATCGCACCCCATAGAAGGGCTTTTCAAGATGCATCGCACCTCCTGTGTGTATTTAGGTGGGATGCAGCGCACTTTGACCATGGAGCAGGTGAGATGGTCCAGTTTTGACCAGTTCTGAGCAGTTTTTCATGGAGAACTTCTGGGAGAAGATGTAATCAGTTGACCTTGTTCTTTTAGAGGTTGGAACAAAACTTTTAGGGACTTAAGAGCCCTTGGTTTATGGACATTTATGATTGGGGTTGCAGTGCCCAAAAATGTCTATAACAACTGTTCTCAGAGGAGTTGATCCCTCAAATTTTAATATGATTACATTTGACATTGATGCAATTCGATACCATTTATCCCATAAGATCACCTTTCAAATCTCAACTCACATCCTCAATGAGGATATTTACCCCATTCTTGCGGATGGAGGATCGTCCACTTTTATCATGTCCTTATCATGCTAGAAATCTATCGATTCTTCTGAACTTGTTCAATCAACCATTACACTCCAAGCCTTTGACAACCACACATTTTTACTAAAGGGAGTCATTCTAGCATTTTCCATCAAGCTTGGGGGAAAACCATTACCATTGATGTAGAGGTAATTGATGCCCCACATGAGTATAATATTCTCATTGGGCGCAGTTGGTTTTATGCCATGATTTTTCTCATGTCATCAATATTTTACATTCTTTGATTTAGACATGAAGGCAAGATAATTATGATTGATCAACCTGTGTTTTGCACACTGACTAAGACAACCACTATGAGTATTGTAGTGCCATTTGTTGGTGACACACCTTCAATCTATTTGAATTTTGGTTTGGGTATGTTCAAGAATTCTTCATTGATGGACATGTTTTCCATGCCCCAACCCAATAATTCTACTTATATTTCTCCCATACATATGGTTTCATCCATCACCAATGGATCCCATCGATCCATTAACCCTTGGGTGGTTCCATCTCCTTGAGATGTAGACTCATATGGTTAGCACATGTTGCTCCTAGAAAATGATATTATCTCTCTGGTGGTCTTGTTAGCACCTCTTAACATTGATTGTAAGATCCATCCCAATATGTAATATGATCAGGATACCCCGCCTTAGCAAGCCACCACTCCACCTATTTAACATGATTTCCTCAATGTCAAGTTTGGTGCTACACAAAAGGACATTTTAGAGGTCATGGATTCAATTGATAAACCAAGGGAGGATATGATTCATGATGCATTTATACTCCCTCATTTAAATATAGTGGAGCTTGCAAACAATATCTTAAATTGGTCCAGGGGCCATTTGTCGTGTCATCCAATGAAGTTCCACCCTTGGATCGAGTCAAGTCTTGGATTTTTAGTATTGAACTTGCCAATGAATTGTCCACAAAAATCCCCTTTTGTTGAGTGTCTTATACCTCCATTGTTTCTTTAGCCATCATTAAGGCATTGTACTATCTCATGAGACCACTCACTCTCTATGTCCTTGGGCAGTTCCTAATAATGATACAATTCTAGGCTTTCCTCTGGAATCATCAACCTTTAGGAATGTGACAATTCAACTTTGTTTAGTGTGGCCTTGAAATGGTGTGCCATATGATGCTTACAACAACCCATGAGTTCATAAACATCCATAGGGATCCTTGGCTTATGCCTGGGGTTGGGTACTAAATAACATAACCTATTAGATTATGTTGTACCTTATACATATGTATTTTAGTTTTGGTTTGGTATGTGACGTGAGTGCTTTTTATTTTTGAGTGTAAGTTGTTTTGGTTTGATGCTTATCATTCTTAGTGATTTATTTTCCTTTTTCAATCACATACTCATGGATTTCCATAGGCGTGCAACCATGAGGAGACCTAGAGGTTACATATGTTAATCCTCTAACTATGTTTACAATTGTCACAATAATTGAGCATTTATACAAGCATGCATGTCCACGAAACATGGATTTTGAATCACATAATTCAACACCATAAGTAAGAGATGAACTAGACATAGATAACACATCATATCCAAAAGTTCAAAAAAATGATTATAAAATGCAAAAAATAAAATTATATATTGTCCTATTCTTACTTAATATATGTTTTATTTCTTTCATTATGTGATTTAACCATGGGTCTAGTCTTTCTGGACGGTTTTTATGAGATAGGGTGGTGTTTTTATTGTGACAATTACTAGATATAGGTGCGATTTCTTGACCTCAACATAAAGGGGTAGTTATTTCCCTTCATCTCTCTTTGTATTATTGATCATCTATATTGTTTTTGTTGCACCTTAGGTCTGATCCAGCTAGGTTGAAACATTACCCTCTCTTTATTTGCATGTCATAACTTGTGCAGTAGAGCCCGCCTCCTCATAGATGCCTTAGAATAGAACCCACTTGTTATTTTTGTGTCCATGATGCATATTTTTATAGGCCCATGATTCCTCCTATAGACCTGACATGACATGAAGTGAGCTTCATTTTTCTCCCTTTTATTATATTTTGGTTATATCATGAGGAAAATACCAACAATATTTTTGTTACCTTGCGATTTTTTACGCTATCTGCTACTAATGTCTTGTTCCTACTTCTACATTGTTGTTTTCACTTTCTTCTCTTACTACCATTGCAACCACATTTGAGCTCCTACCATTTGCATCATGATTTACCTTCTCTTGGTGATTTTACCCTTCTTAGAGAGATCACTGTGATGAGTGGGTTTTCCTTGCCAACCTCTGCGCATGATCTTGCTTAAGGCAGTTCCTCTAGCTTGGAACTAGATGCTTATTGTCTATACCAGTTGTTTCTCTAAGATAAGATTCATTTGTGTTCTTCTTATGCTCGTTAAATAATGAAAGATAACGAGCTTACTCTTCTTGATTCTCTCACTTTTTAAAACAATGAGATTGATACTGAGCATACTACTATCTCTTCTTCAAGTTTCTTAAACCACAAAGAAGACACTTTACTGAGCATACTACTATCTCTTCTTTGATCTTGCTAAACCACGAAGAAAACACTTCATTAAGCACACTTTTACCCCATTTTTTATATCATCAAAATTAAACAAAAAAGGCACCCTATCAAGTATTCTTTTACCTTGTTTGGGTCGATTAAAATTGAATGAAAAAGACATTGTCGAGTGCACTTAGTTTATATTTCATTCTTGTTAATCTATGAAGGAGATACAAAAAATTAGAGGGGGGAATATTCTAGTCTATTTACAAAAAATGACAACATTTGTTGCATTTCCCTTGGACATGACACCTTTTTGTGTTGTTATCCTCAATATGGGTTATAACTTTCCTAGAAGTTGAGCCATAAATATGAGTCTTTTTACTCCTCCGGTTGGTTAATCTACTGATCGTTATGGAGCATGCTTCAATGTCTCTTTCTTTGTTGCATGATATCACATGGTTCTCATTCGTCAATGCTGCCAAGTTACCTTTTTGTTCCTTGCCACTATATATTCAAGGGAAGTCTAAACCTCTTTTGGCCATCTACGGTCCTTATTGATCTTTTGCGTTGCTCATCCATGTGTTAGTTTTACTTGGTGACTTCATATATTCAGATCATATCTTGGTCTATTTCATGTCAATTGATGAGGGACATCAAGGCCCTCCTTTGATGAATCTCCTCCTGTTGACATCAACTCATTATGTAGGAGAGGGGTTTAAAATCTAGTAGTACCTTGGCTATTGTTGTCCTCAATGGCAGATTTTCTTGCAATCAATAGTGGATTTTCCTCATTGATCCTTCATCGATCAAATCATGAATGTTCAACATCAACTCTTCTATTCATGCTAAGTGAATTGTGCTCTGTATCTTATGGTCCATTTTCATCATTGGTGGGTCCCTTCATATATGTTCCTAGTACACCTTAATGGCCAATAATCAAGTGGTTTCTACCATGCCTGACATTAACTCATATATTCACACAATGTAAATTTGCACCATCAATGTTGGTACGAAGACCTTTTTCTTTGGGACATCTCACTCTTATATGCCACCCCTCCAAAGTTGCAATGGATTATGTACAATATTGTGTACTTTTAGGACCACTCAAAGGCACCTTCCTTCTATGTGTCTAATGTCCTACCAATGTATTTTGTGACATAGATCCAATGAGTGTATTTACTAGTGGCTATGATCTCTTTATTGATGGCATGCACCTATTCTTCCTTCATGTCCATGTATTTAGCATCTCATGTCATGGATCTGATGGTGTATAGTTTTGGAGGCCATGTTCAGTTATTGCTTATTACTACTCAAGGATATTCCCACCTTGGGGATGATTTATATATGATTGAGTATTGGTTGTAAGGGAAAGTCCTAACCAGTTCCTTGGTTCTTAATTCCTTCCTTACATTTTTTTTCTTGAAGCTTCATATGATAATGTATTCAAACATAGTTTTATCTTCTTACCTTATACACCAGGGATAATTTTTTTATCAGCCCATTTTTCATCCCTAGGATGGAGAAGAGGCCTTATCTTCACTCACATTAGTTGATAGTCGATATACCGCTCCAGATCCTTGGATATTATCCCTAGGATGGAGGAGAGACTTTATGTAATAAAATTATTTGAGGGTTGAGATATCGATCCCATATCCTTCGATATTATCCATAGGATGGAGGAAATACCTTATCTTAACTTATATTAGTCGAGGGTTGAGATACCACTCCCATGTCCCTAAATATACACACTCTCGTGACTCATCATTGTATCTCCTCAGCAAAAGGGAGATGCAATGCTCTGTATCAGTTACCAAAGGGTGATGGGGTTATCAACATCACTAGTTTCCTTTAGCAAGAGTGCAATGAGGGATCAAATCTTGTAGAGTTTGGTTTCCGAAGATGATGAATTTGAACTAGGATAAGATGACTTAGCATGGGGTCAATATATGAAGTATTTATCCTTACTTCTCTTGGCCCTATTGTTCATATTCATCCTCCCATATCTATGAGAATCCTATATAATGAGACCCTTTCAAGGGGGAAAGGGACATAGAGAGACATACTTGACACCCCTATTTTGATGGATTTCCCAGAAACACTTCCTTCTACTGTTGTGGTGAGCCTCATCATATCTAGTGAGACAAGGAGGATAGGGGGCCAATGTAATTGGAAAGGAACGACCTTACATGATCCGAATTGGATCCATGAAGAATAATCAAAGTACCATGACTGTATCAGATAAGGACAAACCTCAAATTCAAGAGCACAGAGAGATCAGAAAAACTTCTAAACAGTGGCAGTTAGTAGCCAGCATGGAACGACGAGGACCCCAGTTAAAGCGTGCTGACCGAGGCCCATGCAGACTGTGCAAGAGGTGAAACTAGCACCTAGGAAGCCCGAATCAGGAAAAGGAGGCAGTTTCTGATCACTGGGTAAAACCCTTCGAAATGGAAAGGCCCCGAAGTGCTCGGTCGCATGGAAGCCGGGGAAACCGTAGGAAAAAGCGCAAAAGGCTAAAGGCGGGACCTGTGCTCCAGAAACCGGTGGTATTTATTAGGGGCACCCTTGGGCGGTAAGCAGATTTGGCTAAAACATAGCGATTCCATTCAACGCCTGACACGTGGCAAGCAGAGGAGAGAGAAAGTCGTTGCTCATCGCACGCTAACGGTCGAGCAAGTCAACTGCGCAAAATGTGCGAATGATGTTGGATCTGGGGGATCCAGATCTAATGGCTAAAAACGTGCCTGATGAAAGAACAAAATAGGTCAGGGGATTAAGCTGAGATCTACGAGGATTTGAGATCTGATTTGACCGCCGAGGTGGTAGATGACTCATTCTGTGATGTAATGGAAGAACTAAATTGACGAGGAAGAGCTGGCGCAGCTTGTAAGAGGACAAATGGTCACTCCCTATGAGCCGATGACCATGACGCAGAGACAAGGAATTCCAAGCGAACAACAACAGGCGATCCAATGGAGGAGGAAGGGGAATCAAACAATCGTGAGATCGATTGGCTTTAAAGCCATGAACAGAGAACAGAAAATAGAAAACACACCGAGAGAGGATTCCAAGAGGAAGAATCAGAGAGAAGAAGACAACGACAGAGAAAAGAAGAGATAGTGAAGCAAAAGTAGAAATACAGAGGGCTGAGATGACCATAGGTAGCGTTGAGCACCAGAGAGCTTGAGAGATTCAAGCCATTCCTGAGAGGATCTATCAGGACTAAGCACCACATTGGGTTTTCTTCCATTAAAGACCTGAAAGGTCAAGAGCTGGTAAGGAAAAGAGTCTGTGCACTCTAGTGGCATGGGGAATCCAAGAACCACCCTGCCAAGAAAATTCTGTTTTAGGAGACTCATATTGAGCTCCTTCATTGTAATTCTCTACTTTAAGACACAATAAAAGAAGGCCACCACTGAAAACTGGACCAGAGACGTAGCCCTGGAGGATAGGGTGAACTCCTTATTAACTAGTTGTGTTCTTGTGTTTGCTTAATGTGTTTCTCTATTGTTTTCCATTTTCCAGTGTCTGTGTATTTTGCAATCTGATCGATCTGTTGCCTAAAATAACATAGACACACACTAGCACATGAGTTTGTAATACCTTCATTCAATAAATCTTTAATTGAGATCACTCAAAGGGTGATTTTCAGATCAAGTGGTATTAGAGCTTTAGGCTATAAGGTTAGACAAGCTTGTGTTGGTTTAGTTGTGAATGCTCACTAGATCAAAGCTCAAATTAGGAGAAGGAGAGTTGGTCGAAACTAATCCTGAAATTGGGAGAGTCTATCCTCAGAAGACAATGTCAGAGGAAGGTCCTATGGGTCCAGACCCTCAATTCATAGAAAGTTTCCTAGCCATAAAGTCCATGGTAGAAGAAATGTATAAGGACTTTAGAAAACATAAGGATGAAGATTCATCAGGCTCTAAACAAGACAAAGGAGAAGATGAATCACATTTCCATGACCACTCAAAAGGAAAAGGGAAAGAGGAAAGCTTTCTCACACCTCCTAATAGCCCTGTACATAACAAGAAAGCATCTTTGATCAAGCTAGATGTTAAATTTGATTTGCCTATATATGATGGAGAGCTAAATGCAAAAAAGTTGGACAATTGGATTAGACAAATTGATGTTTATTGCAGAGTACAGAACATCGACTCAGACAAGAGCAAGATTCAGCTGGCAAGCCTACACCTAGGAGGCATTGCCTTGGTTTGGTGGGAAGGCAGAACCCAAGCTGACCTGAAAAGACATGGTAAGACTATCTCTGTCTGGAATGAATTTGTTTTTGCAATAAAAAAATAGTTCTATCCATTGCCTACATGCAATAAGCCATGATGAGTTGGCAAACTCTTCGGCAGTTGAAAGGGCAAAGTGTGCAAGGGTACACTCAAGAATTTAGAAAGAAAGCATTGATTCTAGGAATCCCATTAGACTCACCAGAGACTCTGTTGAAGTACATTGGTGGTCTGCATAGCTACATGAGGCATACCATCCTCATGTTCAATCCCACTAGTATAGATGAGGTATCTGTACAAGCTACTCATCTAGAAGCTAGAGGAAAGAATGGAAATCCAGAAGTTGGGGGACCATCCCAACCCACTGCAAGCAAGAGCAAGGAGAAAAGAAAGCAGAAGTGGAAAGCAAGGAAGGCTAACACTGCACAGAAAAGCAAGGCTTCATGCACTCACTGTAAAAAGGATGGGCATGATGATGAGCATTGTTGGATTCTGCATCTAGAGCTGAGACCTAAGAAATTCGAGGGCAAGAAGAAGAAGACTGCTGCAGATATTCAAAAATATCTGGGGTCAGACTTGGGAGATGAAACAACCATTGCAACCACAGGTATAAAAGGTAAGAGTTCTGAAGCATCTACAAGTAATTCTGCACAATCTATTACTGATGAAGAAAATGAGAGAAAAAGACGTGAGCTTTTCCATATTCGAGTTATTTCCAAACATCAAAAGATTGATACTTTGTTTGATAGTGGCTCGCAAGTAAACTTAATTTCTGAAGCAATTGTAAAGAAATTGGGATTATCAACTACACCTCACAAGAAACCATACCCATTAGGATGGTTGAATGATAAAGCACAACTACAAGTGACTAAGTGCAAACTCAAGTTTTCTTTTGGGTCAGCATTTGTAGATGAGGTTGAGTTAGACATAATTCCTTTGGATATATGTGGAATTGTTTTAGGAAGTCCTTACTTGTATGATAGAAACACTATTTTCTATAGAGATGAGAACAAGTATCTACTTGTCAAAGATGGAATCGAATACTTTATAAGAGCTCATAAGCTCAAGAATAATTATACTCTCATAAACTCAGGGCAGATGAAAAGAATGATAAATTCATGCAAACAATTCTTACTGATGGTTGTAAAGGAAAAGAAACCTGATAAAACCAATGTATTTGAGGGCTGTAATGCTAAACAACAAGCTGATTTAGAAAAGGTTGTTTCAGAGTATGATATCTTGTTTCAAGAACCTAAAGGTCTGCCACCCAAAAAGGAAATAGTACATGATATTATTTTGCAGCAAGATGCTCCATTGCCTAACATTGGAATGTATAGGTTGTCTGCTTTAGAGAATGCTGAAATCAAGAAGCAGGTGTAGGAGTTGCTCGAGAAAGGGTTCATCAGGCCTAGCACATCACCATGTGGGTCACCAATTGTCTTGGTGAGAAAGAAATATGGTTCGTGGAGAATGTGTATTGACTACCGAGCATTGAATAAGATAACAATAAAAAATTGTTATCCCCTTCCTCGCATAGATGATCTTTTAGATCAATTGAAAGAAGCTGCTTATTTCACCAAGCTAGACTTGTACAGTGGATACCATCAGGTTAGAGTTGCAGAACAAGATGCATGGAAGACTGCTTTCAAAACAAAGCAATGATTGTATGAGTGGTTGGTTATGCCTTTTGGCTTAACTAATGCTCCTGCTACTTTCATGAGATTAATGAATGATGTACTCAGACCTTTTCTTGATGATTTTGTTATTGTGTATCTAGATGACATTCTGATTTTTAGTAAAACATGGGAAGAACACTTAAAGCATGCTAAGAAAACATTAGATGTTTTTAAAAGAGAAAAACTTCATGTTAAACTCTCAAAATGTGAATTTGGAAAAACATCTCTAAATTATTTGGGTCATATAGTAGGGGGTGGTGAATTGAAGATAGGTCCCTCTAAAGTGGCAGTCATTGTGAACTGGCCTAAACCCAGGTCTGCTACAGAAGTGAGAAGCTTCTTAGGGGTGGCACAATATTGAAGGAAGTTCATTTCTAACTTTTCCTCAATTGCAGCTCCCTTACATTCTTTAACAAGATTGAACAAGGTGTTTCAGTGGGGAGGCAAACATCAGAAAGCCTTCGACACCTTGAAAGAAAAGATTAGTATAGCACCTGTACTAGCACTGCCTGACCTGCAAAGACCATTTCAGATCCAAAAAGATGCCAGTGACTATGCCATGGGAGCAGTGTTGACACAACACGGTAAACCCATATGTTATCATTCTGAGACTTTTAATCCTGCAGTAGTTAACTATCCTACATATGATAAAGAATTGTATGCATTAGTTCAGAGTGTGAAAAAGTGGAAACATTACTTAATGGGTAAAGAGACAATAATACATACTGATCATCAACCACTTCAATATCTACACTCCCAACCTAAGTTGCAGTAATCAAGACACTATAGATGGATGGGTTTTCTACAATAGTTTCATTTAGTCATCAGATATAAAAAGGGCATACACAATAAAGTTGCAGATATGTTATCTAGACCCATTATAAATGTATCTACTATACTTAAGCATAATTCTGTGCTACATGAAAGCTACATTGAACAGTATGCTCAAGATATAGATTTCAAAAATGTATATGCAACTTTGTGTCAAGGCAAATGGGTAGAAGAATTGGATTATCATGTAAAGGACCAACTCTTATACCATTGTGGGAAACTTTGCATTACACAAATTGAGAGAGTAAAGATAATTAGAGAAGCACACACTTCTCTGATATCAGGTCACTTTGGGGTAAGTAAAACTATTGCACAGCTACAAAGATTTTGTTATTGGCCAAAAATGAATGAGACAGTTTCTAGATATGTAAGAGGGTGTACTATGTGTGCTAAAAGCAAGCCCAGCAACAGAAAACAAGGCTTGTACACTCCATTACCAGTACCTTCTCACCCTTGGGAAAGTGTTTCCATGGATTTTGTTGGAGGACTACCTAAATCTAGGAAAGGTCATGATTTTCTATATGTTGTTGTGGATAGGTTGAACAAAATGTGTATTTTGATACCTTGTAAAAAACAGATTACAGTTGAACAAACTGCAAAACTGTTCTTGAACATGTATGGGTTCATTTTGGATTACCCACTTCCATTGTATTTGATCGAGACACCCGATTTGGGGGGAAGTTTTGGTTAAGTCTGTGGGAATTGATGGACACCAAACTGAAGAAAAACACTGCTTTTCATCCACAAACTGATGGCTAGACAGAAGTAGTTAACAAGATAGTGATCCAGTTACTCAGAGGATATTGCAGCAAAAATCCTAAGCTTTGGGATGGACATTTGTGTTAGGTGTAGCATGCTTACAACAAAGCAAAACACTCTTCTACACAGAGATCTCCTTTTGAGACCTGTTTTGGTTTCACCCCAAGGTCTCCTTTGGATTTTGTCTTTGGTAAAGATACCATAGTTGAGGGACACAGTGATGTGGACAGGGCAACTAGGTTCATTGAACAAATCTAGGAGATCCACCAGGCAGTACAACAACAACTAGAAAAGAGCCAAGCCAAATACAAGGCTAGGCATGACAAGCATCGGATGGAGCATAGTTTCCAAGTTGTTGACCAAATCTGGCTAAATATCAGCAAGGACAGGATGCAAGGTGAAGGTAAAAAGCTAAAGCCCATTAGGTATGGACGTTTTAAAATACTTGAGAAGATTGGTGAAAATGCTTTTCGCCTTGATCTACTAGCTTACATGCACATCTACTCAGTTGTAAATGTAGATTGCTTGAGATTGTTTGAACCCTCTCTAATTGAGGATCTTGAAGAGCAAAGTCATTTTCCTTCTATTAATGACCTGCTACCTAAATATGTTAATGAATTGCAGGAAGACACATTTCTGTATAGGAAGTTGAGGATGACGCGCAAAGGATATGTTGAGTACCTCAGAGTAGGGCTCAAGGGTTCAAAGACGAGCAACAAAGTGGATTGAGATTGGACAAGTGAGACAATAGTACCCTCACTTAGTCGATGCTTGAAAACCAACTTCTGGTCATCCAAAAGCTTTTTCAGTGGGAAGGCCGTGATCCGAATTGGATCCATGAAGAATAATCAAAGTACCATGACTGTATTAGATTGGGACAAACCTCGAATTCAAGAGCATAGAGCGATCATAAAAACCTCTAAACAATGGTAGTTAGCAGCTAGCGTGGAATGACGAGGACCCCAGTCAAAGCGCGTTGACCGAGGCCCATGGAGACTGCGTAGGAGGCGAAACTAGCACCAGGAAGCCCGAATCAGGAAAAGGAGGCAGTTTTTGATGCGTGATTAGCGCTTAGGGAAAAACCCCTCGAAATGGAAAGGCCCCGAAGTGCTCAATCGCATTGAAGCCAGGGAAACTGTGGGAAATAGCACAAAAGGCTAAAGGCGGGACCCGTGCTCCAGAAACCAGTGGTATTTATCAGGGGCACCCTTGGGTGGCAAGCGAATTTGGCTAAAACCTAGCGATTCCATTCAGCGCCTGACGCGTGGCAAGCGAAGTAGAGAGAAAACCGCCGCTCATCACACACTAACGGTCGAGCAAGTCAACTGCACGAAATGTGTGAATGACTTTGGATCTGGGGGCTCCATATCTAACGGCTGAAAATGTGCCCGATGAAAGAACCGGATTTGACAGGGGATTAAGCCGAGATCTACGAGGATTTGAGATCCGATTTGACTGCCGAGGTGGCGGATGACTCATTCCGTGATGTAACTGAAGAACCAAACCGACGAGGAAGAGCTGGCACAGTTCGCAAGAGGACAAGTGGCCACTCCCTGTGAGCCGATGACCATGACGCAGAGACAGGGAATTCCAAGCGAACAACAGCAGGCGATCCGACGGAGGAAGAAGGGGAATCAAACAATCATGAGATTGATTGGCTTTAAAGCCATGAACAGAGAATAGAAAACACACCGAGAGAGGATGCCGAGAGGAAGAATCAGAGAGAAGAAGACAACGACAGAGAAAAGAAGAGACAGTGAAGCAAAAGCAGAAAGACAGAGGGTCGAGCTGACCACAGGCAGCGTCGAGCACCAGAGAGCTTGAGAGGTTCAAGCCATCCCTGAGAGGATCTGTCAGGACTAAGCACCACATTGGGCTCCTTCCATTAAAGACCAGAAAGGTCAAGAGCTGGTAAGGAAAAGAGTCTGTGCACTCTAGTGGCGTGGGGAATCCAAGAACCACCCTGCCAAGCAAATTCTGTTTCAGGAGACTCATATTGAGCTCCTTCATTGTAATTCTCTGCTTTAAGACATAATAAAAGAAGGCCACCACTGAAAGCTAGACTGGAGACGTAGCCCTGGAGGATAGGGTGAACTCCTTATTAACTTGTTGTGTTCTTGTATTTGCTTATTGTGTTTCTCTGCTGTTTTCCATTTTCCAGTGTCTGTGTATTTTGCAATCTGATCGATCCGTTGCCTAAAATAACATAGACACACACCAACACATGAGTTTGTAATACCTTCATTCAATAAATATTTAACTGAGATCGCTCAAAGGGTGATTTTCAGATCATTACACCAAGGTATATATGTAAGCATTGGTTATTTTGTTAATATAAGTTACATGATATCTCTCCCCCCCCCCCCCCCCCAAAACTATGTTGTTATGTGTTTCGGATATGAATACATTTGCATGTTTCTGATTAGATCAATGATTGTGAACTAACAACTGTTCATTTGGAGACAAGATATTCATAATTTGGTTGTGGTGTGTGTAGGTTACAAGAATTGGTCAATAGAGCAAGATCTTTAGAATTGGAGTAGGGTTTTTTGTGGTTGGTCCGATCATAAAACAACACCAAATAGCAAATGAAGAAGGTATGGAATTTGTTAATCCTCTTATTACCATAAATATAAAGAGATGCATGCATAAGGTTTAGGAGAAAACCATAATTAGTGTATCATTATTGTCTAGTAGTTCTAGGGGAAAGATATATGGGGCAATAACTCCTTTTCTAGTAGGAAATTTTATGCAAACACATTTGTTGATCATCTTGAGAATATTGAAATGTTTCCCATATCACTTCATTATTATTTATTTTAACCATAAAGTAGATATATCATCATACACTTAGGATTATCAACGAACCCTCCTAACGATAAGATGCCAAGGAGTCATTTTTCTCCAAAACCCCTTCTCACATGTAATATTATTAAATCCATCTTTAGGTAATAAAAAATAATTCACTCTTTATACACTTCTTGTTTTAATATTTTTGTTTCTACAACGTTTTTGGTTCAGATCTCATGCATGGTGCAAGTTATTGGATGTATTTATTTTTCTCTAGGTAGAGTTTCTAATTTAATATCATATATTTGTTTGTACTCTAGAGCAACCACTAGATTATTATTTTTTCCCCTCCCTTATTGTATGAAGTGAAAAATAGATTAACAACTCCATTAGGATAATAAACCAATTTCAAATTCTTGGTTGTGGATGTGTGGGTAAACCTTCCTTCCTCCCATTTCTAGATTTTTGGGTCTATTTTGGTGCATTTTACCCTCTGTTCGATGAATGCAAGTTATAGGTACTTAAAACCTTTCAAGACAAACTTAGGATTGAACACACATATCTCCAATAGTATCCAGGTTTAGTGGGGTATAACTACATTGACAATGCATCTAAATGGGACATTATCTACATTGACCAAATAGAACTTTCAAGGCCATTATCTACAAGGGCAACACATCCACCTAAATATGTTTCCGCATTAGGCCCAAAACAAAAATTTCTCTATCTTTTGGGACTTCTTTTAGCTATCTAATAATATTTATGCCTAGTAGTGTACTCTTAGGTACTCCCTCAATAAATTATCTCCTTTCATAGATCTAAAAGATTGAGAACGAAACCCCCTGAGGTTTCAATACCTCTCCATCAATTGATCTTGTTGCTGTTTGATTGTTGTTTGTCCATTGTTGTAAGAAATACATTAAACTTGTAGGTTTTTGAATAAGACGTAGGACATATTTTTCATTTATTTTGGATAGGAAAAATGTCATCTTGTTACCCTAGTACTTTTTATTAAAGTATATCTTTGTAGGAAGCATTTGTCCTTGGTTTTTTCATTGTGAATATTTTCTTTTTGTTTCAACCCCATGTCATATATTTTTGTTGTTATAGCTTGTTTTTAATTTCCAAAAATAGAAGTTTAAAGATAAGTAATGAATCCCTTAGATCCCTTAGTACCTTGGTTTCCAATATATCTTTTTTTTGTTGAGATTTTAATTGCTTGAGAAACTAGGTTTAGAGTAGGATGTTTGTTGATGTCAAAATATAATTTTTTGGCAAGTTGTTTTTAGATATAAGAGTAACTTATAAGTAAATGAAGAATAATTTTCACTCAAGTATTTAGTTACTTTCTCTTATTTTAGATTCCATTTCAAGTTACAAGTTACTTTCAATTTCCAAACAATTTCCATTTATAGTTGTTCACACCACCATACATGCCCTAGCACACCCTAAAATTATGTTATTGTATTATGACACCAAGATCAACCTAAAAATGAATTATTAGTCTAATACACATCAGTACCACTTGGTAATCAAAATGAAATTTCTAGTTAGGTTAGGATCCTAGGAACATGTATACAAATAATTTCCCTTAGTCATTTCACATCAAAACATAGAGGTTGACTTATGGTACTTTCAAGATCGTTTCTATTGGACATGGTCCCAACTTGTTTAGAAACAATGTTGAAAAATGTAACTAGTATTGACATTCATAATTGTTGTCCAACTCGTGACATGATGTAAGTCTTATGTATTTGTCAAAAGAAAGAAAATGAAAAATTATTGTAAAAGAAAAATGATTTTTATAAGCATGGGTGCTTCTAGGATTGCGTCATGTGTCATTATCCTTGTCATTATGTTCTAGATCATTCTTGGGCTTCTTATGTCAATAAAGAAAAAATATTTTCATGTAAAATTGTCATATATACCTCCTTCACCAAGTTGACCTCATCTCCTAACAAGTCGACCTCATTGAAGGAATTCAACCAGAAAATGAGACTATATTATATAAGTGGTGAATTCAACCTATTGTGGCATCAATCAATTAAGGAATTTGATTTGTGATTTCTAAGTGAAGAAAAGAGCTTGATGAACCTAATAAGGAAGTCTATATCATTACAAAATGAAGAAGAGCAATAGTGAAGAAAGGAAGAGACATTTGTCTAACAAAAGAAACATAAATTTTTTGTTTTTCTTCCACACACGTGAGAGAACTGAGGAGAGTTGCAGGGCTGAAGGAGCAGGCCGAAAATAAGAAGTTTTAGAGAGGACCGAGATCCTATTTGATTTGGATTTTAGAGTTTTACTTATCTTGACTTTGTAGATATTGACTAGAATTTGATGAGTCTTCTTGGGAGGCTGAATTGGTAGATTGAAGGAGGTATTTGTCTTGGTCAAAGGGTCTTGGTTGTCTCATTTGATTTGGTTCTTAAAGAAGAGAAGATTTTTTTTGGGTTTTCCCCTAAGAAGAGGATTTTTGCCTTGGCTAAGAGCCTACATACTATGTCACTTATTGTCTTGATCTTCATGCTTTTGATTTTGATGGTTGCTTGATGATAAGAAGATAAATTAAGAACTAAAAGAAGTTAATAAGAATTCAAATACATCACAAGTAATTATCAAGATAAGAAAACCTTTCCACCTTTCTGATTTTCTAACATGCTTTTAGAGCTAATGTGAAATAGAAGAGGAAAAAGATAGCTTGAATCAATAGCTGTCATCATCTTAAGGAACGTTTCAAGAATAGTTTTCAAGGTAGATCATAAGGAGAAGTGAAGTATTATCTATTCAATATTTGAAGATCAATGTTTAAAGGACAAAGGGATTCAAAATATATCAAAAAATCATTCTTTACTCTTGCCTTGTAGATCGAGACATATAATAGTAGTATCAAGGTCAAGAGAATAATTTTGAAATCACTGTGGTTAGGCAATAGACCTAGGCTAGTAATGAAGGAGTAGAGAAGGAATTCTTGTCACTAAAAAGCTAGACTGTAAACATTGAAAGAAAAATTGATGCTTTATATAAGCAGGGGGGCTTCACTCAGCGAACCTCTGACATAACATGTACATTGGCGGCATGCTAAGAAATACCCTTAATTTAAATACATATTGGAAAATATCTTTAAAAATCACATTATTTAACCCCCTACTAATATGAACCCAATACCCCTTCCCAAGTTAAAAAACCCCAACTTTCACTAGATATTGTAGGTATCCATTTTTTCATTAACATTTTTTATACCCTTTATATTTTTTCATTAACTTTGAGCTTCATTTTTTATACTTGCCAATATAAAAACCCTTAACCCCCTATTATATGCTTAATACATTTTGTCGTTTTTTCCACAATATATATCCCCCAATATGAACACACGTGGTATGTTATTTCTCCCCTAATGAAGCCCCCGTGCGTATAAGGGTCTTGTAATTCTTTTTAGAAATTCGAGATTCTTCATAAGATTTTGTACATGTTTATATAAAAAGGTTGAAACATAACAAAAGGATAGAAGTCAACCCTTAAACTAGTAAAGAGGTTTCTCTTATACAAAAGAAAGGGATCAATTTTTTTGAAGATATAATAGGCCTACTTCAGTGGTTAAAGCCCTAGTCAACATATCATTATCACATTATCCAAAAATTTATATTATTCCTCTTCAAGACTAATGGAAGCCTTATCATTCATCAAATTATTAATATTTGTAGAAGTATCAAATTTTTTAGTCTTGAGAAAACTATTGAAAACCCTAATTTGAGGGACAAAAAGTTACAGAAAAAGGCTATATGCATCTAAATATCAAGAAAACAAATTAGAGTTGGCATCTTGGTAGAATCTTCATTGCAAGTTAGCTCTTGGGAATATTTGAAGAAAAAGAAGAACAAGCATCAATATCTTGAAGTATCTCCCATATACCTCTTGAAATCTTATAAGGACATTTGTAGTAGTTTCAGATCATAGAAGACTAAGGTATGTAGTTATTGAGGTACGCATAATTGTTTTCATTTATATAAGTTCTAACTAAAATTGGATTAGGCTTTTGAGATATCCTTTTTTATTTCTAGGTTTTGTAGCCTTCATATTGTTGGAGGTTGTTGGCATCTAAGTACTAGTAATCCCTAGTTGATACTTGAAAACCCTAGACAATAAGGAAACCTTAATCATGATATGATTATTCCTTCATAAAAACCGTAGCTCTTGATTTCCAATGTTTGTAAGATAGTATATGGTATGTCATCATAGAAATGATTAGGGTTAGTATTTGAAAACCTTATGGAAGACATCCCCTAAGATATCACGAAATCCCTAGATTAACAAACTTGACATCATCCTGGTATACTTTTTTGGTAGTACTTGTCAATGAATAATGCAGGTACATAATAAGAATCAAAACAACCCTTGTGCTTTGGTAAGCATGATGAAAGGAAAGAACACAAAAGACCCTAAAATACCTATACTAGATCTAGAGGGATATTCCACCTTTTTCACAAAAGATAAGTATTCTCTATTTCTTTCATTACCCTGTTGATTTCCTCTACATATATAGCTTTATTCTTGTTACTTGATTATAATCCTTTTCCTTGTATTTCCTTGGAAGAAACATTTTCAGGAATATTCTAAAAGAAAGGATTGTGGCTAGATTCAAAGGGAGTCCTGCAAGAGGAAGCCCCACAAGGTTTGTAAAGGAAGCAGCTCAAGGTCTGTATAAGATTACAAGATTTGTAGAAGGTCTTTATCATATAAGAAGGTGAATCATTTTGTCTTTAAAATTTCTTTATATTAATGGCTCTCTCATGTCTAGGGTTTTTCTATAGAATCAAGATGATTCTTATATTGTTAGGGTGTTTGATCTCTAGATTAAATCAACCCTTGTAATAACTATGTTTTTCTATTTGTTCACTTTGGTAAAACACTAGCCTTTTGATTTTTAGGGTTTAATGATAATATCTAGGGTTTATGACAAAACCATAGTAAAAGTTGAAATAAAAGTCTAGGGCATGAAAGTGTAACCCTAGATATAAATTCTTCCGCTATGGTTGAAACCCTAACATGGCTTAGTTGTTGGATATCTAAGGTTTAATTTCTTGTTTAAAGTTTTGATAACCCTAGATTGATATAGTTAACTTCATGCTTTTGTACATATATATTTGTGCTTAGTTGTACTTGTTGATGAGGTTTATAGGTACATAGTTTTCAAAGGTTGTAAAGATGTATGCATACCTCATATTTGATGATGACCTTATAATGATGTTGAGCATGATGGAAAGATGAAGCTGAAAGAACCCTGACGACATTGAAGTTTAAATTGTTGATTTAAGATGACCTTGTTGACATACAAAGATAAAGAATGATGCTCCTGAAGGTCGATCCGATGTTATGATGATGCAAAAAGAAAAGAGCCTGCGTAGCTGGAAGAATAAATTTGTTGATGATGGACTTATCCCCCTAGTTGAGAAGGATCTTGGATAAATTAAAGTATATCCTCCATAGTTGAGAGAAAGGACTTGATGTACAATAAATACTAGGAAGAAAACATGAGATCAGAGAATAGTTAAAGCACAAAGAATCGATTTTTTTGAAAAGTGCTGAGGTTGAGTTTGGTGTTTCTTGAGAAGTGGGAAAAAGAAGCTTCCGACGAGATTTGTTTGGATATTATGATGACCTAAGTAACATTAGAATGGTTGAGGACCCCAGATTTTATGCTAGCATATTGATAGTAAGAACCAATATATTGGAAGTTTGATATTGGTTAGGGTCGTGGAGCTACAATATGTTCTAATGAATGAACAAGTAGTTAATGTGTTGATATCTCCCTGAGAAGCTTGAATATTTGATAAGCATGTTTGTATTGGTGGATATCTTTAATTTGGTTGAGCGGGAGAGATGAGTACCTTAGGTTGTGTGCCTGTATGATGGTACTTGGGAGGAAACTTTTTCTTGGTTGGTATTGAGATATAAGTTATAGTTTGGCCTTGATGATGTCTAGATCCCTTTGTGGGAGGGTATCTTGGTCTTTATGATATGGAGCTACGTTTTAGTGTTGATATATTGAATTTGATGATACCTAGATCCATGTGAGGGTGAGTGCCTTAGCATGGAGGCCTAGATAGTATCTATATCCAATTGGATTGATACGAGGGTTGTAGCCTCATGCTACCTATAGTGGTAAGTTTCCTTGATGACACCTTAGTGTCTATTGAGTTGATGTCTTGGAAGGTATCCTTGATCAGACTTGGATTGATACCTTGACATGTTTTTTTTGGTCTTAATGGTATCTAGCATTGTATATGTTGTTGTAATCTTCTTGAAACACTTCAAATTGAGATCATCCTTGTACCGGTTGAACAATTATGAATACCTCCCTAGTTAAGAGGGAGTGTTGAAAAATGTAACTAGTATTGATATTCATAATTTTCGTCCAACTCACGCCATGATGTAATTCTTATGTACTTGTCAAAAGACAGGAAAAGAAAAATTATTGTAAAAGAAAAAAATATATTTATAAGCATGGGTTTCATGCTATATTTATTATGATTATAGGTCAAATCACCCATTGAGTGATTCTAGGATTGATCCATGTGTCATTTTACTTGTCATTATGTTCTAGACCCTTCTTGGGCTTTTTTATGTTAAGAAAGAAAAAATATTTTCATTTAAAATTGTCATTCTATGTCCTCCATCAAGATGGCCTTATCTCCTAACAAGTCGACCTCATTTAAGGAATTCGACCACACAAAGAGATTATATAATAAGTGGTGAATTAAACCTATTGTGGAATCAATCAATAAATGAATTTAATATGTAGTTTATAAGTGAAGAAAAGAGTGAAAGGAGCCTAATAAGGAAGTCTATATCATTACAAAAGGAGGAAGAACAATAACGAAGAAAGGAGAGACATTTGTCTATTAAAAGAATCTGATTTTTTTTGTTTTTATTCCACACGTACGAGAGAACTGAAGAAAGTTGCAGGGCCAAAGGAGAAGTCTGAAAATCAGAAGTTGCAGAGAGGGCCGAGACCCTATTTGACTTGGATTTTGGAGTTTGACTTATGTTGAATTTGGAGATTTTGACTAGAATTTGACGAGTCTCCTTGGGAAACCAACTTGGTAGATTGAAGGAGGTCTTTGTCTTGGTCAAAGGGTCTTGGTTGTATCATTTTATTTGGTTAAAGAAGAGAATATTTTTTTTGGGTTTTCCGCTAAGAAGATGGGTTTTGCCCTGGTTGAGAGCCTACATACTATGTCACTTATTGTCTTGATCTTCATGATTTTGATTTTGATAGTTTCTTGATGATAAGAAGATAAAATAAAACATAAAAGAAGTTAATATGAATTCAAATACATCACAAGTAATTATCAAGATAAGAAAATATTTTTGGATTTTTTATTTTTTAACAAACAGGAACTCCCTTTTAGGGAGGTTAATGCCAAAGACTAGATCAGAGGTGTGATTGGGGCTCCTAGCCCTTTCATTTATTAGGAACACTGGACCACATGATTTCAAATTGAAGGAAATAAAACCTATGGCATGTGTTTGTGAAGATGGCTTAGTGACCACTTCATTAGATATCCCTACCTAGGTGGCTCTTGTAAGAGGGAGGGCAACTAAAACATATTCCTATGAGGAATTGGGCATGATTACTCAGCCTTAGTTGATGTTGATGATGATAATGCTAACTAACATCAACAAAGACTTAATATGGTCTCATCCAAATCTTCATTTAGCTTTACCGTGCGTGATTACCCAACACCTATGTTGTTTGGCTAGAGTCTTTGATTTTGATAGGATGAGGCTTGTCTGGATTATGCTCTTTTTACTTTGTTTCAAACACATAAAAACACTTATTGCACCACCTTCACATATATTGAGTGAATTGTTTTATCATTATTTTTCTTACTCCATTGCCTTATTACTAAACCTTTGAGTTAGAATTTTACATTATAGTATGACCTTTGCATCTAGTCACGATATCTGTCCCAAGATATAATATTATAAATTAAGGGGTATTATAGCTTAATTTCTTATTGGATGGACCATCACACCTACTCGATGAGTAAGGGTCTTTCTCCTTAACCCACCTTTAGGTTATAGTCCTTCATCCTCTCGTTCCCATCACTATTGAGGGGTGATGGTAAGTCTAGTTCCTCTTCTTATTTCTTATCCTATCCCATAATAATTCCATAATGGTTGGAGTTAATGCTGAAGTGAATATTGGAGCTAATGCTAACTAGCCTTTCCTACCCTTTATGGCTAGTTTGAATCTACCCAATTTAAACCAACTTATCAATGATCCTCTTTACGATAACCCTAATTGGCCCACCATTCTAACTAAACTTCCCTCAAACATCCCTATCTAAAGACACTATCCATTTGGTGTTATTTTAGTGCACTCTTATCAATTTTGCAATGTGTTGGTATGTTGATTAACCTTATAATATCTATTGAAAAATTACATCCATTCAAAATGTATTTCTTTCCTAATTTCATCTTTTAGTATGTCATAATGTTGAAATCAATATCGTGACCATTTTTTTCTAAATTACCACTACTCACTTCATGGATCATATCCAAGAGTGGCATAGGAGGAAGCTTATGAAAATCCCCAAAAATCAGTGATTGCTTATTCGTGTAATAGTTCCAAAAGTCCCTTCTTCCTCCCTTAATTAAGGACATAAACATGACCATGCCTTGAACCAAGGAAGAAGCCATTCAAAAATCCCAATAGTATGATCTGACATATTCCTAGTCAATATATCCCTATATTATTCTCCATGATGCTCCTTGTTGTCACTTAGGTGACTTGTCAGCACCAGGAGCATCCCACTCAATTGGTGGTGTTATTATATTAGTCTCTTATATTCCCCTGGACCTAGTGGATATGGTCAAGTTTATGGTGGTAAGTGTACCTCTTACTTTTACCTAAATCTATATCATATCCCTCCTCTCCGCAAGTAGGTACTAAGATGTCATATGGTACACCCCATACACATCATCATGTGCTCAAGTAAGCTTGTACTAGTCCCACTTGTATGGGGTCAATGTTGATTCCATATTACCCCCTTCCTCCTCCACAACCAACTATCCCAACACCTTTAGTAGTGGTACCCCAAGATCCAATTGGTTAACCTACACCTCCCACATAGGGACACGTGTGCACCCAACACAATTTTCCTAATCCCCCTAATCCAAATCCTAAGAATAAGAATAAGTGAAAGAGAAAAGTAATGGAAAAATCTATGGGAACCAAGGGAACTAAGCTTAGTGTGAAAATTTCTAAACTAAAATTCTATCGCTGCAGCAACTGATTTATTTCACCTACTTATTATTCTCAATAAGTTATTTACGATATTCCTTCAGTAAAAATTAAAATAAATTCTACTTCAGTTATCACATAATTACCCAGATAAAAATACATGCACAAGAATCGATCACATCGACACAATTATTTTTGGACAATTGTCCCCGAAAAAACCCAATGCGGGAAAATCGGTGCAACAAATGAGGGCTTTATTAATATTCAGTAGCAGTGGCTTTTAAAAGGAATGATTTTTACAGAGAACTGAAAGAAAACACTTGAGACTTTCCCTTTGAGAATATCTGACACTTTGGAGACCCTGCTCCCACTTCTGCGTCACTTTGATTGACCCAACGTGGCTCTGTGTCCCTCTGCGTCTCTTCTCTGAACTGCGTCTCTCTTTCTGCGCTGTCTTCCATTGCCCCTATGTCACCTCCTCCTCTATCTCTGCTTGTTGTTGAAACCCTCCTCTTCCTCCACCTTGCAACTCCCTCTAAAATCAATCTCCTCTTCCTTGAGAATCAAATTTCCTTGAGATACTGATTATCTGTTGGTGTATCTCCAAATGATCCTCAAGTCTTCTCTTATACTTTTCTTGTTGATGAATCAATGACCGAGATTAAGTCCCTAATCAATGGCTAAGATTAAAATAGACTTGATCCTTGTCTCTTAGAAGCTTCTCATCCTTATCATTATTAATACCCATTAATATTTTTATTTTCCTAAGTTTAGACTTAGGAACCCATTAAGAATATTAATTATTTTAATAACTCCTCATCTGGATGGAATTTCTCAAAATGCTTTCTGGGTCTTGGAGCTCTCATGTGCCTTAGCCTCTCCTCCAAATTTCAAGGCTAGAGAAGATATTATTCTACCATAAATCAACACTTAGTATACTAATTCCAATAGTAAGGCAAATCCAAATGCTAATAACTAAGGCCAAGGTAATAACCCCTAAACAAAGTAGGCAAAGAACCTTCATACGAAAAATATTTGTACCAATTGGGGTGTCTATGGGAGTTATATCCATGAATGTCATCTTTTACCATAGATATGTCATATGTGGGAGGAAATGTAGGCTACCAAGCATACTAACTAGCGTCCACCCTCTTCCACCCAACCCTCATCTTCACAACGAATTGTGTTAGGGAACCCTTTATGTACATAATGCTATGCAACCATGTAACAACCCTGGTGAAAAATCCATGTAATAAAAGTTAATAAAGGAAAAATAATAGCCACGATTGATGGGATAATTGTTCCAAGATGAATGTTGGGAAAAATCATAATGATGGGGATCATTGGTGATTGATTAATGGCTAAGGAAATTGGAAAAGGCAATGGAGAAGGCTTTGGAAAGGAAAAATGGCATTTTGGCACATTTATTTATGAAAATAATGGAAATTAGGAGAAAAGGAAGGTGAAAGATCACATGTTGCATGTGAGGAGGAAAATGAAGAAAATAGAGGCCTCATTAATAAAAAGGCTTATGAGGACCAGTACATAGAATTTTTTCAGTTCAGTTTTGGATCTCTCTCTCTCATACTCATGGACACTTAGATTTTTCTTGGAGCACTCTTGGAGGAGTGTGGCATACTTGGAGTTTTGGAGCAAGAAGGAAAAGTAAGAGCAAGAAAGCGCAAGAGGATGTTAGGATCAATAACTACATCAAGTTTTGCTTGCAGGTACTGAGTTGCATGTATGTTTTCCTCACTAGTTTTGGCATGCATTTCATATGCATGTGGTTTATTGGTCATAATGTGTCATTGGCATGGAGGATTTCTTGGATTGACAATGTATTTGACTAGCCTTGCAATTTTGTGGATAGCCATGGTGTTGTGGGTTCATTTCTTTGTTTTTCTAGTTGGTTCTCATGTTTCCTTTAGCTTGGGTTGAGTTACTAGTTGTTGGAGCCTTGGTTGGACAAACACTCTGGAGCCTTGTAACAACTTGGGTTGAGTTACTAGTCCTAGAGCCTTGGTTGGAAAAACACTCTAGAGCCCTTGGTGGGTTGAGCTACTAATCCTAGAGCCTTGGTTGGACAAATGCTCTGGAGCCCGACAACAGTTGTGAATTGAGTTACTAGTTCCAGATCCTTGGTTGCAATAAATGCTCTGGACGCCTGGAAGGCTTGCATAGAGACCAATATGGTGATGGTTTGTGATGTCTGACCGTGAAGTGGAATCACTGTTTGATGGGTTGAGGTGGTTTGGCATCTGGAAGCCATGAATGGTTTTGATTGATGTGTTTTATGAGATCCCACATTCATGCTTGGAATAGGGCATGAGGGTGAATGGCTAAAGGGACATCTGGCTCAACCATGTCTATGGTCAGGTGGTTCATGGAAGTCCAAAACCTAGTTGGCCTTTGCATCATTAACATGAGGTTATTTATCCTTGTTATTTCATGAGTATTGTATTGGTTTATATGTGGATTATATGGCTATTGTTTCCTTGGTATTTTTGTTGTTATTATGCTGGTTATGAACATGTATTATGAAAATGGATATGTATGTCTCTCATCATGTTTTTACTTGTAAATGAATGAACAATGTATCTATGGCCTAATAGATGAAACTGCAACTATTGTGTTGAGGCATCAATGCTTCTTAGCGATTCTTAGATAAGGATGAGACCCCTATGCTTAGATATGTTTTTTAAACCTGTAGGTTACATATTTGTGACATGTTTGACGAAATGCCTGTCATGGCTAGTAGGGGTCCAATCTAGTCCTTGTTAATATTGTTGCAAATGTATCATTTTTCTACTGTGTAAATTCGTTTCTGAGTCTGTCATTGATTTCGGGGCAGTGACTTGGGCTTTGGGCCTGAAGAAGTGGCACAAATCCCAGAGTTGCAGGCACAAGTATGAGGAGAAAAATCCCTAGACGCATGCATACCCATGCTCTGGGAGCATCTAGAGCCTCCCAGATGCATGCTTGTCCATATCAAGGGAGCGTCCAAGTGTTTAATGGTCTAAAACTTCAGTGGGACCTAGGGGCTAGTTACTTGAGTGGTTGGGATGGCTCCTGGGAGTTTTTTTGTTGATGTGGAAGATCTGTGTGATGTGTTCTATCAGTTCCACTTCCTTAAATAACACATAGGGAGTCGAATCATATCATAGTAACTTATCATCACATGTTTACCCCAGTTGGTCAGTTACTTGGGTAGATGTGGGACGAGGGTGTTACAGAGTGGTATGAGAGTGGGTTACACTCTCTTTGGGTCATAACTAATACCACATAGTGGTATCGAGAATGATTCACCCCTCATACTAGATGGGCTGTGTGTTGGTCATACATTCATGTTGGTTGCACGTGTTTATTGTTTTGTAAGACAATGTGCTTATTGCATTTGTATGGTATGGGTTATGGTTGTAGTGAGGTCACCATGGGAAGTTGATGGTGTCATTGTGCTATGTGTCATCATGAGTGTATGGTTGATTATGCATTTTTTATGCATGTTAGTATTCACATGTGGTCAAGTGTACAATGATGTGGTGGTTGTTGTCATGCAGGAGGTCATGGTATGTGTAGTTGATGTGGTCATGTATTGATGACTGGACTCTAGCTCAAATGATGGTCATATGCTTATATGCTTAGGTGTTATATTTATGTTGTCATGATTATGTTATACATGTATTATTCTTATTTTTTGATATTGCAGATGACATATCCTCCCCAAATTATGCTAAGTTACATTGTTTTGTTGTGATTTAGTTTAGTTGACACGATATACCTTGCAGGAAGAATATCAAATATGACTAGCAAGATGGTAGACTACAGTTCCCGAGACTCTCCCTATGGATCATATGAGCAACATGATGTTGGGAATTATTTTGAATTGGTAAACACACTTAGAAGCTTAAAGGAAGAAATAAGGAGTTGTAAGGAAGACAATGATAGGATCATATGGGCACAGGAGAAACAAGCAGAGGTAAATGCAGTGATACTTCAGAGTTTGTCAGAATTGCAGTGACAAGGACCCCTTTGGATTAGCCATGAACATGAGGATAGAACTAATGGGGCATATGTAAACAAGTCTCCTGGTGGGTATAGGTCAGATAGAGATGACACAATCAAAGATGGCAGGTCCTTGGATACTCCGAGTAGGAGAGGTGATGGACGCAGGTAATATTCTATTTTTGGTTCTGACATGCACTGATCGACATCGTTATCATCCTTACTATAAGAGTGACAAGGGATATTTGTACGACGAGTTTAAGAAAGAAAAGCCACCTATATTTGATGGAGAGATGAAGAAATCACAAGATGTAGAGGCATGGTTGCTTGGAATGAAGAAGTTCTTCAAGTTGCATGATTATTCAGAGAACATGAAAGCCAAAATAACTACATTCAATCTCAAAAGTAAAGCATATATTTCATGGGAAGATGTGAAGAATGTCAAAGTTATTCAAGAGGAGGAGTTGACTTGGAATTAGTTCGAGAGACTATTCAAGAAGAAGTACTTATTAGAGAGATACTTTGATGACAAGGAAAAAGAATTATATGAGCTAAAGATGGGATCGATGACAGATGAGGAGTACAGTAGCAAGTTCTTGGAGCTACTAAGGTATGTGCCTTACCTCAAGGAGGAGAATGCCAAGATTCAGAGATTCATTAGTGGATTACCAATTGCATTCAAAGACATGATTGAGTTCAATGAGAATATATCATTGAAGGAGGCCATATGAAAGCTAAACAATTTCTATGAGAAATCAAAGCGCAGATCTGAGACTAAGCTGGACTAGACAGGTAATGTAAAGAACAAAGGAAAATGGGACAAGAAGCAAGCAAGACCTTAGGGTACAGGTAATAAAGAGAATGAAACATCATCTAAGAATTTCAATTGATTTGACACAGGACATGGACTTCTCTCTGAGGAGCATAATAAGGAGCCCATGCGGTGTTGGACTTGTGGAGGATAGCATCATAGGAGAGATTTTCCACAACATCAGTGTTGTAGACTGTAGATCTACAGTGCTCAGGAGGCATAGAAAATGGGAGATGTTGGGCAGAGTATTCCTAGGATCTATGTAGCACTAGATAACAAATAGGAAAACCATCAAACATCTATAATTGAGATGGATGGTAAGCTTTGTGATCAACTTTTTTCTATTTTGATTGAACCTGGATCTAATTATAGTTATGTTAATCCTGACCTGATGGATAAGTGTGGTTTGAATAAAAAAGTGCATGCAGAGTGTTGGTTAGTGCAGTTGGCTACAGGTACAAAGAAGCGAGTTCATCACTGGGTAAGAGCTTGCAAATTTGATTTGAATGGTATGCCTACCTCAACACATTTGAATGTATTACTGTTGGGATAATAAAGTATGTTTTTGGGCATGGATTGGTTGTACCTTCATAGAACCGAGGTGGATTGATATGACAAAGCCGTTGAGTGCTTGGATGATAATGGAGAACAAAGAGTCTTGTGGGGTAAGAAGATATCAACATCAGTTAGAATGGTGATAGCTATGTAGGCCAAGAGTAGTCGCAAGAAAGAGTGTGTGTTATATGCAGTGAACATTTCTAGTGACAAAGGTAAGGAAGTTGAGGATGTAGATGTTTTGAGCAGGTACCTAGTTCTATAACAGTTTCAAGATGTATTTCCTACAGATATTTCAGAGTTTCCACCTCACAGGGAAGTATAATTTTCTATTGAGTTGGTGCTAGGGGCATCTCCGACATCAAAGGCACCTTACATGATGAGTAAACCTGAGTTGGTAGAGTTGAAGTTGCAGTTGAAGGAAATGACTGATAAGGGGTACATTAGGCCAAGTGTATCACCATGGGGCGCATTGTTACTATTTGTGAAAAAGAATGATGGTACTCTCAGGTTGTGCATTGATTACAGGTAGTTAAACAAAGTGACCATCAAGAATAGGTATCCGTTATCGAGGATTGATGACTTGGTAGATCAGTTGAAGGGATCAACAATGTTCTCAAAGATTGATTTGAAATCCAGATATCATTAGGTACACATTAAAGAAGAGGACATCTACAAGACAACTTTCCAGACCAGGTATGGGCATTATGATTTTCTTGTAGTTCCATTTGGTTAACTAATGATCCAACTACTTTTATGTGCTTGATGAATAGTGTGTTTCGTCCTTATTTGGACAAGTTTTTTATTGTGTTCATTGATGATATATTGGTATATTCAAAAAATGAAGAAGAGCATGCCGAGCATTTAGCAACAATGTTGAGATTGTTGAGAGAACATCAGTTGTATGCTAAGCTCAACAAGTGCAGTTTCTTTCAGACTGAGGTACACTACTTGGGACATGTGGTTTCCAAGGATGGCATAACAGTGGACCCATAAAAGGTAAGAGCTATCATGGAGTGGGAAACTGCTAGGAATGTGGACGAAGTGAGATATTTCATGGGGTTAGGAGGTTATTATAGGGGGTTCATGAGGAACTACTCTCATATTTCTTATCCTATCACATCATTGTAGAGGAAAGTTAAGAAGTTTGAATGGATAGAGGAGTGTACGGCTAGTTTTGAGAAGCTTAAGAAGTTGTTGACACATGCACCAGTGTTAAAGATTTCAAATCCAGACAAAGAGTTTGTAGTATCTACAGATGCTTTCAAGAGAGGACTTGGTGGAGTCCTTATGCAGGATGACATGTGGTATGCTATGAGTCACTTAAATTGAATGTGCACAAGTTGGACTACCCGACACATGATCTTGAGTTGATAATGGTTATACATGCATTGAAGATGTGGAGGCACTATATTCTTGGTAAGAGGTTTGTATTGATGAGTGATCACAATGGTTTGTGATATCTATTTGACCAAATGAATCTGAATGGTAGGTAGATTCGATGGTTTGCCACGATCAATGAGTTTAATTTTGAGATCAGGTATATCAAAGGTAAAGAGAATGGGGTGGTAGATGCTATTAGTAGGCAGATACAGGGAAATCACATAGCAGCTATGAGCTCCTATAGGACAAATTTACAGGACAAGATCTTGTAGGTAGGTCAACAGGATGTAAGGTATATGGAGATTGTGCACAGGTTGCAACAAAGTTCAGGTAGTGGTACATGTCTGAGTACAAGTGGTGGTACAAGTACATGTATAAGTACAGGTGGTGGTGCATGTACATGTACAAGTAATGGTATAGGTATAGGTACATGTAGTGGTAAGTGTATAGGTACATGTATAGGTACAGATGCAAGTGCACAGGATGTGGCATATCGTCTCACTGCATATGGTTTGGTTATAGTCAGGGACATGATATACGTGCCAAATAGAAGTGAGATCAAGAAGTCTATCTTGAGGGAGTTTCATGCAAAACCATATTTAGGTCACCCAGATTAGCAGAAGATGTTGACAACAGTGAAGAAATTCTATTATTGGTCAAATTTGAAGAGAGACGTAGCAAAGTTTGTGACTAGGTGCTTGGATTATTAGTAGGGGAAGGCAAAGTGTAAGCATCCAGATGAAATGCTACAGTTGATATCGATTCTAGAGTGGAAATGGGAGGTCATTTCCATGGACTTTATAACATGTTTGCTGAGGACACTGAGATAAAATGATTCCATCATGGTAATGGTGGATAGGTTGACAAAGGTAGCCCAATTCATTCTATTTAAGTCTACATTCTCAACGAGTGATGTAGCATAAGTCTTCATCGGGGACTTGGTCAAATTACATGGAGTTGCAAAGAATATTATGTCATATAGGGATGCGAAGTTAACTTCCAAGTTTTGGAAGGAGTTATTTGCAAGTTTTAGCACAAATTTGGCCTTTAGTACAACTTATCATCCATATACATATGGACAGATAGAGACGGCCAACAAGATATTGGAGGACATGTTGAGGATGTATGTGATGCATCAACAATAGATGTGGAAGATTACCTTCCACTGGTAGAGTTCGCTTACAACAATGGGTACCAGGAGTCGCTGAGGATGAGTTCGTTTGAGTCATTGTATGGGAAGAGTTGTAATACTCCCATCAGTTGAAATGATCTAGTTACTAGGGTGTTGATTGGACCAGACATGTTGGTAGACATGGAGTGAGAAATGCAGGTAATCAAGAAGAATTTGAAAGTAGAAAAGGATAGGAAGAAGAGCTATGCAGATCGGAATAGGTTGTTCAAGGAGTTCCAAGTTAGGGAATAGGTGTACTTGCACATCAAGCTGAAGAAGAGATCTTTGCGGATTGGATCATGTGCCAAGCTGACACCCCGGTTTGTGGACCTTTCACGATTATTGAGAAAATTGGGCCAATAGCCTATCGACTTGTATTGCCTAGTCCATGATGTTTTCTATGTGTCATTGCTTAAGAAGTATGTTAAATATGTTGATCATATGATTGAATGGTCTATATTGTAGGTGGAGCCAAAAAGGAGAATTCCAGCTAGAATTGCAGTGAATTTTGCAGAGAAAGATGCTCATGCTCTGGAACTGAGCTATCGAGCAAGTTAAAGTGCAATGGAAGCATTTTGGGCTCGATGAAGCTACATGGGAGATGGAAGATCAAATGTGGGCTATGTATCCTTCCTTATTTGTTGGTTGAGCAGATGTTTTGTTATATGTCTTTGGTACATGTTTTGGTGATGTTTGGTATATGTACATATGTATATGGATCTAAATACCGCCATGAGATATGTTAAAAAGCTCCAATAAGAGGTATGGTGTCATGTCCTTATGATGTTATACTTGTTATGTTGTCATGTTGGTTTGCTCTTAGCAAGATGATCATTGTAAATACTCCAATGAGCTAAGTTATAAATCTCAGTAGACGATACGTTTTTCTTAGAACAACCTTGCTGGTAGTAGGTGTTGTTAAACACCGAGGACAGTGTTCCCCCAAGGGGGAGGGTTTTGTAACAACACTGGTAAAAAATCAATGTAATAAAAGTTAATAAAGGAAAGAAATAACCACGGTTGATGGGACACTTATTCCAAGATGAATGTTCGGAAAAAATCATAGCGATGGGGATCATTAGTGATTGATTAAAGGCTAAGGAAATTGGAAAAGGAAATGGAAAAGGCTTTGGAAAGGAAAAATGACATTGTGGCACATTTATTTATGAAAATAATGGAAATTAGTAGGAAAGGAAGGTAAAAGGTCACAGGTTGCATGTGAGGAGGGAAATGAAGGGAAATAATGGAAAATGAAGAAAATAGGGCCTCATTAATAAAAAGGCTTCTATAGATCAGTACACAGACTTTTGTTAGTTCAATTTTGGAGCTGTCTATCTATTCTCTCTCTCTCATACTCTTGAACACACATAGTTTTCTTGGAGCACTCTTGGAGTAGTGTGGCATACTTGGAGTTTTGGAGTAAGAAGGAAAAGGAAGAGCAGGAAAGTGCAAGAGGACATCAGGATCACCAACTACAACAAGTTTTTCTTGCACGTATTGAGTTGCATGAATGTTTTCCTCGCTATTTTTAGCATGCATGGCATATGCATGTGGTTTATTGGTCATGATGTGTCATTGACATGGAGGATTTCCTGGATTGATAGTGGATTTTCCTAGCCTTCCATTTCCTGGATAACCAAGGTGTTGTGGGTTCATTTCTTTGTTTTTCTAGTTGGTTCTCATTTTTCTTTAGCTTGGGTTGAGTTATTGGTTCATGGAGCCTTGGTTGGACAAACACTCTGGAGCCCTGTAACAGTTTGGGTTGAGTTACTTGTCCTAGCACCTTGGTTGGAAAAACGCTCTAGAGCCTTGCGGAAATTATGGGTTAAGTTACTAGTCCTCAAGTCTTGGTTGGAAAAAATACTTTGGAACCCTTTAAGGCTTGGGTAGAGACCAATCTGGTCATGGTTTGTGATGTCCAATCGTGAGGTGGAATCACTATTTGATGGGTTGAGGTGGTTTGGCCTTTGGAAGCCTTGGATGGTTGTGATTGATGTGTTTTATGAGATTCCACATTCATGCTTGGAATATGGCGTGAGGGTGACTGGATGAAGAGAGATATGACTCAACCATGTCTATGGTCGGGTGGTTCATGGAGGTCCCGAACCTGGTTGGCCTTTGTATCATTAATATGGGGTTATTTCTCCTTGTTATTTCACGAGTATGTACTGGTTTATATGTGGATTATATGGTTTTTGTTTCTTTGGTATTTCTATTGTTATTATGCTGGTTATGAACATGTATTATGATAGTGGCTATGTGTGGCTCTGACATGTTTTTACTTGTAAATGAATGAACAATGTATCTATGGGCTAATATATGAAATTGTAGCTAATGTGTTGAGGCATCAATGCTTCTTAGTGATTCTCAAATAAGTGTGAGACCCCTATGCTTAGATATGTTGTTTAAACCTGTAGGTTACATATTTGTGACATGTTTGACAAAATTCCTGTCATGGCTAGTAGGGGTCCAATCTAGTCCATGTTAATATTGTTGCAAATGTATCATTGCTCTATTGTGTAAATTCATCTCTGAGCCTGTCATTGAGTTTTGGGAAGTGAATTGGGCTCTAGGACTGAAAAAGTGGCACAAATCCCAGAGTCATAGGCACAAGTATGAGGAGAAAAGTCCCTAGATGCATGCATACCCATGTTATGGGAGGGTCCCGATCCTCCTGGAGTCTCGATCCTCCTGGACACATGATTTTCCATATCAAGGGAGTGACCAAGGGTTTAATGGTCTAAAACTTTAGTGGGACCTAGGGTGTGGTTACTTGAGTGGTTGGGATGGATCTTAGAAGTTCTTTTGCTGATGTGGAAGGTATGTGTGATGTGTTCCACTGGTTCCACTTTCTTAAGTAAGACATAGGTAGTCAAATCATATCATAGTAACTTCTCGTCACATGTTTACCTCTGTTGGATGGTTACTTGGGTAGATTTGGGACAAGGGTGTTACAAACCACATGAGAAGTTGACCCTTATATTCCATCTCCCATTCCTAACCAACCTAGAATGGGAATCACCAAATATTGTACACGGATTTTGGTGACATCAAACTAATAACTCGATCCCATTAATACGGTCCTCAACATAAGACCCAATCAACCAAGTCTACACAACCTCTTTCATCCAATATGGATATTTTCATATACCTTGACCTGGTATTAAGTCAAAACCTAATATTCTAGAGATCCCATTGAGACAAAATGCATTCAATTCCCATACACGAACCTCCCATAGTTACAACATAGTTGATAACTTAGCCCAATCCACTACTACTATGTTGACTTTAGGATTCCTCTAGATGTGTCCAACATAATGGAAGGATTTACTATCTTAATTTTTCATTGTTGACCCTTTGGACAATCAGATGTTTTTGTTTTTTATGTTGATAAAGTTGAATCTCATTTCTTTCCCCTTTTTATGGCCTTTCAAGTTCCATTTTCCATCAGGAACACCATCATCCAATGTTGTATTGTTGATGAAAGTGCATCCACCTACATGATGTCCACCCATGTATGGAATAAGTTAGGTTCAAATGATCTCATTCCATCTCATAGGCTCCTACAATGTACTTATATGAACCTACTTTATAATATCAGTCAAGGGTTGTTTACTTTTACAAAATACTCAAAAATATATATGCATTTTTGGGTTATTGTGTCGTTATTAGCTTAAGCCAATGAGTAGGTTATTGATAAATTATGTGCAAGTATTCACATATATTACAAATAAGACTGAAAAATTCATTGTAGCTGAATTAAACTAAAACTAATTTCTATAGTAATTTTTGAACTAAATAACAAGAAAACTTCTGTTATTTCTAAGTAAGCAAAAACTTTAGATAACAATTGTGCTAACTACAAGAATTCATAAATTATAGAAAGGAGTATATCTAATTATAATTCTAATACAAAAAATCATTATAGCTACTATGAAAAGAAAGAGATTGTAAATGCATGTAATAGATTAAAAAAAAAATATTCATTTGTTGCTGAATTTAACTATAGCTAGTGTTATGGAATTAAATTGATCATTCAAGTAAACAAATGGATATACAAGAAAATACATTACAACTGATGGAAACATGTCTATATTACAATTGTTGTTCAAAAAATGCATTGCAACTTAGAAATATATTCATAGAAAATGATTTATACATATGGTAAGTAGATGAAATATGTCCTAAGTACAAAAAAATAGTAACAATGTATAGTGAAAATGCATGCAAGAAAGGAAATAATTTCACAGGAAAATTTATAGGAAATTATACTAGGAAAGAATCACCACAATTGTAGAGTAGCCCTTTCTCTATAGTTAATTCGTGATTATGAACCAAACTTCAAGATACCCACAAGATGATGAACAATTGATTTATTATATTATAAAATATAATAGTAACATAATCAAAAAGTTGAACCTTTCTAGTTTAGTTCTCCTAGTTTTTATACAAAAATAAACTTCTTAACTAACACAACTACATGCTAACTTCTAGTGGTTCTTGCTTGATATGAAGGAGTCAACCACTTTTTGGTTACAATAGACAGGTGTCAAAAACTTAAAATCTCTTAAGAAAAAACGACTTTAATTGATTTCCCTCAGTTGTCCTTCTTTAACCTACTTGTAAGCCTCATGGCTTGAGCGGTTTGAAGTAGTGAAAACAAAAATGTAAGGGTTCATATAGCAAGAAAGATGGTAAAATAAATTAAATATTTACAAAATTTAAAACACATGGATGCTGAAAGAAGTTTGACAACAATGGTTTTAGTTCTTTGGGTTCCTTCTATTGCAAATATCTTTGTAGTATGGCTTTGCAGGTTGGTACAACCTTTATGTTGTAGAGAAAAATCCACAACATGAGTGTCGCCACAAGAAGCCTAATTAGCTCATAATTATTGACAAATATTTATGTAGTCCATCTTCTTCATATGTGAAAATCAAAATGGGTGTCCCATTGATACCTGCAAAACATTCATTATCCAACCAATGTACACCAAAGCATGTAAATTTGTTAACATATTATAAAAATACTTGTCCTTTTCGACCTAATCTGATCATATTAAATATGAAATGAAATTAAGATTATATGAAGGGGAAAATGGATGAAACGTGCTATTTTCACAAAAAAAGGGTGATAAAATGAAAGATTAGGGATAACAAATTTAGGCCTCATCACCATTCACAATCAAGCTCTATTTTTACAATGGTTGATGCTCTCAATGAGAAGGGTTGTACTTGAATTGTCCAATCCAAGTAGTAGGTGAGAAAGTATTGCTTAACATTGAATTTATTGACACCTTATTGGAATATAAATTTGTCTTTGGGAATAGATGTATGTATGTTGTGAATGCTATTTTCTCTTAAGTATACCATACTATGATATTTTCTCATGATTGGAAGATATTCACCATTGACCAATTTATATACCATGGTTCTAATATATCAACCTTGGGAATGTTAGTTTCCTCCATTGCTAGGAATCTATTCAATCCTTCCCATTTTGACATAAACCCTAAGAATATTAGTTTCCTACATGGCTAGGAATCAAGTCAATCCTTCCCTTTCTGACATCAACCATGGTGCCTATAAAGACTCTCCCTTGATTGGTACTTATTATGGTCCTCAACTTATCAATTACCCCACAAGTTCGTATAAAGTGTGCATGTTTTCCTCTTCTTAGGTTCTTGATAATCCTATGGGTACATCCTTGTAGCCATATACCTAGTATACCACTTCAACATATTCAACACCTGCAACTGGGTGCATTCCCACTAAACATTATCCTTTTGGAAAAATCCCTTTCTTATTTCCACCACCTGGAACCATGAGTACCGTAGTCATAGATGCATTGAATTTTCCTATTCTTACCTTAGGAATTCCAATGTTGTACTTGGATCATCCCACCCCTACATCACCATCTATGCAAAATCCTTATTTGGAATTGACACTTATGCAAACCATAGACACTACCCCTACAATTTTCATAACACCTATGCAACACTAACCTAGTTCTACCCAAGTTGGAAAAGAAATTGAAAAGGGGGCCAAAGCTAAGAATAGAATGAGCATGGACCATGTTGGACAAGTTATGGCCAATGAGAGTGCCACACCAAAAGCCCCACTACCATGTGCTTTATGTGATCTCCCTGACCACACTAGCAATAAATGTCCTTCACTTTATGAACTTAAGGAAATTCTTAATGTGGATGATTTGGAGTCTGACCCATCCATTCCTATGGTTCAAGTTACTCATCCTAAATCCTCCAAACAAATCAAATCCTTATTCACAAACCACCCCTATTATTTTTTTGATGCATATGGCCATTACTCTCATCATTTTCCCAAACCACCCTAGTTTTGCAATACCCTTGTTATCATGTGTGAATTTAAATCCTCTCATAGTGGATCATCCAGCCCAATAGTTAAGGAATAAAATTCTTTGTAAGAGGTGGGTTAAACCTCCTAATGTACTTATGAATGAGAATTCCATGAAAATCCTCTACACTTCAATCTCCATGGGATCGATTTCATCAATAAACACTTCGTTTTGTAATTGAATACATCATAACATCCCTTGCATGCCTCATGTTTCTTTAGTCCAGTATAACTCCAAATTACCATTGGGATGATCCACATCATCATTCCTACTTCTTATCTCAACAACCTAGTGCCTTTGACTAGTGTGCTAATGAATCAAAATATTTTTTTGAGAATCCATTCATTATATCCAAATCCACTCCTTAATACGATGACACCTCCTTGCAAACCCAAAATTAGATTCCCTCTAACTCATATATGTATTCACATTAAAAGTTGGCAATTCCATACTATCATTTACACTTGTATCTGTTTTTCCTTGAAATGTTCCTAGCTACTTAGAAACTATGCCGAGGAAGCTACAAACCTACCTTGATTTGAACTAGGCTTTGGACTAAAGGGGGATCCCTTCGTGAATTATCTACTCAATGTAACCACAACAGAAGCTCACATCATTAAGATTAGGATGCTAAATCTAAACTGATAAAATAATGATAATAGAGTTGAGGATAGTATTATGACATAGTAGAAATAAAAACAATAAGTCTCAAAATTTCATAGGCCTTTCTATTGGGCACAAAGTCTTGTATAGCATAGCACAAAAGATGATAATGGAAGGTGAAAGAAAAGAGAATAACAATGAGTATCAAGATTAACAATAAGGAAGTCATTGTAAACCTAAGATGAGATAAAGAAAGTTGTGGGCATTGATAAATGAATCTAGCAAAATTATGAAATGATAGAGTTTAGCACTATCTATGAATTCAATGAAAACACTCCTAAAAGTAATTTGCAAGTATATTTTGAAGATACATAGATAGCAGGGGAGGTGTATAAAATTGTTGGCTTGAAAACTTGTAAACTTGACTACAAATTACAATGATATATCAATAAAAAATATGACATTTAAAGAAGCTTAACATAGGAAAATGAAGAAAACATGGTCCTAAATAAACAATAGGTGGATTCAATGGATGATTCCATCGATAAGAAAAATGTACAAATAATGTACCATTAGGATTAATACAAAAAATACACAATCCTCCTGGCTACCAAAATTATTTCCCCGATATGAAGTCTCCCAATGGCGCCTATATGCTCATCAAATGCTAAAGTCATTCCTTCATTTCTAGAATTTTTTCCTTATAATAGTATGAAGATAAAATCCTTTGAGAGATATTGTCACACGTGGTAGCTCGATTGCCTCAATCCTTTCTAAAAATTAGGAATTTTTTTATTGGCATTTATCCTCTAGTGATTTTCTAATGCCACCTATGAGCTCCAAGACTTCTATGCATGACAAAGTACTTTATGTGATCTGGATTTAAACAAGAACACAACAAATTACATAGATAACCATAAAGAAAAATATGCAGTGGAAATAATCCTTCATTTCATTTGTGTAAAATACTAAATATGCTTACAAATAGAAATCAAAATAAACCAGCTAGGGCGATGGTAGCTTATCTCTGAGAAGAGATGTGACGACTACATGCCTTTGCACTGTGTTACAATGAGTCGCGAAGGCATATTTATTATTGAGAAACAATGGAAAACCCTAAACATCCAAAAACCTAACCCTAGAAGATGAAACACCAAACTATGGGCCCCGTTTGGGTAAATTGGTACATCAACTTACCGAGGTCGTAACTTTGGCATCCGATCTCTGTTTGACAGGTATAATAGCTCGTTAGAAAGATCTATCTAAGGATTATAAATTTTGGAAGAGCAACATCAGTTTGTAACCCATGTTGCTCCCGATTTTCCCAAAAAAAAAACGTTTAGGGCCTCAAATGGCTTTGGAAGTTTAGGTCCCAAAAAAAACTACTAAAAATAGTAAATTGTGCTACAATTATGGAAATTGAAAAACTGAAAGAGACAATTGTGGGGGTCCAAGTGGGATAGGTGGGTGGCCACCAACATCCACCTAGATCTTTCCTCCCTCCTTAGGAAGCAATGGTCTCCATTGTGTTGAGTTCCTCCATGAGATGAGGAAACTTTTGCTGAACTTGGTCCTTGGTGAGCTATTTTGCAACCTCTGATGTGTCCAGTAATGGTGGTAAGTAAGGTCGACGATGGTACAAATTGAACACTCGGTGCAAGTAAAGGAATTGGGGAAGGATGTGCTCCAAAGCATTGTTTTCCACAACCTTGGTAACGGTGTAAGGACCATGTCGGAGTGGTCGGAGCTTCTAATCGGCTCTTGTAAGGCATTCTTTCTGTAGGTGCAACCAGACTTTGTTGCCCACCTGAAGCTGGTGTGGTACCCCTGTGGGTGAGGAGAAGTTGTTTGTGTGTTCTTTCATAATCATATCCCTCTATTGCAACTGTTGCGTGGAGGGACCCTTCGTGGGGATCATGGATGTGTTGACGATCTTCCCCTTACTTTGGGAGCGAACCAGACAGAAAATGAATTTCCTAGTATGGGAGACGATCTTGCTGCATTTCTTAGCAGTGATCAAAGAGGTGGTGGTAGGTGGGGCTACCTCCAGTATCCTATATAATCAATTACCCTACGAAATAATAACAACACGAGACCTTGACTCATACACAGCATGTCACCTCCATAAGTATGGTTGGCCTAACAGTACATCACAAACATCAAGCGGTGCAACATCACACAATACCTCATCTATGAAGGGCTTGATGCTATAGGGAAGGCAACACTGCTGGCGGAATCGGAGATCTCATCCTTGGTGAAGTCACCCGATACTGTACGACTATGGGTGTGGTGTAGTCAGTAGGCCCAATCGCTTCACGATGTCTGCTGAAATGAGATTCTTTTGGCTGCCATTGCCGACAATGAATTGCAGCGGCGAACCCTTCACCCACATCTGTGAGTGGAAAAGACGCTACCCCTCCTCTGGATCTTTGGGCTCATTCTTCTGGACCTTGGCAGTGGCAACAGTGGTGCTAGGCACCGCGTTAATGATCTTCTTCCCTTTGTCATTCCCCTTGTTGGGTTCTGACTCAGGGTCGGAACATGCATCTAATTCGGAAGCCTTCAACTCGGCCACCAGCGACTGCTTGGTCCGACACTCACTTGTGTTATGAGTGGGGATCTTATGAAATTCACAACACTTTCCTGTGTCCTTCTTTGACTTTGTGGTGTTGTTCTTTTCTTGTGGCTTCGACGAGTTGTCTTGGGTCACCCTGCCTTGGCTTTGTCCTTTGGTCTTTGGATTTGCAGATCCAAAGTCTCGCTTCTTCTATTTAAACTTCTCCTCAATTTTGACAACATATTGGTATGCTGTGCCAGGCGAGGAGATGTTCAGGAACTCCATCTCTTCCTAGATGTACCTGTGTAGGCAACCGCGGTATTTGAGTACCAAATGTAGCTCAGAATCCTTGATACCCAACTGTGTGCGAAGGGTATGAAAAATGTTTGTGAACTCTGGCACATCTTGGTCCCTTCCATGTCGCAACATGGTCCACTTTATGTATATGTCCTCATAGCTTTTGACAGGGTAGTACTGCTCCTTGATGGCATCCCGAAATAAATTCCAAGTGGGTGCAGTTGAAAATAGTAAGCCCGTACTTTCATCCTTTTGCTCGCAATAGGTTTCCCACCAGTCCTTGATGTGGGGGGCTGCTTTGAGAAGAGCAAAAATAATCTTTTCCCGACTGGAAAAATCATGAACAGAATAATACCCATCTAGCAGAGTTAACCATTTATCTATGGCATCTATGTCTATTTGACCCTCGAATATGGGGATTTCAAAATTTACTTGTACCTTAAAGGGTGTGGCGTTTCCAGAGTAGTTGTTGGAAGCCGATTGGTTTCCTCTGGGTAGCTATTGAAGGATATGGGCAAAGTTGTCCATCATCGCGTTCCTTTGCCGCTCGAGGGCTTCTTTGAGCAAGATTTTGATATGATCTCCTGCCCCCTCATCTCTCTTTTCATCCTCCATGGGAGGTTGTTGGGATTTGCAAGACTGGTCTTGTAAAGGTTCAACCAGTTCAAGCCCTAACTCCTTATATCCCAACCTCATTGGGGACATGCAAAGAAAGACAGAGAAAGAGCAGACCGCTCTGATACCACTGATCTGGATTTAAATAGGAACGCAACAAATTACAGAGATAACCATAAAGACAGATATGCAGCGGAAATAATACTTCATTTCATTACTGTAAAATATTGAATATGCTTACAAATAGAAATGGAAATAAACCAGCTAGGACGATGGTAGCTTATCTCCGAGAAAAGCTATGGCGGCTACATGCCTCTGAAATGTGTTACAATGAGGCTAAAAGGCCTATTTATTATTGAAATAATGGAAAACCCTAAACATCCAAAAACCTAACCCTAGAAGATGAAACACCAAATTGTGGGCCCCATTTGGGTAAATTGGTACATCAACTTCCCGGGGTTGTAACTTTGGCATCCGATCTCTGTTTGACGCGTACAATAGCTTGTTAGAAAGATCTATCCCAGGACTATAACTTTGGGAAGAGAAACATCAATATATAACCCATGTTGCTACTGGGTTTCCCAAAAAAACGTTGCTTAGGGCCTCAAAACGGCTCCGGAAGTTCAGGACCAAAAAAAACTACTAAAAATAGTAAATTGTGCTGCAATTATGGAAACTGAAAAACTGAAAGAGACAGTTGTGGGGGTCCAAGTGGGATAGGTGGGTGGCCACCAACATCCACCTGGATCATTATGTAATGAAATGCCCATGTTTATTGATGCCTATCTTGAATTTGGAAAACCATTACATTCATCCAACTTATTTTCCAATCTTTCGCGTCAAATTCCTTGTGTTGTCACACTGAAATATATTTAGGATTTTGCAACATCATTTTGAGGCTCTTTTTCATTTTCCATAATATCTTTTACAACCTTATTTTACTAGTCCTTCAAAGGTTAGGAGATATTTTCACTACTACTTACATCCACATGATAATTTTGCGGGTTTCCATTTCCTTGCCTTGAATAGGAATTGTGTACCCACCATGAAACCTATTTTTTAACATCAGGAAAAATAGAAATGTCTATTCCACTTCTATTCTACCTTACAATGTTAAATGATTTAACAACACTAAACCTAGTATGCTCAAGATGCACACACTTAGACATTTCTTTCATTTCAACACATCCTTTTAATTTAATAAATCATGTAGGATTTTGCATATTCAAGGATACCATAGAGTGAAATGCTCCCATCCTGCCAAAACTATAGTTATAACATGATCTCCTAACCTTATACTATTCATTCCCACATGGGCCCTCACATCATCCATAGATTATAAACTATAAACCATTGATGTATTTCTAAGTTGTATTACTATATTTGGACAATTTGTCTTTTGCTCAAAGTCCTCTAATGTTCAAAACTTCTCTCTAAGTAATCTATCTAATTTTGGATGCTTTTTCAAGGGCCTACCATCCTTCCTACGATAAAAATGAAACACCTAACATTTTTCAAGACCATAAATTTTACCCTTTTTAATAGAATTTAATGATGAGCTATTCAAAATACTCATATGGATTTTCCTTAAACTTCTGCATTAATTGATAGATATATAATCTAAAAAGCACTCCATACTGCGATTATACTTTTTTCATATTTTGGTGCTAATATTCATAAATCATTATACATAGAGCAGTTGAAATCACTTTTGAGGAAATATGTTCCAAAATAGGTGGAGAGTATTCATTTATTTACTGCTCAACTTCTCTGTGCTCTTCCATGCAATACGTATAGAATTTCAAATATTATGTTGGTTAAAACCATTATCTTTCAAAAGTTCGGTACTTGGATGCTGACATTAGGGGAATTTTGAGGTAAAAAATGGGACTCAAAACAAAAAATGTACCAACAAAATTAATGTTAGGAGAACCAATAAGATTCAAGATGATTATGTCATCCCCAGGGGTAAATATTTTTTGGAGAGAAAAGAAGAAAAATACTTTTATTTATTATACTTTTGGATTATCTGCTTATAAGTTTACTGAAATGTTGAGTGTAGTCTCCTGTTGGATGCAGAATTGAATTCCACATCCAATGGGTACCCATTCTGCATACTTTTGAGTAAACCCACATCGAAAACAATTTAAAAATTAAAAAATGAAAACTGAAAAGAACACACTTTTTGTTGTATTTTCAATGTTTTTCAATGTGGGTCTACTCAAAATCATGTAGAGTAGGTACTCGTTGAATATGGAATACATTTATGCATCCAACAGGTGCCTACACTCAACATTTGAGTAAATCTATAAGGAGATAAGCTAAAAAACAATAGGAAAAACTAGTTTTCTTTCTTTTTCTTTATAAACTCATAAAGCTTATTTTATTTTCTTAACTATTATTTTATTGTTTTTCTTAGGAGGCCCATTTTAGACCCCAAAAGTTTGATAATGAATGAGGACACAACTTTGGCATGGAACTAACTAGTGAACCTTAATTTTGCTACTCTCTGCATATCATGACACTTATCTTTCCAACCTACTTTTGTAGGTGAGCTATTTCGTCCACAACAAAATGAAGCCATAAGCGTATCATTAATATTTTGAAAATTTTTCTCCAAAGCCTCATTTTTGTTACACCTATGCTAATGATACGAGCCTGAAAATCTAATGGTTTGAACCTCATGGATCTAATGTAAGTTGTATCATGATGAGTACATATTGGAGGCATGTAACAACCCCCTCCTAATTACTCACCATAACAATGATTAAGAGGGGGGCTTACTATGCTAACCAAAGATCAAAGGTGTCATTATGGAAATGGGGTCTACAAATTTCAATGTTTTCGACTCACTTAAGGCTTCATTTTTCCATCACCATTGCGTTCTTCTCGTCAAGACGATTCCAGTGATATAAAATTTACCTCAATTTAACCTTTGGATCAAGATATGTTCCCATTAAAATTTTGGTGAATTGGATAGCACCACATCATCACCTCATCCACGTGGCAACCACATGGCTATACACCTTGGCTAATCTCCTAGCGCCACATGGAAAATGGTTAATGGATGCCAACCCATTCATGGGTTTGGGTTCCACGACCTTGTGTTATATATATATACACACACTACCAAACTTGACGATTGTCATATGTTGCCAAAATTCCCATCTCTTGGACCCATTACCCAATCCTTTCACTTTATGCATTCATGAGTTGCTATGGGGTTGACCCTCCAGGCTGACCTATTTGTTGGCTTCGACATCTCCAATGATCGGAAGCATGTGTGTATGCCACCACAAATCGGAATCACGCCATCCTGTTCCTCATTAACATTCACTCCTTTTTATACTTCCAGGGAATAGCCTCACGTGATGACCTCTCTTGTGGGTCTACCCTGCACCAATACAATAATAGCAAGGATTATGTGCAGACCACTGTGTCCCAACCCTACTTCATCCCACTCCCTCCAAAGTGTGTTTCACCTTTTAACTTCTAGGAATAGGGATCTTTGAGCTTACAAGTGATGTGGGTCCACACCTCTTTGTGCAACCCTTGCTCATGATTGGTCCGTCATCAGTGTCAAGCTAACAACCTTTCCAACTCAACCCAAATCCATTTTTTTGTGACTTTTTGTGGGCTTCCAAGATGTGGCCCCTCCAGGCTTATGTCATCCTAGGCCCTTGCCCAGTTTTCAATCACCTTTCCCACTTAATCTTGGCAACTCATTAGGCGGAGATTACCTTGAGTTAAGCTTTGTAGTCTGTGACTAGCAAAAATCTATCCCTTATTCTGCTTGATAAATTACGTCATGACTATAGGTAAGGTTAAAGGTTAAGGGATTGAGATGAAGTTGCTGCCTGAGCCATTTGTGAAGGTTCACAACCATGACCCTGCCATGATAGTTCTAGGAATTTTTAAAATCACGCCAACACTTCAACATTTTTATTTAGGCTATATAAAGCACACAATTGTGCTATCCCTTCTGAGCTTACAACTAGTTCTGATCCTTAAGGTCCTTACAACATAAAACAGAAAACATAAAACAAAGACTTTCCCATTCAACTCTTCAAGACTTGCAGTCTCCTTGGTTCCTCAATAGATTATGGAGAACGAGTTGTTCAGTCCAGAGATCCCAAGGCCCCTCTTGAAGGTCCAACCAACAGAACAAGCTTACATTGGTGACCAAAAATCATATGATTCTGAAAAGGAAACAAGGGATTCTCCCATTAAGTTCAATTACTAGCCTGGACCTAAGCACCACCACTTAACTAGAAATATTACAATCCTGCAACATGTCATTTGTTTGGATGGGAATTCTAGGAAACATAATAATAGAAGTTCCTAATACAATAGTGGGGTAGAGTCGATTATTATTCCTTCACTGATAGCAGCAATATGAATGTGCATCCTAAGGGGTTATGTTGAGAGCGATGGAAACATTATCTCTAGTGGTTGTTCCGAACGAGGGTTACAGTTAGTGTTGGCTCGTTTCCGCTGTAACTATTTGATATCTGTTGGCGTGCACTGTCACTCCCCATCTATTGCTGGCTACCCTCCGTGCTTCCTGTTGTCACTATTGCCTCCTATTTTCGTAGGGCCTATTGCATTATGTCGGACATGGAATTAGAGGAGGTGGATTATTCCACCGACCCTGACCCCTATGTATCTATTTTTCGTAGCCCTAACCCTATGCCTATTTATTCATCTGCTGCTCCTTGGGAACTGAATGAATCACTTCTATCCGTCTCTCCTCTCGTCGTTACCCTCTCCATTGATTCCCTGGAGCTTGATTGCCCTCCACTCTCATCGGCGACCCTCCACCTGCTTGCTGCTTTCTCACCATCATCCACTCCTTTCGAACCCTCACCTTTTGGGGATCTATTATGCACTCTATCCTTTGTGCTCCCCCCTGAAGATGATCACACCTCTGTGCCTGGGCAACCCCTACCTATCCCTTTAATGCCTTCCACTTCTACTGTGGCAACACCCTCCTCCGTTCCATCCAGCTGCTTCGAGACCCCAATCATTAAGGTCTGACACTCTGCGCAGAATCATCGCCAGGAGAACCAGGGCTCTCCAGACCCATTGCAGGACCACCTGATTGTGCCTAGATTGAGAAAGAGGAAGGTTAAGTGTGTGAAGGCCTCAAGGAAAGACCTCACCCTCAAATTTGAGGAGGGTTTGAAAATGGGTGAAGTTTTCACTACAACTGGTAAGGTTCTAGTGGGTAGGGTTCGGGGACATGCCTATTCAGTGGAGCAGCTTAGTCTCTGGGTCAAGGAGATTGGGGGCAACATTTTTAAATATCTTCTTGAGGTGCAGACACTACCTCGTGATTGGTTTGTGCTCCACTTCCTACAAGATGAATACACCAACTAGGCACTTACTAGATACTAGCACATTGAAATGGCCCCAGTCATGTTGAAACACTGGAGTCTGCCTTTTGACCCTAAAAGAGAACAGGTCGGTGTTGGACCATTATGGGTTAGGTTGCTAGGGCTCCCTCTGCAGTACTGGTCCGAGGATGTGTTTGTACATATTTGGAATGCGTTGGGTACCTATTTGGACTACGATAAGTCTTATATCAAATCAAGGAATAGGTCTCTGGCTCGCATCTTGGTCCACCTTGATACAAGAGAGGGCTTAGAGGAGAAAATCACCTTGCAATGGAAGAATTTCACCAGGATCCAAATCTTGGACTATGAAGGAGTCTCGTTCAGATGTCGCAGGTGCCACAAAGTAGGGAACCTCTTCAAGGAATGCCCTTTGGTTCATAAGGACTCAGACTCTTCTAAGGTACTAGAGGGTGAGGCTACTAGGGATCTTGCATTTTCTCCAGGGCAGAATCCTCCAACTGCTTCATCAATGAAAATGAAGGGGACAACTAATAAAATTCCAACTTTGAGCGCTCCTCGTCCTCACTCCCCGCCAATGACCCGATCGAGGGTTGTTCCTGAGGCTGCTCGCTCCTCAGGTACTCCTTCTCTCCCTAACTCTGTTTTTTATTTTTCTCCTGCTTGTTCTGCATTGCATTTGCACACTACATCTGCATCAGTTTAGGATTACACCTCCACCTCCATCCCCTGTCCCCTCGTCTCTCATCAGTCGGTCCTCTCGACCACTCCACCATCCTTCCCTCTTGTGGTTCCACCCTCTTCTGTCAAATCAACATCTTCCCTTATCCCCCCCCCCCATCCTCACAATCTTTGTCCTTGCCTCCCTCATTCAGCGGCCTACACTTAACCCTCTGGATTGGGATTGAACCCCCTACAAGCTCCCCCAAGTCCATTAGAGGGTATAAATCCCATTTATCAAAGGTCATCCAATTAGCCGAGGTGGAAGTGGCTTTGGGTAGACAGTCATCACTTGATCAGGTACTTAGAGCTCTGAACACCATGCCTAAATCACCCATATGAAGTGGCTCTCTTTTAATTGTAGGGGTCTGGCTAGCTCACCCAAAAAGCTAGCCCTCAGATGACTATTTGAATCTGAGACTGTAGACGTTATCTTCCTACAAGAAACATTGGGTGGGGCTGAACTTATCTCCTATGTTCTATGCTCTCTAAAACATGGTTGGATCTTTCAATCCCTTGGTGTCATGGGACGATCGGTTGGACTAGACCTAGGATACAACTCCCAATCTATTTACCTCAAGGCCTCCTTGGGCGGTGCTGATTTTATTGGAATGGATATCTTCTCATTAGATTTGGGCATGGATCTTTAGATAGTCAATGTATATGGCCCATGTCAAAATAGAGAGGCCTTCTAGAACCGTCTCCTTAATCTATCCCTCACAAATTCTGAAAATCTCATTTTGGGTGGCGACCTAAACTTCTCCATTGGATATGAGGAATCATGGGGGGCAAACGCTCAGGTGGATCTGCTTTCGGATGTTATGGAGCAACTGATTGAACGACATCATTTGATGGATATCCCCATGATAAAGCCCCTTCCCACTTGGAAAATTTGCAGAATTGGGGTGGATGCCCTGGCCAGGTTTTTGGATCACTTCCTCATCAAGGACACACTAGTTCAAAGATTTCCTTATACAAACAATGGGTTGGTTCTAGAGGATTATCAGACCACTCCCCCATTTATTTGAAGATCTCTGGCCCCTCTCAAAAACCAAGGGATCCGTATAACCCATCCTCCAAGGGCATATTCCAAATGGTATTGCTGACTTTCCTTCCCTTGGAAATTTTTTGAAAGAATTTAGTCTTCTCATCTTCTGCTTTTAGCTAGACAGCTCGACTCCGGAGTTGCCAAGTTTCTTCCCTCTCCCTCAGGATTTTTGTCCGTTGTTCTTCCAAATTGATGAGTTGAGTCTTTGCCTCTGCCGAGGTAAACTCCCGTCCCTATTCATATAGAAGAGTGGCCAATGTCTGTTCAATATCTCTAAGGGTTTGATCATCCCTCATTCTTTTATCCTTATCCCAATTAATGGAAAGTCTCTTAATCTTAGAAAGATTGGTACAGAAACCTTCCACCAAAGTTCTCCCCGAGGAAGGAGGATTTGAAAGCCAGAAATTAGAGACCAATTGAATATAAAAGGGGTCTGATAGCCAGCGACAACAACTTATAACCAACTCTCTTGCCTTGGGAATTCTCATTTTTGAGAACTTTACAAGGCCCCTCCTGGTGCCTCTCTTGCTGAAATTATCATAATTGTAGGATACTTCCCTAGATTAGTGGACTTGGAAATCGTCGAGGAGCTCATTTCCCCTGTCACTCAGGCGGAACTGGAAAGTACACTGAAATGGTTCGAAAAAGATAAGAGTCCAAGGCTGGATGGTTGGACAATTGAATTCTAACTTGTATTTTATGAGATCAATTGTCAAGATCTACTCAAGGTGGTGGAGGAATGAAGGAATTCTGGGTGTATGTATGAGGCTATCAACACCACTTTCATTGACCTGATTCCTAAATCCAACTCTCCTTCATCTTTCAATGAATTTCGGCCTATTTCTCTTTGTAATTGTCTCTATAAAATCACTGCCAAGATAATTGCCAGTAGTCTCAGGCCCATCCTATGCTGTCACATTTCCCCTGAGCAATTTGCTTTCCTCCACAATAGAAAAATCCATGAAGCTATTGGCACAGCACAGGAAGCCCTACACTCTCTGAAAACAAAAAAGCTAAAAGGGGCAATTCTCAAGATTGACCTTGCTAAAGCTTTTCACCAGGTCAATTAGCTATACATTAAGATGATCCTTACTCACTTGGGATTCCCACCCCCTTTCATCAACTGGGTTTTGTGCTGTATCACCTCATCCACCTTCAGTGTACTCATAAATGGCTCAGCATCACATTTCTTCCATGCTGAGAGAGGATTGCGGCAAGGATGCCCACTCTCCCCACTCCTCTTTTTTATTGTCATGGAAGGCCTCAGCATACTCATTGCATCTGCCAAGCGGGAAGGTCAGATACAAGGGCTTAAAATGTTTGACCATTTCTTCCTCACTCATCTTCCTAAATGGAAGCATCAGGGACTCCACAAATTTCCATGAAATCCTCACCCTATTTTCCTTGGCTACTGGTATGGAAGAAAACCACTCCAAGTCTACCATTACTCTTTCCAATGCATCTCCTCGGGAATCAAGATAAACTCAACATAAATTTCCTTTTAAGAGCCATCATCTGGAGGATGGCCTTAAGTACCTGGGATTCTGGATCAAGCCACATTGCAACAGAATAGCTGATTGGTCTGGCCTATGGTTAAAATTGAAAACTGCTTGCAAAACTTGAACCACAGATTCCTATCCAGAGCTGGTCAGTTAGTCCTCATCAAATCTATCTTGGAGGCTACTCCAGTCTACTAGATGTCGCTGGCTTGGATCCCTAAAGGAATCCTCACCTAAATTGAGAAGATTTGTTGTAGATTCCTTTGGAACGGGTATAAAGAGGGAAAACCCTTTTCTTGGGTGGGATGGAAGCACATTGCCCTCCCCAAGAAATGGGGTGGATGGGGATTAAAGGACTTATCAATCTTTGCACATGCTCTTGCTGCCAAGATGGGATGGATCCAACTCACTTCACAAAACCTCTGGACTGAAGTATCCTACCATAAATACATATGGCCTCATCATCTCTTGGATTGGATTCGCCTACCCTCCTGGCCTCGATCTGAGATTTCTATGGTTTGGAAAGAAATATTAAACACCTTGCCTTCTATTAGAGAGGGGCTAGCTTGGAGAATAAATGATGGCTCATTGGCCCGTATAGGAATGGACCCATGGACCAGAGGGGGGAATATGTATCAATTACCTCCTAACCTCATCCTGTTTCTCAATTAGCGGAATATCAAAGTAATTTCACAGGTTGCTAACTTGGAGAACAACTCCATCTTTGAACAGGCTTGGTTAACAGCTCTGCATTTAGACATCCCGAAACACTGGCAGCAGGCTTGGGACGGGTATATAAATGCCCTAAAAGGATCCCATGTGCGCATCAAAGAAGGCCCCGATGATCTCATCTGGACTTCGACTGAGCATGGATTATACTCTCTTAAATTTGGATATCCCATCCTTCTCTCAGCGCGCAGGCCGTTAGCACTCCTAGACTGGTGGGGGAGGATTTGGAAACTCAAAGCACTGCCAAGAACGAAATTATTCATGTGGAACATGCTCAGGAATAAAACCCCAACTAGAGAAAACCTTATGCATCGAGCCCAATGTGGGCCACACTGGTGTGTACAAAGTAAACATGCCGAGGAAACCAACGATCATCTGTTCCTACAATGCCTGATGAGTGCCCAGCTATGGCTACAAGTCTTAAATATTCTTTTTAAATATGCTTGTTGGCAGGGTCAATCGATACCCAAGGCTTGGGATCACTAGACAACTGTGAACAACGACTCAAAACTCGTTGTCTTCCTCTCCTTGTCTACTGGTCTATCTGGTTGATCAAAAACGAGATTATTTTCAAGGGGAAAGAGGCCAGATGGCCACATGCTACTGCAAAAATCATTGCTACCTACCATGAGATTCTAGACGAGATACACATTCCTACAAATCAAAATTTATCCACTAAATCGACTGATCTCACCATTCCTTGGGAATATTTCGATGGCGCTGCCCAAGCACATGGGTGTGGAGGTGGTATCTTACTCCATTTATATGAACACCATCATTATAAAATACAAATGGGATTGGGAGAAGGAACAAACAATTATGCTGAACTGATCACCCTCAGACATCTTTTTCATTTTGCATTGGCTCACTCATGCAATAAATTACAAATCTTTGGTGATTCAAAAATCATCATAAATTGGTTCAATAACATTAACAATTGTCATGCACATTCACTCAGAAACATTTTGGATGAAATACGAGATTTCAAAGCACAATTTAACTCTGTTACTTGTCAACATATTTATAGGGAACATAACTCGGCTGCTGACAAATTATCCAAGGAGGCTACGACACATCCCAGAGGCCTGTGGATGATACATGAACAAATTGGTGAAGAACAATACCAATACTATCACCGGACCTACATTGATAGGGCATATCCTAGGGCGGAAAGGCCCTAATTTTTTGTTTGTTTATTATCAACAATTTACAGTTACACTATGTTGACTTATGGATATATTTTTGTTATCTTATGTTACTAGACATATCAAGTGCACCCTGCGTGGTGATTTATTTATAGCTCTTTTACAATGGCCTCGGCCATAACTTTTTTTGGACACTTTTTGAATGGCTTCGACCAACAGTTATGCATATTCCAATGACATCTACTATATGTAATTTTTCAAAATTAATGAAAAGTTAAGCTTTTTCCATGGGAAAAAAAGAAGAAGCACCCAATACATGAATTCCCACTATGGAGTACCTATCGAACTGATCACCATGACTAAACTAGTAATTCAAGCAGGGATTTTCCCATGCTATCTCTACAAAGAGACAACACGCTCAACCTTGAGACTTCAACCTCAACAAGAGCATAACCATGATGCATATTTGTATGGAATACAAATATTTAAATTCAATCCATTCAAGCTCATAAGGTCGTGGATCACACCAAACAAAATACATATTTATGAGACCGAGCCCTTGATAAAATGGATGTACAACCCTAACACCAGGGCATCCATGAATATTTTAAATCATCCTTATTACCACATTGCAACACAATAATGAAACACAATCTTGAAACCAACAGAGTCACCATATTGCAATAAAGAAGAAGAATGCTCATGCTATATAATTCTACACTTAGCCATCATCCTTACATGCTATCACAATGCCTTTAAAACAAGGACATGACATACTGGTCAATCCTATAAGTATGAATTACACATCCATATGTCATGTATTAATGAAATCATTTCAACCAGAAATACAATTCTCATTCATTAAGATAGAGAATACGTTAGAAACACTTATCTTATGAATATTTTTGGGAAACTGAGATCAGGACTACAACTTTCCACACAACCATACACAAGTTGTAGGTAAGTATTTATTGCAGTTGTCACCCTCAATCTAGATTCCAATGCTTGAGGTAGATTTCTCTCAAAGTCATTTCAAACCGATACTTCAGCTAAGATACAGTGGCTTGAGGTTGCTTTACCTCCACCTACTAGCTAGCAAAACTGGGTAAACACGATGAACCATTTCATGGATATACATACAAACTATTCAAGAATTTCACATCAGGTAGGGAACACTGTCTGTTATGCATAGGGACTTGCAACATCCCAATATCTTTAGGGATTTGGACACAGAGAGTTTCAATTTAGATGTGGAGAAAAAGATGTAGTTAATAGCATGGATGGTTTATCAACTATGTTACCTGCGAAAGAATAAGAGTACATCTTCCGGTATTTTAGTGGAATCATCCACTTGTGTTATTATCCCAATCCATGGAACTAACATTAGGTGTTATCAACTCACTAGCCTTGGATGCACCCATTTTTCAAAGGTTATCAACCAACATAGCCTCTAGTGAATTTATCAGCCCTATAAGGAATAACCAATGTTATGTGATTAGTAGTCAACAAGCCTCATGGATTTCTCATCTGACTATCATCATGGTTATGCTTTGTGATTATTAGTCAACAAGTTTCAGTTGGCTATCATTAGAGCCTCTCTTCTCCTGAATTTTCTCAATCCTGATATCTCCTCTTCCCTCTCAACAATTCAACTTTCTCTTTCAGGAGCCTCATGACTATTGGAAATGTAACTAGTTTTGATCTTCATAATTTTTATTGTACTCATTTCAATATGTATCTTGTGTAAAAAAACAAAAGAAGGAAAAAGTTATTATATTAAAGCATGGGATTCATGCTTCTTATTGACGGTATTCTAGGTAAAAACTTGTTCTTCATGCTTCTTGGGTTTGTTAGGTCATATCATATAGTTTCATGAGTCAAGAGAGCCAACATGATGTTTATAAGACACTTCAAAGCAAGATGTAACTTGTAAAATAATTTATTTTGTGTCTAGAAAGTCCTGGAAACCACCAAAATACAAGTCATCTCTAGTAGTTACAAGTCGACGTAAAGGAGGGAATTCAACCCCTTGGTGTAAAGTAGATTCGACCTCATTTGACACTCACTCACTCACAAGTTCGATATCTCAAGAAGAAGTTTGATTTATAACTAGGAAGCAAGATGAAAAGGAGAGTGGAGGTATAGAAGGCAAAAATAAGGAAGAAGATATGTTTTTGGGGTCTATCTCTCTCACACGTGTGAATATCTATGGTTGTTGCAGCTTCTCGGAACGCAGAAATTGTAGGTCTAAATTGCAGGAGAGTGAGTTATAGTATTAAGTTGCTGGAAGAGAATATATTTTGTATTGACCTCATCAAGATTGAAAGGATATGTCTTTCTCAAAGGAGGATCTCTTGAAAAGTTGGATTAGGGTTTCTGAAACTGCTACAGGGCTGAAGTTATAGGTCAAAGTTGCAAGGTTGAAGTTGGGGCTCAAAGTTATAATTGGAAGATGGTTGAAGCAAGTTCAAGATTTGTTGACCTGATCTACTTGAAAGGATTCCTTGAAGGATTGACTTGATACTTGGATGACTTGGTCTATGGTTTGGGTCTTTGTTGTCTCATTTGAAGCATATTCTATAAGAAGAGAAGAGATTTGTTGGGTTTTCCCCATGGAGGGATTTTTCCCTAGCATGGAGCCTATTTTTTGTGTCCACATAATTTTCTATTTTGATCTTGATATTTTTTAGATGAAAATATCTAATAAATAAACATGACAAGATAAATAATATTCACAAGTAAGTATTAAGGAATAAGGAAAATCTGAACTTATAGATATGCCACATTGTATTTTCCAACATGGTATGAGAACCAAGGTGAACAAGAAGGCGACTAGAAGGATCATATTGTGGACAAAAGAAGGGTATGTTAAGGGGAATCATTTGTAGAAGTAAATAAGGAAAGAAAAAGAAGACCTATTAATCCAAAAGAAGATGACTACACCAAGCTCTCATCAAAGGAAGGCCTGAAGAGGAATATTTCAAGAAGGTTGTTGATCTCTATCGGGAGGAGATTTATTCAAAGGCTCAATGGAAGACATCCTTGAACTAAAAAAAAATGAATCTTGGTATCATTCATCACTCATTGAAGCTGTTTATGAAGGAATCCTAGAATACATATTTTTAGGACATCATTGAAGTCTCTTTGAAGATCTTGAAAGCCCCGAGATAGTTGGAGACATCATCAGAGAAGGAAATAATATTGATTGACAAGTGAGTATCATATTGTTTCTCTATGTATAAATATCAAGGTCATATGGATTCTTTTTACAAGGAAAGAAATAAGCTCACTGGCTTAGCAAATTTTCTGGAATGGAAGAAAATGATTGACCGGGCACTTACAAAACATGAAGTAATGGAATATGTCCTCGGTGAAGTTATTGAACCTAGAAAAGACAGGACTCAAGATATAGAAAAATAAATGAAAGGGGAAGTAAGGGCATAAAGGATCATTTTTGAATCCATTAAGGATCACCTAGTTCCCTTTGTTGCTAATTTGAAGAATTACAAGGCTATTTATGACGAGCTAGTAAATATGTACTCTATAAGTACATCATGATAAAAGATGTCTTTGAGAAATAAACTATATAAAATAAATAAATCAAAGGATGAGGATATGGCCCCATTTCTAATGAATATATCTCAAATAAGAGATCAATTGTAGGGGCTTGGGGAGACAAATTACGATTATGAAATCACCATATGTGTATTGAATGCCTTGCCACCAGAATGGAAAATTTTTACAACAAGTATCTACTCTAAGAAATACTGGACTCCTTTTGATGAGTTGTGGTATCAATGTATCCTAGAAGAAACTAGGATCAAGGCAAAGGATGATATTGAATCAAATGAACAGTCTCAAGCCTTTATTGCAAGAACCAAGAAGCTGAAGAAGGGAAAGTTTAGAAAGCTGAAGAAGAAGACTGATATGTCAGAGGTTCAATGATTTGGATGCAATTAATTTTGACACTTTAAGAGGGATTTTCCAAACAAGCCAAACAACAAAATAAAGGAAAGAAGAGAAGCTCACGCAACTAAAGAAATGGGAGGACATAAGAATAAGCAAAAGAAAGAAGATGTCAAATATATTTACTATTGAAGAAGGCATCTTGTCTATCATGTTCTTTATGAAGTTGCTATTTCCTTTAGAATAGCATGCATTGTTGTTTACTCTACAAGGTTCTTGTTTTAAAAGCATGGAATCATAGATAGAAGCATGTGCTAGTGAAAGACTTAGAGTCTACTTGATTGAGTTTATTTGTAGGAATCATATAGTCTTTTAAAATTAAGAAGATTGGGACCATTTTGCATATTATTGTTCATCTAGGCATTCTAACATAATGTTAGAGGTAGTCATTTTTCTAAGGTAGATTATCATGATCCTATAAGAACCATAATTTTTGGAGGTTTCTTGGAAGAAGAATTATGACAAGGTTAGTATATATTCCATATTGTATGGAAATAATACTCTTGAAGGATGAAGGGATGTAGTTGGTCAATTTGCAAGCTCATTTTAAGGCACATATCTAGATGATTGTATGAAAGAATAGGAATTCATATTTGAAGTAACTTATGGGTAGAATTCATAGATACAAAATCCTGTAAAAGAGTTGGTCATAAATCATGCATGGTGAATATTTAATTTTATTATGTGATGCCTAAAAATATGAATTTGACTACTCTAGAATGAATAAAGGATTAATAATTTCTCACTAAAATGTATAGAATGATGTTAAACATCTATTATATTCTTTGAAAGAATATTGTAACTTGGTAATCAAGTTCGATCCTTGGGAACTTTGATGCATGAAGGAAGACTCTTGTGAAGATGATCCATGAGGATGTTGATGTTTTGAAGAGAAGGTCATCATCATGAGGTAAGTCTAATGTTAATGATTTTATTGGTTATGTTGTTAACGTATTGTTTTTCTACTTGGAATGATATTGCATGAATACAAGACAATAGTTGAGGCAAGTTGAACTGTATGGATTTAATATACGATATGTGGAATCCATTTCATTTTGGGCTTGAATTGTAGTAGTGTGAAAAGATAACCTGAAGATTAAGTTTGTAACAATCCTGGTGAAAATTCCATGTAAAAATATATAAATACCACGGATGACCAGGACACGTATTCCAAGCTGAATGGTGGGAAAGACATCCTAGTGGGTGTTCATTTGGTTGTTTATGGTTAAGGAAATTGGCAAAGGCAATGACTAAGGCATTAAAGAGGCAAAAAGGTATTTTGGCACATTTATTTATGAAAATAATGGAAATTAGGAGAAAAGGAAGGTGAAAGGTCACATTTTTCATGTGAGGAGGAAATTGAAGGAAAATAATGGAAAATGAAGAAAATAGAGGCCTCATTAATAAAAAGGCTTATGAGGATTAGTGGGCAAGATTTGGTCAGTTTAGCTTTGGAGCTCTCTCATACTCTTGGATACTTATAGTTTTCTTGGAACACTCTTGGAGGGTGTGGCATACTTGGATTCTTGGAGAAAGAAGGCAAAGGAAGAACATGAAAGCGCAAGAAGGTATCAACATCAACAACTACATCAGATTTGTTTGCAGATATCGAGTTGCATGTATGATTTCTTCACTAGTTTTGGCATGCATGGCACAAGCATGTGGTTTCTTGGTTATGATCTGTCATTGACATGGAGGATTGCATGGATCGACATTGGATTGCCTAGTCTTGCCATTTTTTGGATAGCCATGGTGATTGTGGGTTTACTTTCATTGCTTTGTTTTGGTTGGTTCTCATTTTTCCATAGCTTGGGTTGAGTTACCAGTCGTGGAAGCCTTGGTTGAACAAACGCTCTGGAAGCCCTATAACAACTTGGGTTGAGTTACTAGTCCTGGAAGCCCTGGTTGGACAAACACTCTAGAAGCCCTTGGCAGGTTGACTTACTAGTCCTGGAAGCCTTGGTTGGACAAACGCTCTGGAAGCCTTGTATAAGCTGTGGGTAGAGTTACTAGTTCTGGAAGACTTGGTTGGACAAATGCTCTGGAAGCCCTGGAAGGCTTGGATGGAGACCAATCTGATGATGGTTTTTGGTGATGTCCGACCATGAGGTGGAATCACTGTTTGATGGGTTGAGGTGGGTGGCCTCTAGAAGCTCTAGATGATTTTTGATTGATGTGTTCTCTGAGATCCCACATTCATGCTTGGAATATGGCACGGGGGTGATTGGATGAAGAGAGACTTGGCTCAACCAATCTATGGTCGGGTGGAACGTGGCAGTCTCATCTCTGGTTTGTTCATTGCATTTATTAATGAAAAAATTCATTCCCTTGATTTTCATGTGCAAATGTACTGATGTATATATGGATTTTTATGGTTGATATGTTTATTGTATTTCTGTTCCTATTATGTTTTTTTATATGCACATTTACCCCGGAGGTTGTTACAAAGTTAATACAATAAGGAGATCATTTTCATGAGGAAGCTATGATCAACTTTAAGTGTGAAAAGTCTCAATATAATTCCTTCTTTGATGATGACAAATGAAAATGAAGTCCTAGATTAATGACCTTGATCCCGTCATAAGATTAAAGAAATAAGAGGGCTCCATGATACCTTGGAAGGAAGAAAATGCAAAGGAAAGAGGGAGCCATGCAACTATAAGGAAATAATAACTAATACTCTTATGAAGACAAGCTACAAGGCTTGTGGTTTTGAATTCCAAAATAGAAATAAAGTTTGAAATATCCTTTAGATTTGAGAGGCATAAAAGGTGTCTCCTTGAATAGGACCAAGGATCTATTACTTTTTCAATAAGGAATGGAAATATCCTCTCTGGTTTAGAGGGAGTGATGATGGATGTCACATGTTCATTCCCTTCGTCATGTATCATGCAATTGACCAAGACTAATAACCGTAAGTCTAAGTGAAGGCCTTGGAGAGAGAATGGTGGAGGATTGGATAAGCATCTCTAGTTTCCTTGAGGACCAATAATCCAAGAAAGGAAAGGGATCGACACTCTTTGAGGATAAGACATGTATCTAAGATAGGAGTAGTTGAAGAGGAAATATATTCTTTGAGGATTGGAAATCCAAGATAAGAATATTCCTAAAAGGACATACCTTGTGAACATCTAGATGGGGTATGTGCCTTGTATAGGTAGTGATATATCTCACGTAAATCCTACCAACATAATGCTCTTGAATGAAGATGAGCTTGTTTATTTAGGCCTCACAGAGAGTGTTGGTCATAATATTGATACTTATAGTTGTCTTATCAATCTGAATCTTCTAATGAAAACTCTTCAGTTTGAGAACAATGTTGTATTGGTTGTATAATAATGAATACCTCCCTATTGAAGAGGGAGTTTTGGAAATGTAACTAGGTTCAGTATTCATAATTGTTATTGTACTCTTCAATATGTATTTTATGTAACAAACAAAAAAAAGCAAAGAAAAATGTATTATTTTAAAGCATGGGTTTCATGCTTCTTATTGATGTTCTTATAAGTAAAAGCATGTTCTTCATGCTACTAGGGTTTGTTAGGTCATAGGATATATTGTCATGGGTCAACAGAATCAACATCATGTTTATTAGACCCTTCTGGGAAATATGTAACTTGTAAAATAATTTATTTTGTGTCTAGAAAGTCCTGGAAACCTCCAAAGTATAAGTTGGCCTTTAAAACTACAAGTTGGCCTAAACAAGGTAATAAAACCCCTTGGAAAGGCTACATAAAGAAGCATATTTGACCCCATTTGACATTCACTCACTCACAAGTTCGATATCTCAAGAATAAGTTTGATCTGTAGTAGGGAAGAAAGAAGAAAAGGAGATTGAAAGTATAGAAGGTAATAAGATATATTTTTGGGCTTTATCTCTCTCACATGTGAGAATATCAAGGTTTTTGCAGCTTCCAGGAATGTCGAAATTGCAGGAGAGCGAGTTGCATTATCAAGTTGCTGAAAGAGTATATATTTTCCATTAACCTCATTTACCTTGAAAGGATTTGTCTTACTCAAAGGAGGATCTCTTGAAAATCAATATTAGGGTTTCTGCAACTACTATAGGGCTGAAGTTATATGTCAAAGTTGCAGGGTCGAAGTTGGGGTACGAAGTAGTAGCCGGAAGATGATTGAAGCATGATCAAGCTTTGTTGACTTGATCTACTTGAAAGGATTTCTTGAAGGGCTGACTTGGTACTTGGAGGAGGAATTGGTTTAGGGTTTGGGCCTTTTTTTTTCTCATTTGAAGCAAATTCTATAAGAAGAGAAGATATTTTATGGGTTTTCCCCTTGGAGGGGTTTTTCCCTGGCTTGGAGCCTAATTTTTGTGTCCACTATCTTTTTTGTTTTGACCTTGATATTTGTTTGATGAAAATAGATAATAAAGAAACAAAAGAAGACAATAAGATTCACAAGAAAGTATTAAGGAATAAGGAAAATATAAACTTATATCTGCCACATTCCATTTTCCAACAATGACCTCCCTACCTTTTCCTTTTTCCCCTTCCTCTGCCTATGCGTATGAGCCATTTGTGCTTTTATAAGCACCTTTTGGCCTATTCTACTCTCTTCCACTAGAGCCTCTCAGTCTCCCATCTTCTTTTTTTAATAGGAACCTCCTAACCTCCTCTTTTCCTCAGTGCACATCAAGTTTCCTCCATATATGATATAATGTGAATAGAGAGAGTCCCCTTTCCTATAGCATGTCAGAGAATGTAAAAACTAAGGAATGATCTCTCCTTTCCCTGATTTTTTGTTTTCACTTCCTCTGTCTTCTTAGCCATGATGGTTCTCTATTTTCAAGTGGTATATAGGGTCTAACCAATCTTGACAACACAACCCATACCTTTCATTAAATGTTTGTCCTTTCTTGCATGTAGCCCTTTCCCAATAGGGACATTGGTCTGTCCTTATCTATCAATCTAATTTTAATACACAATCAGCTCCATTAAAACTACTCAGTCATCCCATGACTAATATTTAAAACAATCAACTACCTCAAGCAATCTCCATCCTCAAGTAATGGAACCTGTGTCCCTCTCTCAACCATGTAATTTATCAAAATATATTTACATTCCATACACGAGGATAAGAAATTGGGGTGTTACAAACCCCTCCCCCTTGGAAGAACATTGTCCTTGGTGTTTTGTATCCATATGTTATACAAAATACATGCTTGAAACAAATTCATACTATTTATGGAGCTTTATATACATACTTTTGTACAGTATTTACAACTCACATACTTAGTTACTTGTCCAAAAACTAAATGGATATATTTATATACTCATTAACTCTACCATATTTCTATGGTGTTTTGCAACTTTCTTGGTGCTTTTACTATGCACTATGATATCTCCAAGTTATTTTATTCCTCTTTCTGGCCCGCTTCATTCACCCCATCTAAGAAATTCCCACGCTTTTATGTAACATGGTATACAATCTCTCATGAGATTCATTATAGGAAATTTTCAAAAAATTAAATTATACCCCTTGCCTTGTCCTTTGAATGGATCATGTGTCTCAAGAGCTCCTCTCCATTACACCACAGTGACTATGCAACAGTTATTGATGAGCTCATTTATCAAGTGTTCTAAACAATCCCCAACTGTTACACCATAGTGGCTACAAATCAATGTAGAGGTTCATGTAGAGCACAAAGAGTATCAATTTAGCCTTGGAGATAGATATATAGATTTAGAGAGATGGATATGGAGACATGGATATTGACATCTTGCCAGGAACCATAGTAAGGAGGTTTTATGAGATGCATTACTCTTGAAGGAATGAGAGTACAATCTCTAGTAGCTTAGTGGAACTTCCACCTACCATTAGAGAAAATTTGAGGTCTAAAATGGGCCTCCTAAGGAATATTATAAAATAATAGTGGAAATAATAAAATAATATTAGATGACATCATCAAATTTTAGAGAGAGAAAAAAAAAACCACTTTTTCAACTTATCTCCCTACGGTTTTACTCAAATTTCTATTAGGAACACTCATTGAATGCATAATTTAATTCCTCATCCAAGTTGTACCCATGTTTCATACTTTTGATGGACCCTGCTACATTAAAAATGAGAAATACATGAAAAAATGTGATTGCAATCATGTTTTTCATTTATTTCTCATTTTTCATGTAGAAGGGTACATAAAAAGTATGCATCATGGGTGCTCCTTGGATTAGGATTAAATCATGTATCCAACAAGTTCTCCCACTCGAAATTTGAGTAAAACCATAGAGAGATAAGTTGAAAATACAGGTTGAAAAAGTAGTTTCTTTTTTTTAATCTTTTTACTTTTTTACTCACAAAAATGGTGAATAATCCCCCATGGTTGATGTCATCATATTGAATCCTATTGATTATTATCAAGTTTATTTTGGTTGCAAATTTTTGTTTTGAGGTCCATTTTAGACCTCAAAATTTCTATACTATGATTCTCATCCCAATCCCATGGAACTACATCAAGTGTTATCAGTCCACTAGCCCTGTGTGACTCCACCACTCAGAAGTTATAAACTTGCATAGTCTCTAGTGGATTTATCAACTTTATGTAACTAGAGTCAAGGTCAAGAGAGCCTCCTTTTGATCCATTTTCATGGTTTCAATGTCGTTGTCCATTATCCCCTTGGACCAAACTAGCCCACTTGGATGTCACATTTCCATTCAATTAGTCATGGGAAATAAAATATCAATTAGGATCGGAGTTCAAATAACATCTTTTATGGTTGTTATATCTAGGAGTGATGCTCCAATATAGATCAACAATGGTATTTCCTGACCCACCACCCAAGTTCAACCTTCCTTATTTATTCATGTTCTTTATTTATGCATAGGGCCTCCTTAGATCTCATTCCAGAGCCCTGTGTCTTTCTTGCCATGCCCAACCAATGCTCCCAAGGCACCTGAAGCATGAAGAATGAAAGAAAAAATCCAATGAAAAGAAGGCAACCATAAAAATAAGAAATTCATGATAACAATCATCAACTCACACAACCAAATAGCATGGCCATGCACAATCCAACAATAAAAAGGAAATTTGAGCATGAATCAATCAATGGACACAAAACATAAAATGTTAAACCAACATAACAAATCAAAACCCATGAGTTCTATAATTTCTAAATGTTTCATGAGTAAGGCTCCATCCCAACCCTTCTACAATTTCATTCAATTTCCTCTACTACAACCAACCACAACAATTAAACTCAACCACTGCACAATTTATTTACAATTTATCACAATGCTTCAATGACAGCAAAATGGATATGTAATCCATATCTACTCTACCATTTCAACCATTAATTCCAGGTGATTAGCGTGTGTATTTTCCACCACTGTGCAGATCCTAGGCATGTTTCGAGCTACGTCCTCCACTATTTGTGCTTCTTGCATAATATGCAATCACAATTGATTTATCTATATCTAGGGGGGAATCTCTACATAGATGGTTCTCCCTGCATTTCTAGCATACTAAGGGATTCTTCTGGGGTCCATCCTCTTCTTTAGCCTAATCATGTCAGCCTATAAAAATTATGTTGGTCTCCTATTAGGTTTCACCTCTATTGGTGGTGGAATTTCTTACCTTTTCCTTAGGCCACTGTATAGAAATTCCCTGCCTTTTTTCTCAAATTTTGAGACTTCCTTTTCCCTTAAGTCAACCTTAAGATTTGGCCCCCGTCTAGACTGCTCGTAGTAGTGTTTCAAATTATTAATGGAATCATTCAATATTAAGGGTTCCCACAGTTCAATTCGGCGTCTAAAGGTAATATATAACCCACTGATAAATATTTCGATTTTGGCCTTATCATATTTGACATACGACACATATCTTAATAGTTCTAGGAACTTGGTGGCATGCTCATCATCCATCATTTCTCATATCTTGATTTCATAAAACTCTTTCTCTTTGCTATTATAATATCGTTATGATAAATATTGAATTCTAAAGAGCTTCTCAAATTCACTCCATGTCAATTCTTCTTTAGAAATCCCTCTGACATTATTCAAGTCTTCTCACCAAATGTCTGCTTTTCCCTTCAAACTATAGGTGGCAATATTGTCTTTCATGTTCTCAGAATTGTCATGGATTCTAGAAATTTTCTTCATGTCAAGCAACCAAGCTTCCACATCTTCAAATTTCTTTAGGTCTCCATCAAATGTGGGTATCTTGACTTTCTTAAATTCCTCGGGCATATATCCCTTTTCTCTGCTTCCTTGATGATGGTGATGGCGATGAGAGTGATTATGGTGCCTCCTAGTAGTAGAGCTGGAGTATCTAACAAAATGATGCACATAAGTGCTAGTTCTTCCTCCTAGGGTACTCAGTGGTGCATTTCCCTTCACATTGTCTTCACTCTCCCGCCTATGTCTCTTCCTAGATCTACTACCATCCTCCCCATTTATTTTCACTTCGAACTCATGAAGGCTTATCTTGTCTCTATGGTTAGTTCCCAACTCATGTTTCCTTTTTCTCTGTAATTCTGAGAGGCTTTGCAGTATGAATGAATTTATCTCAGCTTCCCTCTCTTGGGCTCTCACCAACTTTTAATTATCTTCCTTGAAGCATCTGATCTCAACCCTTATGCTCCTCAAAGTATCCTTCCAATCAGGATATTTTTTCCCACCCCCTTGGCTAATTGATATTTCTTCTTCATTTGTCTTGGCCTCTTTATTTCCTTGTTGTGACTTATCAAAACCATATTCTACCATCTTTCTCGTCATTTCTTGGCCTTCAAAATTTATTTGGTTCCATCCTCTGTTGTTATGGGTGATCTTCATCTTATGTTATGTGTTGTTACACACATAATTGTCACATTTATTCAAAATTAAACATACAACAATTGTTATCACCTTGGTTCATTGTTGGGAATTTGTTGGTGCAACACTAGTTGAATAACACGTTGCAAGTTATCACATCAATAATAATGAATTCATATCAATCAATAGTGCCATTCTACTATCCCAAATCAAGAGGTAAGTACAACACTAATACATGCATGTAATCCACCACAGGCTGAATTTTAACATCTAAATATTTCTTTAGTTAACTTTCTAAAATTCAATATGAAGCTACTTGCAGGAGCCCTGCCTTCACTTGTCCATGATAGAGCCCATCCAATCCACATATTGAACTTGGATGATCTGACACCAATTTGTAACAACCCCCTCCTATTTATTCACAATAAGATAGATTAAGGGTGGGGGGGGGGGCTTACTATGCTAACCCAAGATCCAAGGTGCCATTATGGAAATGGGGTCTAAATTTTTTGATGTTTTCAACTAACTTAAGTACCAAGTTTGACATCACCATTACATTCATCTCATCAAGATGATTCTGGTGATATAAAAATTTACCTCAGTCCAACCTTTGGATCAAGAGATGCACCCATTATAGTTCTAGTGAATTGCACAGTGCCATATCATTATCTCAGCCACATGGCAACCATGTGGCTATATGCTCTGGGTAATCTCCCAACACCACATGGAATCTGGTTAATCTTTGTCGACCCGTCCATGGGTTTGGGTTCCATGACCCCACTGTATGAATATATATATATATATATATATATATATATATATATATATAGATATATATATATATATATATATATATTCATGATCCAACTTTATGTTCATCATCTATTACCAAACTTCTCGTCTCCCAGGCCTATTATTAGGCCCTTACACTTTATGCATTCAAGATTTGCTCTGGGGTTGGCCTATCCATCAACCTACACATCTCCAATCAACATCTTATCAGGTGCGTGTGTATGCCACCATAGCCTAGACTCACATTATCCTACTCCTCCTTAACTTGCGCTCCTCTCTATACTTCTAAGGAATAGCCTCATGGGTTGACCATGTCTCAACCCTATGTCATCCTACTCCCTCTGCAGTGTGCTTCACCTTTAAAATTCTAGGAACAAGGACCTCCAGGATTATGTGTGATATGTGTCCACACTTATCCGTGAGACCCTTGCTCACGTTTGGTCCATCATGGGCATCAAGTTGTCGACCTTACCAACTCAGCCCAATGTTTATCAGCCTATATCTTCCCTTTTGCATGACTTTTTGTAGGCTTTTGGGATGCAACCCCTCCAAGATTACGTCATCTGGGCCCTTGCCCAGTTGTCGATCTCCTTTCCCACTTAATCTTCGCTGCTCATTACACATGCCTTACCTTGAGTTAAGCTCTATGGTCTTTGGCTAGAAAACATCCAACCCTTACTCGACCTGATATATTTTGTCATGACTACAGGTAAGGTTAAAGGTTAAGGGAGTGAGATGAGGCTACCGCCTAAGCGATTTGCAAAGGTTCACAAATATGGCCTTGCCATGATAGTTCTGTAATTGTTTAAATTCATGTCAACACTTCAACATCTCTATTTAGGCTATATGAAGCATGCACTGGTGTTATCCCTTCTGAGCTTACGACTAGTTTTGCTTCTTTAGGTCCTTACAACATAAAACACAAAATACGAAACATGGACTTTCCTGTCTAGCCCTTGAAGACTTGCGGTGTCACATGGAATAAGTCGATCTTGCGGACAAGATAGACCTTCCTAGAATCTAAAGAAGACCTAATGACAAGCAAACCAACCAGACACTATCTTTCTCTAAATATGCTTTGATAAACAATAGCAAACAAGTGTTTTTAGGGCCTACCTTAGGTCCAATGCAAGCTTGTGGATGCCCTCGCTCCTTCGATCCAAATGAGCTCCTTTTCGCGAGTCTGCAAACACAAACAAGGCAAACAAATTAAATAACACCTGTAAAGCCAATTGCATAAAACATATTTAACATGAAAGTCAAGGAATCCATGAAACAAATAACATAAGATACTTGTTGAGAAAAATGAGTTTGATTGTATTAATTCAAAAGAAGAAGAACTTTACAACCTTTGCCTTGACGCTGTACAAGCTCCTCCCAGGGTCCAGCAAGAAGTCTCCTCTACTTTAACAAGTTTCACTCACTCCCCAATGAAGCCAAAAAGATGTGTGATCTCTCCTCTTAAGCTCAACTAGGAAGTCTTGATTTCACCAGCATTTACCCTCAAAAATGTTCAGCTTCTAACCTCTCTAGAAACCAGCCCAATGCCTGTATTTATAGTGCAATGGAGGGAGGTTACTAGGTCCTCCTTCAAAGGGATAAAGCCCTCCTTCAAAGGGATAGCTCCTCTCATCAAGGGATTAGCTCCTTCTCTTTTGGGATGCATGAACCACCTCAGAGCGAACAATCCACGTCAAAATTCCTTCTAGATGTTGGCATTATGATACATATGTTGTACTTGATGGCAACCCACTCATCTCAGATAATAAATTATAGTGTAGAGAAAAAGTTCACGCACTTTCATGCAAGGAAAAGTGCGTATATGTTGGAGAACTTACCTTTGGTCCATGGTAGTTAGTCCTTGGTATTTGAACCTATGAGGAAAAGCGCGTATATGTTGGAGAACTTACCTTTGGTCCATGGTAGTTAGTCCTTGGTATTTGAACCTATGAGGAAAAGCGCGTATATGTTGGAGAACTTACCTTTGGTCCATGGTAGTTAGTCCTTGGTATTTGAACCTATGGTTTTGGACCATGGTACCTCGTCAAAAGTGTTGATCTCACGTACTTTCATGGTATTAGTACAATAGTTTTTTGATCCTATGGTTTTGGCTCGTGGTATTGATCCATGATTTGAGGAAGAGCTTGCCTATATAAAGCAAAGGAGATCATTTGGCTTGTGTGTTTTTGGGTTGAACATCTTATGAGAGCTAGATCTGAAATACTATGATCTCTTGGAGTAATGTCTAGATCTAAATAAGGCGAATCTATTGATGGGTTGAGATCACTTCGGCGCATGATCAGATTTGTAGATCTGACAGTCTGGGTTATTCTTGAAGTCTTGAAATTATCTATACCCGCAGGTACGCAAGTGCAGTGAAAGAAAAGCGCGGAGATACGCAGGCGCAGAAGCGCTGCAGGTGCGGAGGTACGCGGCGCCATAGAAGGCGCAGCTGCGGAGGTACACGGCGCCACAGAAGGCGCAGTGCGGAGGTGCCACAGAAGGCGCAGTGTGGAGACACCACAGAGGCGCCACAGAAGGCGCAGTGCGGAGGCGCCACAGAAGGCGCAGTGCGGAGGCGCCACAGAAGGCGCAGTGCGGAGACGCCACAGAGGCGCCACAGAAGGCGCAGTGCAGAGGTGCCACAGAAGCCGCAGTGCGGAGATGCCACAGAAGGTGCAGTGCGGAGGCGCCACAGAAGGCGCAGTGCAGAGGTGCCACAGAAGGCGCAGTGTGGAGACGCCACAGAGGCGCCACAGAAGGCGCAGTACGGAGGCGCCACAGAAGGCGCAGTGCAGAGGCAACACAGAAGGCACAGTGCGGAGGCGCCACAGAAGGTGCAGGTGTGGTGGTCGCGGCGCCACAGAAGGCGCAGGTGCGGAGGTAGTACAGATATCCGCAGATCTATACCAGTGAAGTTGTGATCCCTGCTTAAAATTTGTTTTAACTGCCTTTGACTATTCTGCAGGGTTTTGGGTGCATAACTGATGTTTGGTTACTGGTATTGAGTTCAGATAACAACATGATTAATGACTTATCTTTATGTACTAGATCTGGTTGATAACTCTCATGATATCATTGTATGTGTATGGATCTGGTGATTGGGTGATTTAGAAGATTGTTTGATTATGTGCTTCAATGTTGTTGTTGGGTCCAGTATGAAAATTGGATGAAACGTAGCCTTTCAGATTATGTGTTGTGCTTTAGTGTATCTAGTATGAAAATTGATGAAACGTGGTACCTGGAGGAGAGACGATTGTAGGCCGGCGCCTACATACTAGTATCTAAGCTAGTACAAGAGCTAAAGGAAATCTTTGGAGCATTGTAGTAGGTAGTAGCCTGCGTACTAGTAAATGGATCGGCTAGTACAAGAGCAAAGGGGGTTGTAGCTCCCGTACTGGTATAAGACTGCACTTGTACAAATATTGTAAAAGGATTTTCTTATTAAGAAGAAGATTGAGATGACTTGCAGCAGGTGGTTTTCTCCCGCATTGGGTTTCCACCTTATATCATGGTGTTCATGTGTGTGCCTTATGTGTGATGATCTATTCTATGTTACTGCATCTGTTAATTGATAATATGGTTGATAATGTTCTAATGCACTCATTGAAGATCAATTAACTTAATCGTAAGAAGTTGTGGAAGTAGCATGTATGAATCTGATTATGGAAATGGAAAAAGTTTTATTAATGTGATAATACTGATTCACCCCCCCCTCTCAGTGTTATTTCCAACAATTGGTATCAGAGCAGGTCCTTTGATAGAAGCTTGATCGCTTGAAGGAGATCCGTGGAACAATGGGAAAGAAGCTTAAGAAGAAAGCATCTAAGAAAAAGAAGTCATCTCAGAAGAACTATGAAAGTGGAAGAATCGATTGGGGATTAGGCATAAGAAGCTCTTCAGATTCAGAATCATTATCAGGTATGAATGTGTTATCCTCTGATGTTCCAGCTATATTTCCTTGTGAAAGAGATGGAAGTGATAGTGAAACTATTGAACTTGCTCTTATGGGTGAACAAGAAAGATATCAAATAGAGGCAGAATTTAAAAGGCTGACAGACAAAATTAGAGATCAACAAGATCTATTGAACAAAAGGGAATGTGACTTCAAAGAAGAAGCTACCAAACTAAAGGCCCAACTAGAAGAAGGAAACAAGGTAAGAAAACTACTCAAGGACAAGGAAGACCAATGTCAAAAATTGCAGCATGAAGTGACATCATTAAGAAAAGAAGTCAACGAAAGAAGCACAACCATCAAGAAACTCAAAGATGGATCCAGCTACTATGAAACTCTTGAAGCTACATTCCTCTCACTAAAGGGAGATCTTGAAGAATCAAAGAAGCAAAATGAAGATCTACATCAAGCAATTGAAAAACAAGACAACGAAGTCATCAGCTTAAAATCCCAGCTGGAATATGCCTTCCAAGTTTGTCAAATGCAGCAGGATCTGAATGAAGAACAAGAAAAGGAGATTCTCAATCTAAGGGAACACATGGAAGAAGGAAGAAAAGCTGAAGAAGATTTGAAAAAGCAATCTCTTGAAAAGGAAGAACAGCTTCAGGTTGAGGTAAATATCTTGAAAGGTAAAATAGAAGAAAAGGATAAGATTTTACGATTTCAAGATAGCTCTAAAGTCTTGGATGATATTCTTAGTAGTCAAAGGTCTCCTGCTATAAAGACTGGTCTTGGTTTCCATGAATCGGTTGAAGGTGAATCTAGTTCACAAGGTGAAGCAAGGAACTCTAAAGAGAAATCTAAAGTGATCAACAAAGAAATGAAAGATCCATCTCATCATCAACCAAGGAAAGAGATTCCTCAAAGAAAATCCTTTACTCCTCCTATGAATAATGTTGAATGTTATGTATGTCATAATCTTGGACATGTTGCAGCTAGATGTAGAAGAAGAAGAGTTCAAGACCATTATGCAGAAAGGTCATCTCAATCAAGGTACTTTTATGGATATTGCTTTGCTTGCAATATGTTTGGTCACAAAGCTGCTGATTGTTACAGGAGGAATATGAAACATGTAAGATGTTATGCATGTGACAAGCTTGGACATATAGCTAAGGAATGCAGGAACAAAGTGTGGGCACCATATCAAAAGGAGAAAATGTCATCATCACGCTTGAAGATATGGAGGAAAAAGGAAGTACAGTCAGAAAAAGACGGCACAGCACAACGTACAGACAAACTAGAATCAGAGGGAGCTGAAAGTACAAAACTTCAGTGTCCTGAATCTCATATGCAAACTCCATGAAGGAAAGTCGCGTATATACGCGAGTTGGATACTGCACAATCGCGTATATGATTGTTTGAAGAAAGGCAGTAAGAAAAGTGAAGTTGATCTATGAAGTATGATCTCTCGAGCATAAAATCAGATCTGAGTATCTGATAGATGGCACCAGTTTAGGGGGAGCATATGTTCTTAATGCATTGTTGGCATTATGATCCTTGGTGACAATGCTTATGATTCATCTTGCTATGGTTATGAGTTGTTCACATGGTCCTTGGATCAGATTTGTGGTTGATTCTCTAATGATGCTTGCATGGAGTCTTTATTGTTCTTGGCACATATATGGATGAGGATTGTTGGCTGGATTCATGATTGACTACTCAAAGTTGCATTGTTGGAGACATGATGATTATGAGATCTTACCTATATGATGATAGGTTGTTTCGTACATCTGTTGATTGATGCAGATGCTTCCATTTGATGACTCTTGGTTCATGTAGATCTGGATGGTTATGAATGAGTTGATGCAGACGTACCTTGCTGTTGACAGATACTATGAAGCAGATCATACAGTGTTGTTGCTGATGTTTATCTTAGGTGATTGGTCTTTATGTCTCTATTGTAGTTATCTCTTCAGGTCATGTAACGGCCTATGTTTCCCCACTATGCCTGGGATGAATGATGTTATCATATGTAAATTTTTGTATTACCATTGTGATGAATGTATGTATTGAGTCTTTTGGTGATAGGAAGGTCATTTATGATATATAGAGTCATGTTCTTCTTGTAGAACATCTTTTTGCAGACCTTGCTTACAGTCAGGGGGAGCTTGAGCATGAGCAGCACTATATAGCAGAGCAGATATTTCATCTTGTTCTCAGAAAGAGCATTATCAGATTGGAGCACCATGGCATATACAAAGGGGGAGTTCATTCAGAGACTTCAGCAGATCTGGTTTATAGTCAGGGGGAGCATGTTCTTAGGGGGAGCATAACCCTTTGCCCTTGATGTCAAAGGGGGAGAGTGATTTGGTGTTGTTGCCATCAAGTCCAAAGGGGGAGATTGTTGGCATTATGATACATATGTTGTACTTGATGGAAACCCACTCATCTCTGATAATAAATTATAGTGTAGAGAAAAAGTTCACGCACTTTCATGCAAGGAAAAGCGCATATATGTTGGAGAACTTACCTTTGGTCCATGGTAGTTAGTCCTTGGTATTTGAACCTATGAGGAAAAGCGCGTATATGTTGGAGAACTTACCTTTGGTCCATGGTAGCTAGTCCTTGGTATTTGAACCTATGAGGAAAAGCACGTATATGTTGGAGAACTTACCTTTGGTCCATGGTAGTTAGTCCTTGGTATTTGAACCTATGGTTTTGGACCATGGTACCTCGTCAAAAGTGTTGATCTCACGTACTTTCATGGTATTAGTCCAACAGTTTTTTGATCCTATGGTTTTGGCTCGTGGTATTGATCCATGATTTGAGGAAGAGCTTGCCTATATAAAGCAAAGGAGACCATTTGGCTTGTGTGTTTTTGGGTTGAACATCTTATGAGAGCTAGATCTGAAATACTATGATCTCTTGGAGTAATGTTTAGATCTAAATAAGGCGAATCTACTGATGGGTTGAGATCACTTCGGCGCATGATCAGATCTATAGATCTGATAGTCTGGGTTATTCTTGAAGTCTTGAAATTATCTATACCCGCAGGTACGCAAGTGCAGTGAAAGAAAAGCGCGGAGATACGCAGGCGCAGAAGCGCTGCAGGTGCGGAGGTCCACGGCGCCACAGAAGGCGCAACTGCGGAGGTACGCGGTGCCATAGAAGGCGCAGTGCGGAGACGCCACAGAAGGCGCAGTGCGAAGGCGCCACAGAAGGCGCAGTGCGGAGGCGCCACAAAAGGCGCAGTGCGGAGACGCCACAGACGGCGCAGTGCGGAGGCGCCACAGAAGGCGTAGTGCGGAGACGCCACAGAGGCGCCACAGAAGGCGTAGTGCGGAGGCGCCACAGAAGGCGCAGTGCGGAGGCGCCACAGAAGGCGCAGTGCGGAGACGCCACAGAGGCGCCACAGAAGGCGCAGTGCGGAGGCGCCACAGAAGGCGCAGTGCAGAGGCGCCACAGAAGGCGCAGTGCGGAGGCGCCACAGAAGGCGCAGTGCGGAGGCGCCACAGAAGGCGCAGGTGCGGTGGTCGCGGCGCCACAGAAGGCACAGGTGTGGAGGTAGTACAGATATCCGCAGATCTATACCAGTGAAGTTGCGATCCCTGCTTAAAATTTGTTTTAACTGCCTTTGACTATTCTGCAGGGTTTTGGGTGCATAACTGATGTTTGGTTACTGGTATTGAGTTCAGATAGCAGCATGATTAATGACTTATCTTTATGTACTAGATCTGGTTGATAACTCTCATAATATCATTGTATGTGTATGGATCTGGTGATTGGGTGATTCAGAAGATTGTTTGATTATGTGCTTCAATGTTGTTGTTGGGTCCAGTATGAAAATTGGATGAAACGTAGCCTTTCAGATTATGTGTTGTGCTTCAGTGTATCCAGTATGAAAATTGATGAAACGTGGTACCTGGAGGAGAGAAGATTGTAGGCCGGCGCCTACATACTAGTATCTAAGCTAGTACAAGAGCTAAAGGAAATCTTTGGAGCATTGTAGCAGGTAGTAGCCTGCGTACTAGTAAATGGATCGGCTAGTACAAGAGCAAAGGGGGTTGTAGCTCCCGTACTGGTATAAGACTGCACTTGTACAAATATTGTAAAAGGATTTTCTTATTAAGAAGAAGATTGAGATGACTTGCAGCAGGTGGTTTTCTCCCGCATTGGGTTTCCACCTTATATCATGGTGTTCATGTGTGTGCCTTATGTGTGATGATCTATTCTATGTTACTGCATCTGTTAATTGATAATATGGTTGATAATGTTCTAATGCACTCATTGAAGATCAATTAACTTAATCGTAAGAAGTTGAGGAAGTAGCATGTATGAATCTGATTATGGAAATGGAAAAAGTTTTATTAATGTGATAATACTGATTCACCCCCCCCTCTCAGTATTATTTCCAACACTAGAAACCTCTAGAATTAACCCAAAGTGAGTTTTTTAAGATAAAACTTGTGCCTTTTGACTTTCACAGGGGTCCGCACCTACACCGTTAGGGACAGAGCGGGCAGGTCCGCAGTTTTTGTACACAGAAGGTGCGGGACCGCAGGTGACCATGAGAGAAAGTGCGGAACTAGAGTTACATTGATTTTTAATGTCTTTCTCTCATTTCCAAAGCTTGATTTGAAGAACTGAGGTCTGAGACTTGCTTAGGAGGACAGTACAAGTGATGATAGACCCATACTGACTGCAAATAATCATGGTGACGATATTTTTGTGTAACAGATTGCCCCCTAAAGTGCGAAGTCTATAGTAGATGAGGATTTCTTATCATTTAGGAAGAGTGAAGTACTTTATCATTTCGAGGATCATCTTGTGGAGAGCCCAGTTGGAACCTGTAAAAACATTCAATGCAAGATATATATATGAGATCATATCATCGCTGAGGTAGGCATTCCCATACTCAGATCAAAACTGACTAGAAAACTAACTACTGCTCTGATACAGGAATGATCTTGTAAAACATCACAAGTATAGACTCATGTGGACACAATATGGACGCAGCCATCTGTTTATGAATAGTCCATTATATAATGAATACAAAATTCCTCGCAGCCTGGATTGTGGAAACTAGATCCAGGGTCTTCATTTCTACTTCCTGAAACAGTACGATTCTATCCATGCAAATGAATGTGGTGATGTCGAACATGGTAGAAACCACTTGATTACCATTCAATGATGTAAACTGTTAACAAGTGTGAGAGAAACCACCAGTGATGTCAATGGCTCTCAAAGTACCCAGTACAGTCCATGAGATGCCAATAAATGTGTTGATGTCGAACATGTCACGGAATCCTTTGATCGAAAGTCAATGATGTAAATTGTCGTCAAAGGCGAGAAACCTGCCATTGAGGCATGCAGACTTCAAGGTACTGACGATTCCTAGATCATCTTTCTAGATAATGAGCTGATGTCGATAGAAAGCGATCCGTCGTAGGCAAGCCCACAACACGAAATCATAGATCAAGTTGAAAAAATTTAGTTGCAAGGACTGACTCAGGGATGGTCAAGATGGATGACAGATATTTTGCAGATGAATGGCTTATTGGTAGTGACCTCTTAAACACATAATGACACGACAGATGGTTTGGTGACAATTGACCCAAAGTTAATACCCAGAAACCGGCTGAAGACTTTCAATGTGGTTTGATCAACTGTTAGGCAAAGGATTTCCCAACCCAGGTGAATGAAAGTGTCGTGTTCAAGAGTGGTTACAAAGTATGAAAAACAGGCTCATTTTTCTCTCTTTTCCCCCACCATTTCTGGCAAGTACCTCTTTATTTTTGACAAGCTTGACGAGGATAACATTTTCTTGATTATAAGCTCATCCTTCGGATGAGTCCAACTTAGTTTAAATTCGAACCCTAAGAAGGAGTGGTTCGTTCCTGTTTGTAATTGAACAGGTCCTTTACTGTGAAATTTTAACGAGTCCAGTATAGGAGAAACTCGGCGTTTTTCAATTTTAGAGAGTCTGAAAAAACTTAAGAAGACTCCAAGGTTGACCTTTTTCGTAAATTTGTGTCTCCCAAGCCCGAAAAAGTATAAAATAATACTTGAGAGAACTGCTTGATCTTTTAAGACCAAGGAGTACTTTTCGTTATTAGTGCCTTTGACCCGAAAAAGTAAAAAAGTGATCAATGACACGTCATTTTCTAACCAATATTGAATTTGAAACGACAAAAATCCAGCAATCTTTTCATGTTTTTACAGTCGGAAAAGAGCTATAAATGGACCGTCTTTTAATTCCATTTTAACGAGTTTAAAAGAAACACTCGGCAATCTTTTCATGTTTTAGGAGTCAGAAAAGAGCTTAAAGATGACTCTACATGTTTTTTCGTTGAAAATTATAGATTTCGCCTGAATAATCCTTTATCCTGCACAAAAACACAAACATTACTCATACTTGTTTGAAATGGATAAAAATGTCGCAAAATACCTTTTCAAAGTGAAACATAAACAAATTTGCAATTTATTTACTCAAAAAACTTATAAAAAGGGCCTTTGTTAATTCATTTTTACCGTTTGAGTTTGGGTGAGAAAATAGTGCTTTTGCTCAGAAAACTTCCCGTGAAGATTCCGGAGAATCCAACCGTCGAAATCGAACGCCGTCTTCTCCAGGTAATCCACATCATCCCACTCTTCATTTTTAACCATTTAGTTTTTTGTTTTAGTCCTTCATTTCATTTTTGGGAGGGTTTTTGGGCACAAAACCCACGTGCGGGGGCCCGCAGGTTTACCATTGCGGGCCTGCGGACCCCGACATTTTCTCCATTGGGAAAACGCTCGGGGTCCGCACCTTCCGTGTAGACAAAGTGTGGTCCCACGCACTGTGTCTAACCTGGAGGTGCGGTCCCCGCCGCAAGGGTTTTAAACCCAAAAATTCTCAAAAATGGACCACACAAAATATTTTCTAGCATTTTAATTTGTCTTTATACTTGATGCAGAGTGTACATCATGCTAGATTGGCGTGAACGAGAGCATGAGGACGTGGATGCTGCCGCATGGAATCATCAGCCTTCACTTGATGCTTTGAGGGTGTGCGGATTGTACAAATTCTGGGCCATTCCTGGCATGAGGGCTCAGATGGATTTCTTACAGTGGCTGGTTGACAGATGGAGCATACAGGACCAGTGCTTCTTCATTGGCGGCCACCAGCTCGAAATCAAGCTGGCGGACATATATTTCTTGACTGGTTTGCCTAAGAGAGGTGAAGACTTGACTCTGCACGGGACTAGGCCAGGTGGCCAGTCTGTCGATAGCCTTCGGCTAGAGTACTGCAACAGCCAGGCTAGAGACAAAGGGATAGACATAAAGACGATAGCCCGTCCTAAGCTCATGGTGATTGCATTCATTGTCACCAAACTTTGCGGAGCTGCTGCATTACATATTGCCACCGGATCCCAGATGCGTATGGCAGTTGATTGCTTTCGAGGCACCATCTTCAACTGGTGCGATCCCGTGTTGGCCAATGTGAAAGGCCAACTGACCAGGGCCAAGAACGGATGACTAAAGACCTTTGGTTATGGGGCTTTAGTCGTGAGTTTTGGCTTGGAGAGGGTTCCTATGCTGATCCCACAACACCTTACTGTTGGAGCTGGCTTCCTCGAGAGCCCAAACTGATGCGATGGGTCGCAGTCATGGCCCATCACTCGGACGAGAGGATAGAGGTTGCTCGATTCAAACCTAAGTATTTCCAATGGCTGGAAAACCAGGTCTTTTCTATTCAGGACTTCACTTACGCTGGGATAGATTTTCATGGTGACCCAGACATGGTTCTTCCACCAGGAGAGCAGTGGGACGAGTCAGGTAAAATCCTTTTGAACATTTTTTTTTTTTTTTGTTATTTTTTCATCGTCTCAAAACTGATAGTAAAAATTTCAAATGCAGATGTGGGCCCACAGCGACCAGCCACTCTCCGGCCTTATGAGAGGAGGCAACTAGTTGCACCCGCGCCAGCCCCACAGGACGAATCAACAGAGGTTTTGGCCGAGTTGGAGGGTCATCTCGAGCACTTGACAGGAGATATTCCTGAGACCACTATAGACGACATTCCTCATCGACTTCAGCGCTATGTGATTGGAGTCCCAGGACCTTTTAGGAGGTTCCTTTGCAAGGTGGCCCGTGCAGTGGTTTCTTATAGAGATCATCACCAGTGATAGGATGATCGCCTATTGTGGGCACATGTGACATTTTTGTTTTTTGTACTTATCATTTTTTTCGATCATAAGGTGTTTTTCAACCTATGATCGAGGACGATGTATTTTTTGACACACTCCTATATATATATATATATCACTATTACCAGCTTATCTTGTAAATCATGTTATGGAATGGTTTTAAATTTACATGTATGATTATTGCAAATGTCTATTTAACATTCGAGAGGGAATTGCATCTGCTAATGTATTTAAAGACCTTGGAATATGCTGATATTCAATGTAATCAAATTCACATTCCAAGAGGCGCACTCTCAAAAATAATCTCAATAACACTGGATTTCTAATGGCATACACTCAATTAAGCTGTAATACAACGAGTTCAGAATCTAACCTCACTATCAAACTCCGAATTCCAAATGAAATAGATTCAGACAATAACTCAATCACTGCACTATACTCAGCAATGTTGTTCGTTGTTTGACCGAGGCTTACCCCATGCATAGATACTAACTCGTCAGAGGGCGAATAGATAACCCAAGCTGCGGAAGAGATGTTCCGTGTATTACGACAAGAACCATCAGCGAAACCAATGTATGTTTGGAGAGGCATCGACATCTGCAATATCAAGAGTAAAACCAAGATAAGCAGGAATAATGACGAAAAAACACTCTCTAAGCTAAGCACACTGTTTAAACTAAAACACACCAGCTAGAAAGAAAAAACTATCTTAACTAAAAATCTCCATACCCATTCTTTTAAGCATAATACCTCTTCAAGTAAAGGCCATTTATGGGTTTCCCCAAAGAGTCCCCGTCAAAGTCTACCAATTCATAAGCCCCTTTGGCTAGCTTTCGCTTGACAACATAGGGACCATGCCACATAGGAACGAAATTTTCCAGCGCCTAATTTATCATTAGCTTGATCGTAAACTAAGACTAGATCTCCTTCCGAAAAGGGGTCACATTTCGATCATACTGAGCTTTCATTCATTTTGCGTGAGTCTCGATCGCCAATGCAGCATCACGTCGATTCTCATCTAATTGAGCCAAGTATAACAAACGCTTCTCCTCTTCGGAAGTGGCTGGAAGTAACTCGATGGCCATTTGCAATGACGGGATTTCGCATTCAATAGGTAACACAGCGTCCAAACCATAGACTAGTTGAAAATGAGTGAAACCTGTTGATGTTTTTACTGAAGTTCGGTACGCCCAAAGTGCTGAAAATAGCATGTTGTGCCAATTCGACCGATGAATCCCAATGATTCGTCGGATCATGATAACTAAAAATTTGTTGATGGATTCAACCAGACCATTCGCTTGTGGATAATAAGGGGTTGAACTGTCGTGACGTAAACCAAGCTGGCCTGTAAGTTCGGTCATCATAACGTTTCGAAAATGGCACCCATGATCAGTGATTATCGCTTGCGGGACACAAAACCTAGAAATTATATGATTGAACACAAAAATTGCAGCTGTCTTGTCGTCTGCCTCAAATGTAGGCATCACCTCGGCCCACTTAGTAAAATAATCTACCGCAAGGATGATATACGCATGCCCCCCGACCGAGTGAGGGTTACATGTAATAAAATCGATACCCCATTTGGAAAAAGGACCAACGACAATTATAGGGTGGAGAGGAGCAGGTGGAGCGCGCATCTTACGATCAAAAATCTGGCAGTTGTGGCATTTTCGGACCGCCGTAATACAATCTTTAAACAAAGACGACCAGAAGTAGCCAACGCGCAATATCTTTTGGGCTGTGGCATACCCAGACATATGACCGCCACACGCTCAAGAGTGGTAGTCATTTAGAACCCTTTCAGCTTCCTCGTGAGTTAAGCAACGTCGAAAAACAGAATCCGCCCCATGGTGATAAAGAGTATCTCCAATAATCCTGAATTGTTGGGACTGGAAACGAATCTTTCGACGTTCTGACCGTGAAATTTCTGGCCGAAAGGATTGGGTCTAGAGATAAACTATGATATCCCCATACCATGGATCTAAAGTGCTGATTATAAACAAGGATTCGTCCGCAATGGGCTCCTCCGCCACAGTTTCCGTGTCAACACGCGGGAAGTCACACATTAACTCCGCAAAAACTAAAGATTTCTTAGACTTAGATTTCTCAAATTCCAAGTCGAACTCCTGTAGGATAACGATCCATTTAGAGTACTTGCCCCCTAGCAATTGCTTGGTCAAAATGTAGATCATAGGGTTGCAATCCGAAATTACCGTAGTTTTGCATAGTAGAATGTAGTGACGAAAACATTGGACAGCTTGAACGGCTGCCAATGCCAATTTCTCCACATGTGAGTATTTTAGCTCAGTTGGATTTAAAGTTCGACTAAGGTAATATATCACATGTTCAGTTCCTGATTCATCTTCCTGAACTAAGACGATTCCAATGGTGGAATGAGAGGCGGCGAGATACAAGAAGTAATCCTGGTTGTAGTTGGGAGGATGCAACAACGGTGCATGGGTCAACGCGTGTTTGAGTGCATCAAAAGATTTCTGAGCTATCTCATCCCAATAGAATGGAGTATTCTATTTCAACAACCGGATAAAACCCTTTGTAACCTCGGCGTAGTTAGGAATGAATTGTCATAAAAAGTTTGCTTTCCCCTGCAAACTTTGGAGTTGGCGAAGACTCGAAGGAGGAGGTAATTTGATGATAGCTTCGACCTTCGAGGGATCAACGCGAATGTCGGCCTTCAAAACTACAAACACCAGCAATCGACTCGTTTCTATACAGAAAATACATTTGTGTGGGTTCAACCGAATTCGATAATGCCTAGACCTCATAAAGATTGCTCGTAAATGGACAAGGTGATCAGCTCGATGTAAGGAATGAGCAGGCAAGTCATCAAGATACGGTTGCACAATGTGTTTGATGTCATGAAACGCATAAGACATTGCCCTTTGAAAAGTTGCTCCGGCATTATTAAGCCCAAAAGGTAGTTTGCAATAAGCAAATGTCCCCCATGGACAAATGAAAACCGTTTTTGGTTGATCGGCAGGTAGAATATTGATTTGATTGTATCCAGAAAAACCGTCCATAAAGGAAAATATTTCGCTGCCGGCACAATCATCAATGATTTGATTGATATAGGGAGTTGGGTAATTGTCCTTTGGGCAGGCTCGATTAATATCCCTATAGTCGATGCATATTCTTATTGTTCCCTGCTTTTTGTTAACTGGAAAAATATTCGATACCCAATCCGTTAACGGGATCGGATAAATGAAACCTGCTTTCAATAATTTTTCAACTTCTGCTTTAATTGCAGCAACTTTTCGTGGGTGAATCTGACGCAAACGTTGCCGGATGGGTTTAGCGTCCGGGTAAGTCTTGATTTCATGAACAACAATTGCGGGATCAATTCCTGGCATTTCCTCATAGGACCAGGCAAACACGTCGCGAAATTCTTGAAATAGGGCCTTATATAATTGAATTTTGTCATCTGTACATGAGGCACCTATATGAATGTTCTCAACAATTCCGGGCTTAACCAAAATGTCAATAGGAATAGTTTGAGAGACGTTTCCCAAATTTAACTCTGAATCGGGATGTTTCATTGAATTCTGAGGTTCCTTGACATATTCAGTTGTAAAAATTGATGAGAAATCATTTTCAAAACGATCATCCTCAGGTAAAAACGAAGATCTGTGATGGAGATCTTCCCATGGTAAATCATCTACACATAGGATTTCACGAATTTGCTCGTCAGAGTGAACAAGTTCAGAAAACGTAGTTAAATCCGAGGTTGACGTGAAAAGTGATTCCTCACGGACCACATTCATTAAGTCATTTTCGGTTGAACATGGGTCGGCAAAAGACTGCACGGCTTCATAGGCAATTTCATATGGACTCAAAGGCATGGTATTACCAAGTGAGTCTATCTCAGATTCAGAAGGGACAATCCAAGGATCATCATAAATAATGGTGTCTGATGTAATCATATGAATGGTTGCAAATGAAGATGATGCGTTGATTGGAGGAAAAGGAAAAGTTCCCAGTAAACCAGCATCTTTAACTAATCCTACTCCAACATCCTTATATGGGATAGTCGTTTTACCAACATGCTGAATACTCTCCGAAGAGGCTGGATCGGATGAAAAGTAAGCCAGCTGGTCTATTGTTACGATCTTTTCATTGTGTGGAAACTTTATTACTCGAAAGACCGATGAAACGACCGCTATCATAGCGTAAGACCAACTTCGACCCAAGAGAAGGTTGTAATCTAGAGGGGCATCAACCACCTCCACATCTAGACTAACAGTTTTTCCTTCAACCCCTATAGGCAAATCCTGTAGAATGCCAAAAGGATGAAACCCACGACCATCAAAGGCCTTTAGAATCGTTGGGGATTGATTTAGCGAAGGAGAACCAAGCGATCTCCAACACTGTATCGACATAATACACGTTGAGGCTCCCTCATCAATTACAGTCCGATGAATAGGCCTGTTTTTGACTATCACTGGAATCTGGAAAGCCATTTGATGAGGCAAACGTGGTGTACTATTTTCTAGATCGAAGATTATTAGGTTTGGGTCCTAAACATCAACAGCTCCTATAGCCGACAAAAGTAATTTACGTTGTGCTGGACATGATTGCAGCACTTCCAAAGCCGACATTGCTGAGCGTGAAACAGCTAAATCCTCAACAATGTTATAATTTTGGGCCGCTCTCGCATGTGGATTGAAAGCTGACTTTCGAAGTATACCCTTGGCGGGCGGTTTGATTACCAAGTCTGGATTATGTTTCTCGATCTGTAGTGGATCGGAACCGGAAGCTGAGGTTGATGGATTAGAATGAGAAGATTTTGCTTCTTTACCATCAACAGGACTTTTACTACCATAATCTTGCGATCGAGTCGCAATCCGAACATGGGACATCATCAGTATGGGTTCTTCATTGGCATTCGAGGATGAACCTATCATCTTACTGTCTTGAGCCGGAAAAGGATCCTTTAAAACAACAGGAGTTTGGGAACCTTTGACAATCTTCACAACCTCTGCACGATCAGGGCAGTCTCTTGTAAAATGTTCATCGTCACAAATGAGACAAGGATGACAAGGTTTGCGCTTTTCATCATTGGATTCCACCTTTTAAGGTTTCTCCTTTGAACTTTTGTCCGTTTTATTCTTCTTCTTTCCTTTCTTCTTCCCACTGGATTTTGATTTGGCTGTAGATGACTCTACAACGTGAATATCGACGGAAATCTCTGCAGAAGAATCTCCTGTTGGGGAATCAGGCAAGGTTATGATAGGGGAAGAATTCTTGGAAGACTTCTTCTTACTTTTAGTGTTAACCGTGCCAATCATACCATCGGCGGCATGAGATCCCGAAGGAGTTGTAGTGATTTGATTTTGCTTGGGAAGATCGGGGATTTTTTCGTGTAACGTACCCAACTGAGTATAGACCAAGTCAAGGTACTGTGCTTGAGCAATTACTTGCTCCTCAGTAACAACTCTGGCTTTAACAACATCTTCAGTGATCTTTGGCAACAAAGATTTTACAAACCACTCAGCCAAGATCTGATCCGGAATAAATACCTTCACTAAACGTCGTCGACGTCTCCACTCATGAATATGATCAGAAATGTAAGTGGATGTCGATTGTTTTAGCGAAGTTAACAATTCCGTGCCATTGTCATATCGGACCGGCAACTGAAAATGAGTTAAAAACGAGGTAGCTAATTGACTAAAATTATAAAAAGTGCCTCGCGGTAGCTCAATGTACCACTTGGCCGCGAGACCAATTAGAGTGCGCTGGAAAAGTCTAAGACGGATTGAATCATCTGTGATGGAGTTAGACGCACACCAGAGGTGGTAAGTCATCACATGGTTTGACGGGTCCTCTCCTGATTTACCTTCGAACTTGGGAATGTCACTGGGCAACTTATTCGGCATTGGCGGCCAAAACGGAAGATAATTAATGGGATCGTTCGTTAGGCGTGACAAGTCAGGTAAGTCCAAAGTTGCGATAAATGGTAACTACCGATTAGGATCCCTGAAACTCTGGGTCATGAGACCAGCCCCGGGAGGAGGATATCCAGGATAACTAGGAATAGGAATTGCGTTCGCGATATTGTATCCTCCCGGAAAACCAGGATTAACCGGACCATACTGGGGTTGTTGAGGTTGTTGATAAGTGTACCCAGGATACGGTTGATACTGATAGACTGGCTGCTGGACAGCAGGACCGAATTGGTACTGTCCCTAGTACGGTTGATAGGTGAATTGTGGTTGAATTGTGACAACCGTACTTAAACCAAGTTGTCCTATAGGCATTTGAACCGAAGTTTGAATCATAGATCCAGACGGTGGTAAAGATGTTTGAGGAGTAGATACAGGAACAGTAGAAACCGGAGCTGTCGATACTCCAGAAGTAGGTGGGGTAGATTGAACAGATGTTGCGGCAGTTGTAGCAGTCGTTTGAGGCGGAGTACGAGGTGTACTAGTCCCAGGCTGAGAAACTACCGAAGGTACAGACGTTTGAATGTTAGACTGGACTGGTTGCTGGGGTGTACCAGAAACTAAGGGTTGTCCAGTTTGAGATGACAACTGTACACTTGGCTGCAACACCTGTTGAGTTTGCGATGGATCCCACACTATATTCATTCCGGGGTACTGACCCATAACAGGTTGAGAATACTGAGGACCATAACCGGGTTGAGGGTAGGATTGATAATTGAAAGGTACACTTCCCGTTCCTTGAACAAACGTTTGACCTTGGGGTGGTTGGAAACCTTGGTTCGAGTATTGACCTTGGGGTTGATACCCTTGAGGCACATACTGATACTGGGGTTGACCTTGAGGTATAAATTGATACTGGGGTTGACCTTGGGGTACATATTGAGTCTGGGGTTGACCTTGAGGAATGTACTGTCCCATAGGTATGTACTGTCCTTGAGGTTGCCCCCCAGATGCAAATTGTGTACCTTGAGGTTGCCCCCCAGGCGTTAATTGAGGCTGCCCCCTAGGTGGTAACTGGCCACCTTGAGGTTGAGGATTGGGAATAGAACCTGACATCATAAGAATGTCTTCTACGCTCAACGGCTTAGTACCATTGTTTCCAGTTAATAACCCTTGCTCAATGGGTTGAGGAGATGCTCCCGAAAAAGTGCCAGAAAGTGACTGATACCCGGAGGGAACAGAAGGACCGCCGTACAAAAAAAATTTGGGCGATTGAGTAAACATGGATGACTGTCTTGCCATATTGACGGGAGTATAAAAACCTCTAGGTGTTGGGTGATAAGGAGCACGAGGTGGTGAAAAACTTAACCCTGAGTTTTCTAGAAAATTAGTCAAAGAAAGATACCAAGAACTACTCCTAGGTGGACTGTAAAAAATTGATTCACGCTCCCTTAGTTCAATAACAGGTTGATTTTCAGGGATAGGGATGCCTACTTCTTCTTCCGGAGTAAGTTCTTCAATAGCAATAAGTCCAAAAGGAAGATCTTGGGTGATTACTCTTTCTACCCTAGGTGAACCAGGACCACTGGAAGTTGGAGAAACAAACCCCGATGTCAGAGTAGCAGCAAATTCACTTTTAGGCTCAGATATTTTGGGTTCTTCACCTATATCACTAGTAGATGAAAAGCTACCAGCGATTTCGGAGACAGGCACTGACTGTGGATTATAATCTGCTACTAACGGTTGAAAATCAGGATGTACTATCAAAGAAGATTCTCCTTCCTCAGGTGACCCAACTCTACTGTCTCTAGGAGTTACGAGGACTTTCAAGCCTTCAAGCTGGCTCGGTACTTCCTTAGGAGGTTGGCCCCGAAGTCTATGAGACCTCCTCAGTAACTCAGCCACATTTACAAACTCAGGAGACTGGCCCCGAAGTCTACGAGACTGTCTTGGTAATTCAGCCACAGTTAAAGACTTTTAACTACTTCACATGCAAACAAAGTAAAATCTCAATGAAAAGCACCTAAAGTCTCTAAAGAACCAAACAAATTTGAATCACATGCCTAAAGAATCTAGGAGATCAAACACACACAAACAGTAACTTTCCGGACTGAAAACACTAGTTGGTGATGAAATCCAACATCGCAGAGTTCAATACAGAAATGGCGGTTGGAACAGTTACCCCGGCAACCTGCTTAATGAATAGACTGGCACAAGTTCCTCCACTTAACCGTCTCGAGTGAAGTGAACCCCCCAGAAAATCCAAGTGACTCTAGCCGACGTTTGCTCCAAGTACAGTGGGATCTTCCCACCACTGTCACCTCAGGAAGAGTCCTAAAGAATATGGCCACTAAGGTTATCAACTGAGACAAATACACCTGGGGGAACAGTCTACGATCCGATACGCACGCAAGGGTAGAGTAGCAAGCTCAATCCCCTTGAAGGCTCCTTGACATAATCCAAGGTTTACCAACAAGTGACCCCAGGCTCCTCGACAATGGTTAATCTGAGGTTTACCATTTTTAATACGTGAATATCTGGCGTCGTTCCCAATGAGGAAGGATTGATTCCCACACTGGTTCGGACACGATCTCGTGCTTCTCCTTTAAGAGGAGCTTTCCCAGAGCATAAATGCAACAATTGGATTTCTTCCCTACCACAAGATACAACTACTTGTTTGTTTTTACTGTCTTGGAGAGTTAATTACTCTTCTACTCCAAGACACTAGCCTAAGCTAAGTTGGTGTATCAGAGCCCTAGAAATAAAAATGTTACTAGGTGAATTTTACTTTAAGCGTTAATTTTAGTGGTTTTTGTTTAAGTCCAAAGGTGCGGAGATGAAACTCGTGGTATGAGGACTCGACTCAAAATCACTAAAAATGCACCTAAGATGATCTAAACAATCTTTTTCTCTTCGATGAACTTCTAAACTAAGAAAGAGTTTGAGAATGCAAATACTTTGTAAACACAAATCTTTCTCAATTAAACAAATTAAAAGAAGAGCTTTTTCCTTTCCAAAGCACTCAAAACGAGACAACTAGTTATTTCACAAAAATTTCCCTTTTTCGTTTCAAAGCATTCAATCACTACAAAGAACAAACTTTTTTCAAAAGAGATTTTTATATTTTTTAATAAAACACTCAAAACTATGCAAATGACTAACTTTGAGAGCTACAAACTATAAAAACCTATTTGAAGTCAAAGCCTACTAAAATTCTTTTTAAGGATGTTTTACTTAGCTAGATGTAAGCTAAGGACTAATTTATGCAGAATCACAAATCAGTCAAGAACAACGAATTTTGTTTTCTTTTTAAAAATGAAAATCCAAACTTTCAAACACAAGCTTTTCAAAGTTTTGTAAAGAGAAAATTCAAAGCGGATTTCTCAAACAAGGGGAGATTTCATCAATGGTCAGACTCATAAGAAGGCTGGTAGAGACTAAGGTGATCTGAAGTCCCTACAGCTTCTAAGCTCAGAGCCACTACACAACCACAATGAAAAACAAACCCAACAAGCAAAACTCCTAGGAATTTCACCTAAAACCCTAACACTAACGAAATCAATCCAAGGAAAGCTTCTGACAAGTTATATGCAGGTCTGGGCAGTGGATAACAATTTCTAAACACAAACTAAGCTGACTGACAGAGGAAATCTTAGGGTTTTCAAAATTTTGACAGGGTCCACAGGCCCACAGTTGGCACAGGTGCGGTCCCGCTCTGTGCTAAAAGCCAAGCTGCGGGTAGGTACGCACTGTGTCAAACAGCTAGGGTGTGGTCCTCTCCCAAAGCTATGAAAAACGAAAAATAAACCTGGATCTACAAACTCTACCCACTTTTACACACAACAAGCCAAAAACAGAAACAAAAATAGAGTTTCTCAGGTCAAAGTAAAAACAAGGAAAACAATCAAGTCCCCAGCGGAGTTGCCATTTTGTCACATAGAATAAGTCGATCTTGCGAACAAGATAGACCTTCCTAGAATCTAAAGAAGACCTAATGACAAGCAAACCAACCAGACACTATCTTTCTCTAAATATGCTTTGATAAACAATAGCAAACAAGTGTTTTTAGGGCCTACCTTAGGTCCAACGCAAGCTTGTGGATGCCCTCGCTCCTTCGATCCAAATGAGCTCCTTTTAGTGAATATGCAAACACAAACAAGGCAAACAAATTAAATAGCACCTGTAAAGCCAATTGCATAAAACATATTTAACATGAAAGTCAAGGAATCCATGAAACAAATAACATAAGATACTTGTTGAGAAAAATGAGTTTGATTGTATTAATTCAAAAGAAGAAGAACTTTACAACCTTTGCCTTGATGTTGTACAAGCTCCTCCCAGGGTCTAGCAAGAAGTCTCCTCTACTTTGACAAGTTTCACTCACTCCCCAATGAAGCCAAAAAGATGTGTGATCTCTCCTCTTAAGCTCGACTAGGAAGTCTTGATTTCACCAGCATTTACCCTCAAAAATGTTCAGCTTCTAACCTCTCTAGAAACCAGCCCAATGCCTGTATTTATAATGAAATGGAGGGAGGTTACTAGGTCCTCCTTCAAAGGGATAAAGCCCTCCTTCAAAGGGATAGCTCCTCTCATCAAGGGATTAGCTCCTTCTCTTTTGGGATGCATGAACCACCTCAGAGCGAACAATCCACGTCAAAATTCCTTCTAGAAACCTCTAGAATTAACCCAAAGTGAGTTTTTTAAGATAAAACTTGTGCCTTTTGACTTTCACAGGGGTCCGCACCTACACCGTTAGGGACAGAGCGGGCAGGTCCGCAGTTTTTGTACACAGAAGGTGCGGGACCGCAGGTGACCATGAGAGAAAGTGCGGAACCAGAGTTACATTGATTTTTAATGTCTTTCTCTCATTTCCAAAGCTTGATTTGAAGAGCTGAGGTCTGAGACTTGCTTAGGAGGACAGTACAAGTGATGATAGACCCATACTGACTACAAATAATCATGGTGATGATATTTTTGTGTAACATGCAGTATCCTAGGTTCCTCAATAGATTACATAGAATAAGCCGATCTCAGTCTAGAGATATCAAGGTCCCTCTTGAAGGTCTAACCAACACAACCAGCTTACAACAACGACTGAAAAGCATATGATGCATAAAAGGAAACAATGGATTCTCCTGTTAAGTTCAATTTCTAGCTTGAACCTAAGCACCACCACTTAACTAGCAGTAACACAATCTTGCAACATCTCATTTGTTTGGATGGGAATTCTAGGCAACTTAATAATAGAAGCACCCAATACATGAGTACCCACTATGAAGAACCAATATAACTGATCACCATGACTTAACTAATCATTCAAGTAGGTATTTTTCACACGCCATCTCCACACAGAGACAATACGATCAGCCTTGAGACTTCAACCTCAACAAGAGCATAGCAAGGATGCATATTTGTATGGAATATGGATATTTAAAGTCAATTCATTCAAGCTCATGAGGTTGTGCCTCACACCACACATAAAATATATTTATGAGTTTGAGCCCTTGATAAAATGGATGTACAACCCCAAAACTAGGGTATGCATCCCTGAAGACTTGAAGAAGATCCTCACATAAAATACTAGGTCAATAAGATTAAAAGAAGAGGAAATCCTCCATAGTACCACATTGCAACACAACAATGCAATGCAAGCTTGAAATCAATAGAGTCATCATATTGCAATAAAGAAGAAGAATTCTCATGCTAAATAATTCTACACTTAGCCATCATCCTTACACGTTATCACAACACCTTTAAAACAAGGACATGCCATACTGGTCAATCTTATAAGTATGATTTACACAACCATATCTCACGTATTAATGAAATCATTTCAACTAGAAATACAAGGCTCATTCATTAACATAGATAATACATTAGAAACACTTATCTTATGAATATTTTTGGGCAACTGAGATCGGGAAAACAATTCTCCACCCAACCATAGACAAGCTGCAACCAAGTCTTTCTTACAACTATCACCCCCAAGGCAGATTCCAATTCTTGAGGTAGAGTGCTCCTAGAAAAGTTTCTAACCAATACTTCAAATAAGACAGGGTGTCTCGAGGTTGCTTCACCTCCACCTACCAGCTAACAAAACTAGGGAAACATGGTGAACCATTTCATGGATATACATCCATATTCTACTCGGGAGATCTAATCAATATCATCAGTTGAAACAAAATATCTCAAGGATACCTTGTCTTCACCCACCAGTTATTCAACAATTTCACATCAAGCAGGAAACACCATAAGTCATGCAAAGGGACTTGAAACAACCCAATATCTCTAGGTATTTGGATACAGAAAGTTTCAATTCATATGTGGAGAAAGAGATATAACTAATAGCATAGATGGTTTATCAACTATGTTACTTGTGAAAGAATAAGATTGCACTATCTAGTAGCTTAGTGGAATCATCTACATGTCTTCTCATCCCAATACATGGAACTACCATAAGGTGTTATCAACTCACTAGCCTTGGGTGCCCCCAGGTTTCAAAGGTTATTAACCAACATAGCCTCCAATGGATTTATCAACCCTGAAGGCACAACCACTGCTCTATGATTATCTGTGATATTCCTACTAAGTATTTTACTAAGTAAATATATTTTTTGCTCAATTTTGGTTTATTACATGGTTACCCTTAGGAGAAGTGGGCTTAGGGGACCCACATTCAATTTTTAGCATAAGAGGCACCCCAACATTAGAATTCGATGAGATATTGTGATTTGAGTGGAGCATGGGGGCCACCACGAGGGAATTTCAGCCCACATGGATGTTGAAAAGTGTGCAACAAGAAATGCTTGTTGAGGATGCAACAAGATGATGGAGCTTAGTGAAAAGAGTCACCTTCACTAAGTGGGCCCGCAGGCAAATTATGGTGCAAGTTCTATTTTTGATCCCAGCAGGGGTGATCACAGTGTGGGTGATCACAATGTGGGTGATCACAGTGTGGGTGACCACAGTGTGGGTGACCACAGTGTGAGTGATCACAGTGTGAGTGATCAAAGTCTATTTTTAGACTGGCTGTCAAAAATGGAAAAGTCAAATATTATTGTCTCATAATAATTTATGGACTATAAACTTGATCTTATTCTCTTGGAGCACTTTAGGATGAGCTACGGATGTGGTACATGTAGATCCCAGAGGGAAATACGTGGTTACCTACGGGATGACTAATATTTGCATGCATGACTTCAGTTAGAACTCAAGTGAGTTGAGTTTAGTGGACTGGAGGTGCAGTTGATGGAGTTGTGTTTAGTTTAACTTTGTTAAACTAGTTGTATTTAGTCTAACTGATCAATAGACTAGAGATGAGTTGGGTGAATTAGTTATTAATTAATTCACAAGTTATTAACTCATAATGCAACTATAGAATACATCAGTTAACTCAGTTGCATGTCAGTGCATGTTCAGTTCAGCAGGGACAGGTGTTAGAGGATCAGATTGCTATCAGTTGTGACTATAGTTGTGCATGATGATTTGCACAATCAGAGGGATTGAGTATGCCAATGAATTGGCCAATACCAAGAATTGTAGCCTGTGTTCACGTCCAACACAATGTGAGTGATTATTTGTAGGTCAAATACGAGTTTGGTAAACCATTCTCATCAGTTCTTTAGCAGGTATTGAGCTGTGGAGGCAGGCAAGCAGCGGAGGAGATTTGGAGATCAAATCTGAGCTGTATTGTGTGTAGCATGAGGAGATAGTACTGAGTACTTGGGATGAGTATTGTACTATGTATTGTTACATGATTCAATCACTATAATATACAGATAGTTGGGGTTTTTAGCGAGATTCTTTCCCTGGGAAAATACTGTGTTGATATGTGTGATTGATGCTTCTATGTACGCCTGTGAATGTTTCTGCTTCTGTAAATTGATGATCAACGTAGAGGAGGTTATGTATTATGCATGTTCCGCTTATAAGTGTATAATCAGGATAATCTTTGTGAATATGTGTCATATTATTCAAAATTTCTACATGGTATCAGAGCTAGATGATTTGTAGAAAAAGTTTCTACATGGTATCGGAGTTGCTTGATTTGTAGAAGAGATTTTTACAGGATATCAAGCGAGGATTGATCATCGGATCTATTATTCAGAAAGTGTTTACATTTTATTTCTTCAGGTAGAGTCTGTAATCGGGCTAGGTAGCCTCTAGATTCATCCTTCTTTTGGAAGGTGAGATATCCGATGAATCCCCAGACAATCAATCTCTGTACAAGAAATACTTTGTTCTCACAAATTCTAGATCGGAAGTGGTTGAGTTTTTGAGCTGGTGGAATTCGAATTTAATTCCAAAGCAAGAGATAAAACTCATAAACATTAAATGTGAGAATGGTGACAGTATGCCCAAGTATCTCACGAAGTTCACTCAGTGTCGAGATGAGCTGGGAAGTGTGGGGGTTACTGTCGATGATGAGGACTTGGTGAGCTTGGCTCTCCTTGGTCTTCCGAAGAGTTGGCATTCCTATCAGGACTCTGTCAATGGTCGGGAGAAATTGCCAGGATGGGAAAGACTATGGTCAGATCTTGTGCAGGAGGAGATCAGGCGGAGCACCAGAGACGGTTCTTCATCCATGCAAGATGAGGAGAACTGTGCCTTAGCGAGTAAGGCGAAGAAGGGGAAGGGGAAGGTTTCTCTTTCCGAATCTAGTTCTTCCAATGATGGGAAGAAGGTTGACAAGTCGAAGGTGAGATGCTTTCGTTGTCATGAGGAGGGTTCACGGGTCAAGAACCTATATGCTCTTGAGGTTCAAGATGCATGCAAAGCCTTGAGCAGCGAGGCAACTGATGGAGACTTGGTGGTTGAGAGGGAGCATACATTACCTCTCAACATGCAAAGCCAGAAGAAGTCTCAAACGATTGTGGAGGAGCCACGGTTGGTGCAGCAACTTCAGGAGGTTGTGGAGGAGCCACAACAAGGGAAGCTGAGAGGAGATCGAGTAGAGACATCTACTCATGCAGAGACCTCCAATAGCGGGAAACTTCGAGCCAGGTGGGCTGAGGGATCGCATGCAACCATACCTCCAGGTAGGAGGTGGGGTGATGTGGATTGATTGTCCCAAGGAGGAGGGGCAGGATCCTTGAGGTACCCAACCTCTTGGATGAGACCTTGCTACGGGAGCACCAGATGTGTAGTAGCAGGAACTGACTGATTGGGTAGAGACAGATGCGGATGGAGTGGCAGAGAGAGCGACAGTTCAGGGAATCCCAAGACAGCGCATAGCTAGCAGGCTGCAGCAATGCGAGAGGCACAAGTGTTTTGCATAGTGCTAGGTGGCACAGAGAGGTGTGCAATGGTGCGAGATGCATGGAGATGTTGCAGTAGCGCAGATGTCAGAGAGGGAGCACTTGTCAGCAGCAGGTAGAGCTTCAGTATCAGAGGGTGTTTCTATCCCAACAGGGAGGTTAGTTGGGAGGTGCAGTGCGGATGCAATGCTGGGAGATAGAACCAGCAGTAGCACGGATGCAGTCAGAGATGAAAGTGACAGAGGCTAGAGCAGTCAGATACTGAAGAGCACAGAGATGCAGAGTTTCAGTCGATAGAGGCAATAACAGTCAGAGACTTTGATGACAGAGCAAGTCGACTGGCCAGATGTGTTGCATGGAGAACATTTTAGAGTTACAGGATCGGGTTTGAGAGGAAGCCTTTCTTGTTGAGAGGGAGTGTTGAAAAGTGTGCAACAAGAAATGCTTGTTGAGGATGCAACAAGATGATGGAGCTTAGTGAAAAGAGTCGCCTTCACTAAGTGGGCCCGCAGGCAAATTATGGCGCAAGTTCTATTTTTGATCCCAGCAGGGATGATCACAGTGTGGGTGATCACAGTGTGGATGACCACAGTGTGGGTGACCACAGTGTGAGTGATCAAAGTCTATTTTTAGACTGGCTGTCAAAAATATAAAAGTCAAATATTATTGTCTCATAATAATATTTGGACTATAAACTTGATCTTATTCTCTTGGAGCACTTCAGGATGAGCTACGGATGTGGTACATGCAGATCCCAGAGGGAAATACGTGGTTACCTATGGGATTACTAATATTTGCATGCAGGACTTCAGTTAGAACTCAAGTGAGTTGAGTTTAGTGGACTGGTGGTGCAGTTGATGGAGTTGTGTTCAGTTTAACTTTGTTAAAATAGTTGTATTTAGTCTAACTGATCAATAGACTAGAGATGAGTTGGGTGAATTAGTTATTAATTAATTCACAAGTTATTAACTCATAATGCAACTATAGAATACATCAGTTAACTCAGTTGCTTGTCAGTGCATGTTCAGTTCAGCAAGGACAGGTGTTAGAGGATCAGATTGCTACCAGTTGTGACTATAGCTGTGCATGATGATTTGCACAATCAGAGGGATTGAGTATGCCAATGAATTGGCCAATACCAAGAATTGTAGCCTGTGCTCACGTCCAACACAGTGTGAGTGATTATTTGCAGGTCAAATACGAGTTTGGTAAACCATTCTCATCAGTTCTTGAGCAGGTATTGAGCTGTGGAGGCAGGCAAGCAGCGGGGGAGATTTGGAGATCAAATCTGAGTTGTATTGTGTGTAGCATGAGGAGATAGTACTGAGTACTTGGGATGAGTATTGTACTATGTATTGTTACATGATTCAATCACTATAATATATAGATAGTTGGGGTTTTTAGCGAGATGCTTTCCCCGGGAAAATACTGTGTTGATATGTGTGATTGATGCTTCTATGTACGCCTGTGAATGTTTCTGCTTCTGTAAATTGATGATCAACGTAGAGGAGGTTATGTATTATGCATGTTCCGCTTATAAGTGTATAATCAGGATAATCTCTGTGAATATGTGTCATATTATTCAAAATTTCTACAGTGGAGAGTACTCTCTCATTGGAGCGGAATTGGTGAGAGGAATTCAATGTGAGCCCACATGGGAAATATTGGAGGCAACTTGAAAAAATGAAGGAAGGGCTCTCATTTTTCTCATCACTATCATTTTCAGATTTTTCTTTTGACATCACATGCTTGAGCAGTGAGCCAAGTATGCATATGTTGTTTAGCACACCGGGTGTTTCCGAGTGGAGATTACAACCCTTGCTTTGGTGGACTTTGAGTGCTATCCAAAGGAGGAAGTTTTACTTAGTCTCGAATCATACCAACAATAGTGAGGTTGTACCACAACAAAGAGCACCCTACATTAGCGTAGGGACTACACAGTCTTGGGTAGAGACACTCCGGGAAGTTGAGGAGTGAGTGGAATGTATCGAGGAAACTTGGAGGGAAGGCCTGGGGAGCCTTATAACAGGGATTGAAGGAATTTTTGAAGCATTTAGGGTCTATTTGCCTAGTAGCATAGCCACTCAAGCCAAAGAGGGTCGAATTTCCGGGGTTAAGATTTGGCCAAACCATTCATGGGTTATTTTAGGTTTATTGATTAGAGGCCAAGATTAATTTCCCAAAATTTTCTGAGTAGTGGAGAGGGACCTAGCAGTAGATCCTTTCTGCCAGCAACACATTTTTGGGCATCTACAACACAACATTTTGGCAGCTTAGCAGTAGTTTGGAGGAGGGTGTTTCGTTTATCATTTTGGGGTTTTTATAGCTTTCTTAGAGCAATCCCCAAGTGCACTCATTCCAACACCTTATTGTACACCTATTTTCATTAATAAATTGAGTACACAATGTAGTTTTGGATGCAAATTCGTGGTCTGATTGCTTGCTATTTTTTCATGGTGTTTTTTTCTATTTTAATTTGCATATTTACTGTTAATTTCCCTTAAGGGATATTACAGTGGTATCGAAGCTCATAGAATTGGCACACCTTGTGGGAGAAGCACATTCTATGACATGGGAGGATAAGCAGAATGTGACATACCAGAGAAAGTAAAGAACAACAGTTAGAGATCACCCCTGATCCTGTGACTATAGGTAGAAGAAACCAACATGGGGGACAAAGGGGATGAGGAAAAGGATTTTCCCAACTCCTACTATGTTGGGTGTGTGTTATATTCTTTCCACAACTAGGCCCATGCACGGGGTGGTGGGTTGGGGGGGGGGGGGCCTGAAAGCTGCCCTTGTTCGTTGTGTCGAGCGCAACAAGGGGTTTGAGGGGGGAAATAGCCCCCCTCTACCGGGTTCGGGGCAGCGCCCCGGGGAAAGTTTTTTTTGGACCCTATATTAGGTGGCCGGACCTACCTATGGTTTTGTGCATGGTTTTTGCACATGGTTTTGGGCATGATGGTTTTCTACCCATGGTATTTTGTAGATGCGGTTAAGGGAACTACGATTATGTTGTAATCCAGGGTTAGTGGATTGGGGTTTATGGATGCTTCGACATGTATATATATGTATTGTATCATTGAAAGGAATATAATGAAAAATTGATCTGGTAGTCCTAATTTTTGGATCCAGGGGAAAATCTCTGTGTATATGTGTTTTATGTGTTACACTCTCGCCATTGTTTATTTTCTATTTTTAGAATTCGTATGCAGGTAATTTTTGTACATGGTTAAAACCTACATTTGGTATCAGAGTTGTTTTGCTTCAAGGGGACACCATTGCCGCTGAGGGGATTTTTTCGGGCCTGTGGTAGACCATGTTCAGTGGGAGATCTGTGAGATCGATGCTTGTGGTGAAAGAAGATGGAAAAAATTGGAAAGATAGAGATCGAGAAATTTAATGGTTAGAGTTTTGAGTTGTGGAAACTCAAAATGGAGGATCTGTTGGTGGATAAAAATCAGTGGATTGCAGTAGATCCAAGTATTAAACCAATGGGAATGTTAGTTGAAGATTGGTTGAAGTTGGATTGGAAGGAAAATAGCAGAATACAATTGTGTATCTCATATTCAATATTGTTGAATGTATTAGGGGAAGCTTCAACGAAGGCTTTGTGGGACAAGTTAGGGACTTTGCACCAATCTAAGTCTCTGGTGAATAAATTGTTCCTACGTAAAAAGTTGTATAGCCTGAGGATGAAGGGTGGAGACTCGGTGAAAAAGCATTTAAATGCCTTTAATACTATGGTAAGATCGTTTTTATTTGTTGATATAAAAATTTCAGATGAAGATAAGTGCATCAGTTTGTTGTGTTCTCTACCATATTCATGGGATAGTCTTGTTGTTACAATAGGTAAATGCGACTACCTTGCAGTCTGATGAAATAGTCTCATCCTTGTTGTCGGAGAGATGAGATGGAAAAATACTGAGGGCCAGAATGGTGATGCGTTGTCTGTACGAGGATGGTCCCAGAATAGAAACAAACATAAATCCTCGAGTGGGAGATATAAATCTAGAGGGAGATCTAAATCTCCAGGAAAACATGTAAAGGTGTGCTGGAAATGCGGAAAGGAAGGGGGCTTCAAAATGGATTGTAGATCTAAAGCTCCTGAGAAAGGAAAGAGATATGATGATTCTCCTTCTGTAGAGGTGAAAACCACCTCAGATGAAGATGGGGATGTGTACTTGGCTTCTTCCTCAAGTACACATGTAGATCATGAGGCATGGTTGATTGACTCAGGTGCATCCTTTCACTTCACTCCCCACATGGAGTGGTTCTGCGAGCATGATAAAAATGATGGGGGTGATGTCTTCTTAGGGGATGATAGGAAGTCTAGAATCACCGATCACAGAAATGTCAAATGGAAGTTGTAAGGTGGAAGGATTAGAACACTTCCAGGTGCTCTGCATATTCCTGCATTGGCAAAAAATCTAATTTCTGTAAGCAAATTGGATGATGCAGGTGTAAAAACAGTGTTCGAGAAAGATACCTACAAGATGGTTTAGGGGGAACTGGTATTGATGCGGGGAGTTCAGATTGGAAATTTTTACAAGCTTCAAGGTAGCACTATTATTGATGGGTGCAACAGTTATATGGTCCCTGAAAGTGGAGTAGGAAATCTAATGGTCTCTGGAGAAAATACCATGCTATGGCATCAAAGGCTTGGACATATTGGAGAGAAGGGAATTCGAATACTTCAAGGTAATGGTATGGTAGAAGGTATGTCTAATTTCTCTCTGTATTTTGATTTATGTGAAAATTTTGTATATGAGAAGTAGAATCAGGTGAGTTTCCCCTCTGGTATTAAGAGGGCAAAATAGATATTAGAGCTTATGCATAGTGATGTGTTTGGACTTGTACGGTTCCATCACTGGGTAACTCTATTTACTATGTATCATTTATAGATGACTTCTCAAGGAATACATGTATATATTTCCTCAAGAAGAAATATGAAGTCTTTGTCAGGTTTAAAGAATTTAAGGCTCTAGTGGAAAACCAAACAAAGAAGAAGATAAAGGTGTTGAGGAAAGACAACGGTGGAGATTTTTGCAAGAAGGAATTTGAAAAGTTCTGTAAGAAGTGTGGTATAGCATGGCAGAAGAATACTCCATACGCACCTCAACAAAATGGAGTTGTAGAAAGAATGAACAGGACATTTATGGAAAAGGAAAGAAGCATGCTTAGTGGTTTCAGGTTAGGAAATGAATTCTAGGCAGAGGTGGTGGAGACTACATGTTACCTAGTCAATAGTGTTGGGTGTGGAGCCTGATTATCTTTTGAATTCAAAGTTTTCAGCCGGATGTATACCCCAGGAAGACTGTACACCCCTCCACGTGGGGGGGTACGGGGGGGATTTGTCCCTCCTGTGGGGGTCTAGGGAGGTAAATCCCCCTCGGGTGGGGGGTCCGGGGGCCAGCGGTCCCCTGGCGGGGGTTCGGGAGGCAGCACCCCCGAAGCTAAAAATAGATGTAAAATTGCCTTGTAAAAGTCTAGTAATTTCTAGTCAATCTGCGTTGTTCATTAGGCGGATGATCTGACGGTAGAAGTTATGTTTAATTTATGGTTTTTTGCCCTAGAAGGCAACCCCTCACTATATATGAGGGAATTGTATTGCGTCTATGTAGATCTGTATTCTGAGTGAGGAAGAGAGAGGAGATTGAGAGCGAAGAGGGAGTTACATCGGATATGCTGTAAGTTGTATCTCTTCAGTTTGTTGGGTAATATAATAAAAGAAGGACTAGCTATTTCTCCGTGGACGTAGCCCAAACTGGGTGAACAACATATATCTGTGTCTGTCTTGTTTTATGCATTTTCTGTCTTTATATTTCTACAATATTTTATGTGTTCCATTGCTCTGTAATATATAATTTTCTAACAACTGGTATCAGAGCCGAAGGTCTATTTGGCTAATAAACTCGTAGGAGAGAAGGGTTCCTGGTTCGAGTGGGAGCAATGGCGGAAGATGGTAGGTTTAGGGTCGAAAAATTCAACGGCCAAAACTACCAGCTATGGAAGATGCAAATGGAAGATTATCTGTATCAGAGAGATCTATACCTACCATTGAGTGGAAAGACAAAGAAGTCGATGAGTATGACAGACACAGAATGGGATATTCTCGACAGAAAGGTACTTGGAACAATACGGTTGTGCCTAGCGGCGTCGGTAGCGTTTAATATTTCAAAGGAAACAACAACACAGGGTTTAATGTCGGCATTGACCAAACTATATGAAAAACCCTCGGCCTCAAATAAGGTATTTCTTATGAAGCGTTTATTTAATATGAAGATGTCAGAAGGTGGATCTGTTGTAGACCATTTAAATAATTTTAGTACAGTTACAAGTCAGTTAAGTTCTGTAGGGGTAAATTTTGATGATGAAGTTTGGGCTTTGTTATTTCTGTGCTCATTGCTAGAAAGTTGGAATGGTTTAGTTATGACCATTAGTAACTCTGTCTCTGGATCTAGTACTTTAAAGTTTGATGATGTTGTTGGTGCAATCCTTAGTGAGGAAATGCGACGGAAAAGCTCTGGTGAGACATCAGGTAATGCTTTGACTGCAGAGAATAGGGGAAGAAAAATGGAAAGAGTAAAGAACTCTAGATATCACAATAAGTCAAGAAAAGGCAGATCCAAGTCAAGATCAGGGATAGTGTGCTGGAAATGTGAGAAGAAAGGACACCTGAAGAAAGACTACAAGTCTTGGAAGGGAAAAGACGGAGACGCGCAGCAAGAAACTAATCATGAAGCGAATGTAACAGGTGATGTGTTGCAAGATGCTTTGATTCTTTAATTAGAAAATATTATTGATTCCTGGGTGGTAGATTCAGGGGCCTCATTCCATGCCACAACTGATAAGAAACATTTTCATGATTATGTTCAAGGAGATTTTGGACAGGTTCGATTGGGTGATGATAAACCCTGTAAAATTGTTGGAATGGGTACAGTTTTCATAAAACAACAGAATGGAAATCAATGGCTATTGAAGGAGGTAAGGCATGTTCCAGATCTGAAGAAAAATTTGATTTCAACAGGGCAGTTTGGAGGTGAAGGTTTCGTAAGTAATTTCACAGAGATAAAACCTGGAAGGTCACTAAAGGATCCTTGGTAATAGCGAAAGGAGGAAAGGTTGGTACATTGTATTTATGCAATGGTATTTCTAATTATGTTAATGCTTTAACCTCTATAGGAGAAGATACGACATTGTGACATCATAGGCTCGGGCACATGAGTGAGAAGGGGATGCAGATTCTTCACTCAAGAAATTTGTTGCCAGGTTTGAAGTATGTTGATTTAAAATTTTGTGAGAATTGTGTTTATGGAAAACAGAAGAGAGTCAGATTCCTTAGAGTTGGGAAAGAAAAGAAGAGCGAAAAATTAGA